>ONZH01025138.1:0-352828 GCA_900303285.1 Rhinella marina | reverse complement strand
CTACTACATTATCTGTACTCAGAGAGTTATCACTGTGTTATCTGTGGTGTTACATAGGACTGCAGGTGACATCTACTACATTATCTGTACTCAGAGAGTTATCACTGTGTTATCTGTGGTGTTACATAGGACTGCAGGTGACATCTACTACATTATCTGTACTCAGAGAGTTATCACTGTGTTATCTGTGGTGTTACATAGGACTGCAGGTGACATCTACTACATTATCTGTACTCAGAGAGTTATCACTGTGTTATCTGTGGTGTTACATAGGACTGCAGGTGACATCTACTACATTATCTGTACTCAGAGAGTTATCACTGTGTTATCTGTGGTGTTACATAGGACTGCAGGTGACATCTACTACATTATCTGTACTCAGAGAGTTATCACTGTGTTATCTGTGGTGTTACATAGGACTGCAGGTGACATCTACTACATTATCTGTACTCAGAGAGTTATCACTGTGTTATCTGTGGTGTTACATAGGACTGCAGGTGACATCTACTACATTATCTGTACTCAGAGAGTTATCACTGTGTTATCTGTGGTGTTACATAGGACTGCAGGTGACATCTACTACATTATCTGTACTCAGAGAGTTATCACTGTGTTATCTGTGGTGTTACATAGGACTGCAGGTGACATCTACTACATTATCTGTACTCAGAGAGTTATCACTGTGTTATCTGTGGTGTTTACATAGGACTGCAGGTGACATCTACTACATTATCTGTACTCAGAGAGTTATCACTGTGTTATCTGTGGTGTTACATAGGACTGCAGGTGACATCTACTACATTATCTGTACTCAGAGAGTTATCACTGTGTTATCTGTGGTGTTACATAGGACTGCAGGTGACATCTACTACATTATCTGTACTCAGAGAGTTATCACTGTGTTATCTGTGGTGTTACATAGGACTGCAGGTGACATCTACTACATTATCTGTACTCAGAGAGTTTATCACTGTGTTATCTGTGGTGTTACATAGGACTGCACAATGTATCTTTTTAATTCTGCCCTGCTCCGACTGCAGTCAGGGTCTATATTATAAGTCAGTGATTTTCTAGTCCACCTGTTGAGGTCTGCAATGGTCGTATGCGCGTCCCTGTCCCTTTCCATATGCTATATAGTTCCGGAAATTTTTAATAAGATTTTTTTCATTGCTTAATTAGTGTAGGCAGCCCAGGGAGAAAAAACCTATTAGACTCTGACAGCTCGGCACGCTATAATTTCTTCTATAAATACCGATCCGGTGGAAGGTATCAAAACCTACAATGAATCCGCCGTACATCTGCCTTCTCGTCTCCTAATCACACGGCCTGGATATTTCTCTGACAACTGTTCTATGGCTGCAAAACTGAGAATATTGTCATATGAGAGAAGCTGAGACGTGTCTGCTCTGAGAAAATCTAATGGAGGCTGCAGACCATGGCGTCAGTGTATACTGTACATAATATATAGTAATTAGTATATACCGCCATCTATAATATATTCTGTCATTAGTATATACCGCCATCTATAATATATACTGTCATCTATAATATATACTGTCATTAGTATATACCACCATCTATAAAATATACTGTCATTAGTATATACCGCCATCTTTAATATATACTGTCATTAGTATATACTGCCATCTATAATATATTCTGTCCATTATATATATCTATAATATGTCATTAGTATATACCGCCATCTTGATATATCATATATATATATACTGTCATTAGTATATATCGCCATCTATAATATATACTGTCATATAGTATAATACGCCATCTATAAATATATACTGTCATTATATATACTATATATATATACTGTCATTAGTATATATCGCCATCTATAATATATACCGTCATTAGTATATACCGCCATCTATAATCTATACCGTCATTAGTATATACCACCATCTATAATATATTCCGTCATTAATATATACCGCCATCTATAATATATTCTGTCATTAGTATATTCCGCCATCTATAATATATTCGTCATTAATATATACCGCCATCTATAATATATACCGTCATTAGTATATACCACCATCTATAATATATTCTGTCATTAGTATATTCCGCCATCTATAATATATTCCGTCATTAATATATACCGCCATCTATAATATATACTGTCATTAGTATATACCGCCATCTATAATATATTCCATCATTAATATATACTGCCATCTATAATATATAACGTCATTAGTATATACCGCCATCTATAATGTATTCTGTCATTAGTATATACCGCCATCTATAATATATACTGTCATTAGTATATACCGCCATCTATAATATATACAGTCATTAGTATATACCGCCATCTATAATATATACAGTCATTAGTATATACCGCCATTTATAATATATTACTGTCATTAGTTACACCGCCTAATCTATATATATACTGTTCATTAGTAATTTTACTGTTCATCGAAATATATACTGTCATTAGTATATACCGCCATCTATAATATATACTTGTCATTAGTATATATCTTCTGTCTATAATTATATATAATATAGTATATTCGTCTATAATATATAACCATTACCGTGGCCATCTATAATATATACTGTCATTAGCCATCTATATAATATACCCCTACTGCATTAGTATATGTATATATATATGTATACTGTCATCCTATATATATCGCCATCTATAATATATACTGTCATTAGTAATATACCGCCATCTATAATATATACTGTCATTAGTATATATACCACCTTCTATAATATATACCGTCTTTGTTATACCGCCATCTATAATATAACTGTCATTAGTATTACTGCTTCATTAGTATATATATAACCGCCCATCAAATATACTGTCATTAGTATATACCACCATCTATAATATATACTGTCATTAGTTATTATATACCGCCATCTATAATATATACTGTCATTAGTATATACCGCCATCCAGGGTCGGACTGGAGTACCTAGGGCCCACCAGAGGAAATAATTCTTGGGGCCCACCATAAAGAAATATCTATGTTTATTATCCTGTACTGTACATCACTGTGTTTATTATCCCTTTACTGTGACATCACTGTGTTTTTATTATCCCTGTACGGTGACATCACTATGTTTATTATCTCTGTACTTGTGACATCACTGTGTTTTATTATCCCTGTACTGTGAACACTGTGACATCACTGTTGTTTATTTCCCTGTACAGTGACATCACTGTGTTTATTATCCTGTTACTGTGACATCACTGTGTTTATTTATGCCTGTACTGTGAATCATCCCTGTGTTTATTATCCCTGTACAGTGACATCACTGTGTTTATTATCCTGTTACAGTGAACGCTGTGTTTATTATCCTGTACAGTGACATCACTGTGTTATTATGCCTGTACTGTGACATCACTGTGTTTTTTATCCCTGTACAGTGCCATCACTGTGTTATTATCCCTGTACTGTACATCACTGTGTTATATCCCTGTACAGTGACATCACTGTGTTTTTATCCCTGTACTGTGACATCACTGTGTTTATTATCCCTGTTACAGTGGACATCGCCTGTGTTTATTATCCCTGTACAGTGACATAACTGTTGTTTATTATCCCTGTACAGTGACATCGCTGTGTTTATTATGCCTGACATGACATCGCTGTGTTTATATCCCTGTAAGTGACATCGCTGTGTTTATTACCCTGTACAGTGAATCACGTGTTTATTATCCCTGTACTGTGAATACTGTGTTTATTATCCCTGTCTGTGACATCGCTGTGTTATTATCGCTGTGTTTTATTATCCCTGTACTGTGACATCACTGTGTTATTATCTCTGTACTGTGACATCTCTGTGTTTATTATCCCGTACTGTGACATTGCTGTGTTTATTATCCAGTTACAGTGACATTGCTGTGTTTATTATCTCTTGTTACTGTGACAATCACTGTGTTTTTTATCTCTGTACTGTGACATCACTGTGTTTAATTATCCCAGTACAGTGACATTGCTGTGTTATTATCTCTGTACGTACATCACTGTGTTATTATTCCTGTACTGTGACATCATGGTTTATTATTCCTGTACTGTGACATCACTGTGTTTATTATCTCTGTACGTGACATCACTGTGTTTATTATCCCTGTGTACAGTGACATCGCTGTGTGTATTATCCCTGTACTGTGCAGCACTGTGTTTTTTATCTCAGTACAGTGACATTGCTGTGTTTATTATCTCTGTACTTGACATACTGTGTTTATTATTCCTGTACTGTGGACATCACTGTGTTTATTATCTCTGTACGGTGACATCACTGTGTTTATTATCCCTGTACAGTGACATCGCTGTGTGTATTATCCCAGTGCAGTGACATCACTGTGTTTATTATCTCTGTACTGTGACATCACTGTGTTTATTATCTCTGTACAGTGACATCGCTGTGTGTATTATCCCAGTGCAGGAAGAGGTAAGTGGTCTGTGTTTGTGTGTTTGTTTTCTATTTTTCAGGGTCGTGAATGCAGAGGACTACGTCAGATTCGGTGGACTACGTCGGATCAGCTTTTTTTTTTTTTTTTTTATAAAATGGTCAAACAGGGGTCTGGGGGAGTGTTTATTTCAATAAAATGTTTTATACTGGTGTGTGTGTATTTTTTTTTACAATACTACAGTTTTAGTAATTACGGGCTATCTACAGACGGCCCTGATTACTAATACTGGGCTTAGTGCTTGCCGGTATGGCAGGCCAGCACTAACCCCAACATCTATTACCTCGGCACCCACCGCCACCAGGGGTGTCGGGAAGAGCCGGGTACCCGCAGAATCGGACCTTCTAAATTGAGGGTCTGGCTCTGGGGCGGCTGCAGGCTGGTACCATTAGGCTGGGAAGGGCCAATAACCGTGTCCCTTCCCACCCTGGTAGTCCAGGCTGCCGCTGCTGGTTGTATCTGGCTGGCGAAGGAAAAAGGGGGGACCCCAGCCATTTTTAACAAAAATAATTAAAATTTAAAAAAAATGGCAGCATAGCCTGCCCCCGCCGAGACCTGAGCATGCCTGGGAGAGCGCAGGGGGGAAAGGAGGGAGGATGGAGAAAGCAGACAGCCGATTTCGGCTGTCTGCTCCTCCTGCAACAGCAACTGTCTCTACGTCTATGACGTAGACTATGGTTCCCTGGACTATAGTTTGGCTTGGGGCCTACCGGAGGATCTCCGGCCTTGGGGCCAGTCCGACACTGCCGCCATCTATAATATATACTGTCATTAGTATATACTGTCATCTATAATATATACTGTCATTAGTATATACCACCATCTATAATATATACTGTCATTAGTATATATCGCCATCTATATTATATACTGTCATTAGTATATACTCCATCTATAATATATACTGTCATTAGTATAACCACCATCTATAATATATACTGTCATTAGTATATACCGCCATCTTATTATACTGTCATTTGTATATACCGCTATCTATAATATATACTGTCATTAGTATATACCGCCATCTATAATATATACTGTCATTAGTATATACCACCATCTATAATATATACTGTCATTAGTATATACCGCCATCTATAATATATACTGTCATTAGTATATACCGCCATCTATAATATATTCTGTCATTAGTATATACCACCATCTATAATATATACTGTCATTAGTATATACCGCCATCTATAATATATACTGTCATTAGTATATACACCACTAAATATATACTGTCATTAGTATTATGCATCTATAAATATATACTGTCATTAGTATATACCGCCATCTATAATCTATACTGTCATTAGTATATACTGCTGTCTATAATATATACTGTCATTAGTATATACTGCCATTTATAATATATACTGTCATTAGTATATACTGCCATCTATAATATATACTGTTATTAGTATATACCACCATCTATAATATATACTGTCATTAGTTTATACCGCCATCTATAATATATACTGTCATTAGTATATACCGCCATCTATAATATATACTGTCATTAGTATATACCGCCATCTATAATATATACTGTCATTAGTATATACCACCATCTATAATATATACTGTCATTAGTATATACCGCCATCTATAATATATACTGTCATTAGTATATACCGCCATCTATAATATATACTGTCATTAGTATATACCGCCATCTATAATATACACTGTAATTAGTATATACCACCATCTATAATATATACTGTCATTAGTATATACCGCCATCTATAATATATACTGTCATTAGTATATACCGCCATCTATAATATATAACTGTCAATCTATAATATATACTGTCATTAGTATATAACCGCCATCTATAATATATACTGTTATTATATATCCGCCATCTATAATCTATACATCATAGTATTACCGCCATCTATAATCTAACAGTCATGGTATATACCACCATCTATCATATATACTGCCATTAGTATATACCGCCATCTATAATATATACTGTCATTAGTACATACTGCTGTCTATAATATATACTGTCATTAGTATATACCGCCTCTATAAATATATACATTAGTCCATATACCGTAATATATACTGTCACCATCTATAATATACTGTCATTATATATACTGCCATCTATAATATATACTGCATTATATAATTATCCGCATCTATAATATATACTGTCAATAGTATATACTGTCATCTATAATATATACTGTCATTAGTATATACTGTCATCTATAATATATACTGTTATTAGTATATACCGCCATCTATAATATATACTGTCATTAGTATATACTGTCATCTATAATATATACTGTCATTAGTATATACCGCCATCTATAATATATACTGTTATTAGTATATACCGCCATCTATAATGTATACAGTCATTAGTATATACCGCCATCTATAATCTATACAGTCATTAGTATATACCACCATCTATCATATATACTGCCATTAGTACATACTGCTGTCTATAATATATACTGTCATTAGTATATACCGCCATCTATAATATATACTGTCATTAGTATATACCACCATCTATAATATATACTATCATTAGTATATACTGCTGTCTATAATATATACTGTCATTAGTATATACCGCCATCTATAATATATACTAATAATATATACTGTCATTAGTATATACCACCATCTATAATATATACTATCATTAGTATATACTGCTGTCTATAATATATACTGCCATTAGTATATACCGCCATCTATATTATATACTGTCATTAGTATATACTGCCATTATAATATATACTGTCATTAGTATATACCGCCATCTATAATATATACTGTCATTAGTATATACCGCCATCTATAATATATACTGTCATTAGTATATACCACCATCTATATTATATACTGTCATTAGTATATACTGTCATCTATAATATATACTGTCAATAGTATATACCGCCATCTATAATATATACTGTCTATAATATATACTGTCATAGTATATACCGCCATCTATAATATATACTGTCATTAGTATATACCACCATCTATATTATATACTGTCATTAGTATATACTGTCATCTATAATATATACTGTCAATAGTATATACCACCATCTATAATATATACTGTCAATAGTGTATACCGCCATCTATAATATATACTGTCAATAGTATATACCACCATCTATAATATATACTGTCTGTTCATTAGTATAATACCGCCATCTATATATATTACTGTCATTAGTATATACCCCATCTATAATATATTACTGTTATTAGTATACCGCATCTATAATATATACTGTCATATATACCATCTATATTATATACTGTCATTAGTATATACCGCCATCTATAATATATACTGTCATTAGTATATACTGTCATCTATAATATATACTGTCATTAGTATATACCACCATCTATAATATATACTGTCAATAGTGTATACCGCCATCTATAATATATATATCTGTCATTAGTATATACCGCCATCTATAATATATAATGTCATTAGTATATACCACCATCTATAATATATACTGTCATTAGTATATACCGCCATCTATAATATATACTGTCATTAGTATATACCGCCATCTATAATATATACTGTCAATAGTATATACTGTCATCTATAATATATACTGTCATTAGTATATACCGCCATCTATAATATATACTGTTATTAGTATATACCGCCATCTATAATCTATACAGTCATTAGTATATACCACCATCTATCATATATACTGCCATTAGTATATACTGTCATCTATAATATATACGTCATTAGTATATACCCCATCTATAATATATACTGTCATAGTATATATCTACGGTCATCTATAATATATACTGCCATTAGTATATACCGCCATCTATAATATATACTGTCATTAGTATATACCGCCAAGTATATACCACATCTATAATTATATACTGTCATTATATATACTGTCATCTATAATATTATACTGTCATAGATATATTGTATCTATTTATATACTGTCATTAGTATATACTGTCATCTATAATATATACTGTCATAGTATATACCTGCATCTATATTATACTTATATTAGTATATACCGCCATCTATAATATATGTCTGTCATTAGTATATACGCCATCTATAATATAACTGTCATTAGTATATTACCGCCATCTATAATATATACTGTCATTACTGTATATACTTCATCTATAATATATACTGTCATTAGTATATATCCCCATCTATAATATATACTGTCATTAGTATATACCGCCATCTATAATTTATATACTGTCACTAATAATATATACTGTCATTAGTATATACTGTGTCTATAATATATACTGTCATTAGTATATAGTATATACTGCTGTCTATAATATATACTGTCATTAGTATATACTGTCATCTCATAATATATACTGTCATTAGTATATACCACCATCTATATTAGTATATATCTATTCAATTAGTATATACTGCCATCTATAATATATACTGTCATTAGTATATACTGCTGTCTATAATATATACTGTCATTAGTATATACTGCTGTCTATAATATATACTGTCATTAGTATATACCACCATCTATAATATATACTGTCATTAGTATATACTGCTGTCTATAATATATACTGTCATTAGTATATACTGCTGTCTATAATATATACTGTCATTAGTATATACTGCTGTCTATAATATATACTGTCATTAGTATATACTGCTGTCTATAATATATACTGTCATTAGTATATACCACTATCTATAATATATACTGTAGTATATACCGCCATCTATATACTGTCATTAGTATATACTGCTGTCTATAATATATACTGTCATTAGTATATACCGCCATCTATCATATATACTGCCATTAGTATATATTGTCATCTATGATATATAACGCCATCTATAATATATAATATCATTAGTATATACCGCCATCTATAATACATACCGCCATCTATAGTAAACCTGCTTTGTTCTCTCTTTCTCACTTTTTTTTTTCTTTCCTTTTCATTAGACTTTTGTATCATCAGGTCTGATGTATTATTCCTTGTCATACCAGACCCTGGACACGTATGACGCATGCGTGTTCCGTGTGTCCTGCACTGATTCCACCTGGACTCCTGAGTCTTCTCCTCAGTATTATTATTTCATGTGTGTCTGTAATAAATGATGGACCTGAAATCCCCAGGACGCTGGAATCCATCACAGTCCTCACCTCTGTCCCTGTAACAGATAAGCAGCAGAGCTTACAGTAATCTGCCCGGCCTGCATTATTCATGTCCGGCCACCTCTGGTCACGGCGGGAGGGCCTGGTGGAGGCCCAGATATTGATGTTTTTGTGTGCGCTAAATATCCGACATGCATAATGGATGATTTATTACGGACTCCATTGTCCATGTGTTATTCTGCTGCCTGGGTCCTCCTGGTGGAGGCTTCACATGGACTTTCACGAAGACCCAGTTCCTCAAGGAGTCCTGCACCCTTATCCAGCAGATGATCAGAAGCTTCACCTTCCCTTGTAGCTCGATCTTATCATCTTAGGAGAAGAAAAGCAAAGTAGGAGGAGGTTTTATACCAGGGGTCAGCAACCTGCAGCATTTCAGCTGCTGTGAAACTACAACTCCCATCATGCCCTAATAGCTGTCGACTGTCCAGGCATGCTGGGAGTTGTAGTTTTGCAACAGCTGGAGAGCCGAAGGTTGGGTATCCCTGCTGTAGCCCATCCCTCCATTGTCATTTCTTCTTTGTCTGCCTTTATGGACTGCCACATTTCGAGCAGGGTGCCATCATACTAGATAACTAGCATGTGACATAGGAAGGATCTCCTCATGGGAGTGGCTTCCTCCTCAGGGGTGGTCTCACCCTAGGTGGATTTTGTCTTTTTATAGACACCATAAACAAGTAAAGTGTTGTGCTGCTCCTCAGTGTGCATGGGTGGGAGTATAGTGGTATGTACATGATGTACATGTACAAGCCATGCTGTATGTTGAGCAGGTCTTAGGATCTACAGATAAAAGGGAGGGTCTCACAACCAAGCTGAATCCTGGTGCCGGCCATCTGTTGACTGTAAACCCTTCTCCCAAGAACTAGTTTTTTTCTTAGAATTAGCAAGATGCTGAGGCTGTTTCTGTAGAAAGAAGGCAAAGTGGTGGCCCTGCTAGGACTAGCTTTATATCCTGTTACCAAGAAGTTGTGTAGCCTTCTACGGACAGTATACCACCGCAAAAGTTAAAGATTTGGAGCCTCCAGTCTTATGTTAAAAATATACTAAGCCCATTCCTTCCCGATTGTCCCTTATGGACTGCTTGATTTCAAGCACGGAGCTATCAGGAACTTAAACAATTTATGTCACAGTACATCTAGAGTGTGAAATATGAAGGAACTCCTCATGGGAGTGGCTTCTTCCTCATGGGAGTGGCTTCTTCCTCATGGGAGTGGCTTCTTCCTCATGGGCGGTGAAGAATCAGCATTATCTCTCTATTTACAAACACCATAAACAAGGAAAAGTTGCGAGCAGCCAAGCGTTGGTCCCTACTCTAGTCAGTCAGGGTTCTGATGGTATAAACCACCATGGGGAGGACACTTTTTTTTTAAAATATTTTTTATTTTCCTCATTATAGGTATTCCTGATCTTTAACAATGCAGAGTAATGGAGAAGAAAGTCATGTCTTGAACTGGTCAGAAAAGGGGAAAGGATGATATAAATAATCCAGAATCATTCCCCATCCTGATGCCCCCCCTCCCATTGACTAGTTTTGCCCTTTACCCGTTTGCAGTTATCTCCCCATTGTGGAATCAGCAATGATGTTGAGGCCTTTGAAAGGCAAATTGGTGGCTTTGCTAGGACCTGGTTGAGACTCTGCCCCCAACTACATTTTATGGTCTTCCTTTTTGACAATTATGCCACTGGGAAGCTCTGCAGAAGTCCATTCTTCTCATTTTATGGTCCTTCATTCTCTATTGCCCAGTATGGACCTCAACATTTCATGCATGGAGCCATCATCAGGTTAGATGGATAATGAGTGAGATATGAAGGATCTCCTCGTGGGAGTGGCTTCTTCCTTGTGGGCGGTCTAACCTTCAGTGGAATCTGCTACTTATTGGACCATTCCTGTGCAGAGTCCGACTTGCCAAAATGACAGATCATCAGCTGATTTCTCGCTCATCCAGCCCTACGGTAGACGCCACTTAAATATGGAGCAAAGGGGGTCATGTGTTCTAGCGAAGCGCAAAAACGTTGGCAACAAATTTTTAAAAAGTTGCAACGCACACGGCTGAAGAACGCGTGTTACACAGATGTAATGTAACCTTGGACGTGTGATACATTATAGCCACGCCAGTCTTCTTGTGCCTCTTTGCGCCATTTTTTCCAGTCTAATATTTCGCACCTGATCCTCGGCGGTTCCTGCATTTTCTATATCAATGTTGGAATTACGGCAACATGTGCGGTTTAAATGACTCTGTCAAGTCGGGGAGTTCTATAAATATACATAAATTTCACTGAGACTTGCAGCAAACAAACATCAAAACGACGCCTCCGAGGCACGACCGGCGGTAAAAATACCTCCTTGTACATCCGTGTCTTCGCATTATGTCTGAAATGCAAGTTCCATATCCAAACATATATCCCTGGCGAGTCTGAGCGGCTGCAATCACGTCTCCTATCGCCTCCCCGCATCTCGCATTAGCTTCCTGAGCCACCGAGATAAAGAGTAGATTGTCAGCGACGCGGAGTTCCTCCTCACTGGTTCTCTACAGCGCTGGGGGCTCAGGTATCAAAGCGAAAAAAAGGGAAGAACGGAGCAAATAATCAGCATCGACTCATTGCCAGCAAAAGAAAATAATTGCTGCTTTTTAAACAATTTTTTTTTAGGAAGCTGAGATACGGGGAGCTGTTTGCGGTGACGTGGAGGAACTCTTCTGTGATTTTCCTTCCCTTACGAACAAAGCAGCAGCTCTAGGAAAAATTTTTATGGCACGTATGTGCCAACTGGCATACTCAGCTCTGCTACTTCACAAGCTCAACTCAGCAATATCATTCCAACACAGCACTGCTAAATGACGCAGACTTAAAGGGGCTTTAAAGGGGTCTTCTCACCTGGAACATTGGTGGCATATGGCGAGGACCCACACCTATCTCCAGAACAAAGCTCCTAAAGAGAACACTGCGCGTGCGCGGCCGCCCTTCATTCATTTCTATGGGAGTGCCAAATATAGCGCAGTGCTAAACTCATCTATTTTGGGAAGTCCCATAGATATGAATACACTATAGATATGGTACACTGCGCAAGCGCGGCCGCTGCTCCATTCACTTCTATGGAAAAGCCAGAAATAGCAGAGCCAGCGCTCCAGTATTTTCGGAACTCCTATAGAAATGAATGAAGGGTGCGGTTCCCTCTTGTTCTCTTTGGGGACCCCATTTCAGAGATAAGTTTTGGGTCCCAGAATTGGTGGCATATACTAGCGATAGGACACCTGGCTTTGATTTGGGTTTCCTAGAATTGGGGTCTGACTCCTGCCGCCCCTATCGATCAGCTGATTGGCCCCGTCTCTTTTTAGCAGTCACAGCGCCATACATTTTGTAGTGGCTTTGCCTGGTACTGCAGCTTTCTGCAGATCAGTCCCATTGATGTGAATAGGACTGAGCTGCAATACCATGTGCAGCCACTACTAAATGTATGGCGCTGTGCCTAGTATACAATGAACCGCAGGCTCTTCAGTTTACTGATCGGTGAGGGTAGCTGAAATCAATGCTCCCCCCAATGATCTCTCCCCTTAACTGTTTTGCCAGCTGTAGGAAAAGTAGTTAACTGGAGGGGGGGGTGCTGCTTTTGATGCTGCTACCTCCTGAATGAAAATAGAAACATGCAGCTGGTCTTGTTTGAAAGCAGACATTCCAAGCTTTCAGACAATACCAGACTGACAGCAATATGTTCAGGACAGAGGAAGATATCACTGATAGAAATCGCAATGCTGTGAATGCAGCTGAAAGTGAAAGTAAAAACAGGTTTTACACACGATTAGCTGTCATTTTGGTCTTGTATGAAAGACTGGACTGTCAGCTTTCAAACAAGACCAGTTGCATGTTTCACCATTCAGGAGATAGCAGCATGTAAAGCAGCCCTCAACCCCTCCAGTTAGCTACTTTTCACACTGCCTGAGCTGGACTCGGGCAAAACAGTTCGGTGGTTAAAATTAACTGCACCGGTCAATGTGTGAACCTCAGCTCAGCTACATTAGTCACACACAACGTCAGACAAACTCTGCTCTGCTACATTAGACAAACTCAGCCCTTGAACATCTGACAACCCAGTTCTCTTCCCTCTCCGGGTGGATTCACACGCGCCAGATTTTGTCTCATCCGTTCGAATGGCCTCCAGAAAAATTCTGTGATTGGAACTGATTTCCAGCCTGGAAGAGTCTCAGCTCTGCTACATCGGGACATCTGTAGCTGACATGGATCTGTACGGATAGGTCCTTGTATCCCCGTGTAGATCTACTCCAGAAGACAGCAGTCCCGGGGGCTCGGGGGACGGACGCCATTCTTGTTCTCGACTTCTAAACAATGCATTTGATGCATAAAGTGTTTGATACCCGGTGACAGCGGCGAAGAGCGCGGCGTCCGTGAATCTTATCCCAGCAAGAAGAGATTTCCTCTGACAGCGACATGAATTAACAGGAGAAGGCTGCCACATCCACTCCACCCGTCATGTCGACAGGGTCCCGGTGAGGTCATCTGATGGCCATACATATTTTATGACATTCCAGATTAAAATTACACCGAGCTATAAAACCGCCTGGAGGATTGTGACATTTCTCTTCTAATGTCAGGTGGAGACGACGTATGGCGGGAAAACTATTTCTACGGAGGAAACATGGCCGCCGTCTTAGGTTTACTTGCCATACCACCCACCTTCCCCCCTTATCTTCCATGTTGCCATCCTAAAGATACATTGTTTCCGGTCCTGTCCGCTCACACTTCCTGTTTTCTGAGTGGGAGGAGCCTAAAAAAAGTCTGTGCAGTGTGGTGAGGTGGTCTAGTGTATGGCAGGCAGGAATTTCAGCATTTGGAAGGTTCCTGCAAGGTCTTCCCATCTCTAGGATATGTCAGCACTTTACAATCCGACCTCCGGGACCACCACAGATCCTGAGAACTGATTTAGTGCTCCTGACCATTCAAATCAATGGAGATGTGCTGCGGTTCCCCTGCACAGTGGGTTGTGGTGGATGCTAATCCCCACAAATCTGTGTTATGATACAGGAATAACCCTCTAAAGGGGGACCGTCCACTCATTAACCTTCTACCTTATGATGGAGCACCATATTATTGTCCTAAGTGCTATAAGGTCTGCATGCTAGGATATAACTAGAGGGAGGGCACCCGAGCCCTTGTGTCTGAGGGGGGCCGACAGCTCCCTGTGACAGTATAGACATGCCATCTGGGGGAACCTGCTGCATATTTGTATTGTTCCAAGGCTGTCTGACCAAAGGAAGGGGGTTACAAGGTTACCGCCTGTGCATCGTCAACCATGCTCCATTACGTTTTATAGGACCCCCACAGATGAGCGGCTAGAGCCAAGAAACGGAAATAGAAGAGGATTGTACGGTAGATCCTCACAAATTATGATTTAAGTGTCATAAAGATGTAATTTTTGGTTTTTCGGTGAAGCTCCTGGATGGTCTGGTCTGGTCTCCTTGGATCTCTGAAATAATCTCAATTACTTTCCCAGGTGAATCCAATTAAATGGAAACTCCTTAAGAAGGACGGTCCACGTTATAAAGCAGGCCACACGTTTCCAGCAATATAGGAAAGAAAGGGGATCTCTCTGCTGCCGAAAAGTGTCAAATAGAGCTAAGCCTTGGACAAGGTAAGAAAACATTAGAAATTTTAGGAAAACGTAAGTGTGATCATCAAGAGATCTGTGGTTGGTTCAGAGCCACGATGGGTTCCTGCAGATAAAGGCAGAATGAGGAAGGTTTCTGCCAGAGAAAGAGCAGTTGTTAAAATACCAAAGCAGCAAACAGGTCTCTGAAGCTGCTGGTGCCTCTGGAGTCCCGCGAACCTCAGGGTGTAGGATCCTCCGGAGGCTATAATACGTCCCCCCCAGAAGCAGAAATGGTTGCAGTGTGCCCAGACATACATGAAGTCTTCTTTACTGATGAGGGTTGTGCACCCTGGATGGTCCAGATGGATGGAGTAGTGGACGGCCACCATGTCCCAAGAAGGCTGCAACATCAACATGGAGGTGACCAAGTCATGTTTTGGGCCAGAATCATGGGGAGAGGCCCAATTAGGGTCCCCGAAGGTGTGAAAATGATCTCAGTAAAGTATGTAGGGTTTCTGACTGACCATCTGACCACCTTCATCCATGGTACAAAAAGAAGAACTGTGCCTTCTGTAGGAAATTCATCTTCATGCCGACATGCTCCATCTCATTGGCTGCTATGGGCATAAATGGAGAGAAATGCGTGGTGCGGCCACCATGAACTCAACCCTATGGAGAACCTTTGGAGTCTCCTCAAGTAAAAAATCTTGGAGGACGGAGGCTATTCACATTGTGAATTGTGAAGGTGACATCAGAGAAGGGTCCAATGTGAACTTGTCCGGTTAAGTGTTTTTTATTAAAATTTCAGTATATGTGGCCTCTTAATGTTGCCAATTCAACAAATGATCATTTTCAGCTTTTTACAACCTATAAAATGTTTTGAAACTCACAATATATTATAACTAATAATTTGAAACGGCGCATTTTGAGTTTTTATAATTTGTGAAAAAAAATATTATCATTGGGAGGTTTGTCCAATAAAATTTACCGGTTGATGACTTGAGAATTATACCGACCGTCGTTACCATTTAGGAAAATCAGATAAAAACATAATTTGCCTTATAATTTGGGACGCGGTGTATATTCAAGATCAGTTTGTCACTGCGCCTCCGTACGGCCACCAGATGGCGACGCACTGATATAACGCAGAGCCATACAATGTAACAACTTCTACATGTTGCCATTTGGCCCCTGTGTTATTTGTAAATTAGGATTCTATTGACAAACAAGCCTCTGGTATCAGACGTTCCCTAGGAAACCATCAACTTTAGTCGGTTCAGGACGTAGAGCGGCCGCAGATTCCCTGCGAATAAATGAAGGAAACGAGGGATCTAATCACGACCTGAAACAAAGCATGTTGCCAGCGTTGCAGCATTGGCGCATTAATCTGCGACAGGAGAGGTTCGGGGCCTTCAGACGTTTATGTCCTTCCTCGGAGGGTTTTATATAGGTTGCCGCAAAGCTGCTGTGTAATCACACAATCAACCGCCATTCGTCTTCCCCAAGAATGACCGATGTTTTTCCATCTGATTGTGCGTCGGTTCTTTCGCATGGTCCCATAAACCAGTCACCCCCATCCCCCCTCTCCTTCCCTTCACTGGTTTACTGTCTACATCGCAGCTATCGCCTGCTGTTAGGTGGCGGTATTAATTCTTCCCTCTTGTAAAAGCGCCATCTATTTCTTTCCAGCAGTGTGTAAAAATAATAAAGTTATGGTCGCTTTTATTAGCCGTAATGTCTGCCGCCATAAGGTCTTAATAAGGAGGTTACGGCATTTATTTCAATACATTCCAAGGCTGGAAGCGAGAAGACGACATTTGACAGGACGGTCTTGCCGCAAAGGAGACCTGATCAATGCTTCCTCCGCGCCATGAGCGCTGCCGCTGCACGTTCCAAGGGTAAGGGGTCGCTCATCCTTCCCCGGTCCGACATTGATTTCTGTGACAAAGGAGCATCATTTCCTTACGAGTCTCTCTTTTACACCTGCCTAAGTATTTCTGCTCCACCGGCTGACAAAGCAGCCATCATGAGCGAGCGAGACGGATAGCGCCACATCAAGTGTCTATAGCTTTCTCTCACATTTCCCCTCAAATCTATGCAAATTCCCAGTAAACAGAAGTCCACGAGACTTCCTCTATTCAGTTTACTGGTTATGTGCACGTTACTGGGAGACAACCAGTATGACCGCCAAATTGAGTTGTCACTAAGCTGTGATATATGAGCTTATAGTCATTCTGGGGACCACCCTGGGCTCGGAGGGAGCAGCAGCGTTAGTGGAGGTCATCTAGATCTCTCAGACATGGGCAGAAGAACACGACTCAAGGTTTTCTATCTCCTAAGGTTTTTTTGTAGCTCATCTTCAGTTACACCTCCTGGGCCATACAATGTCACGGCTTCATTACAAGGTGAGACCCTGGCCCCTCTGAGGACACAGGGAGTAACAGAGTAATAGCCTGCATCACATGGCATGTCACCCCCTTCGGCGGCCAGGCGGTTGGGGGGACCTTGGTTCAGCTGCTGTCCTGGGGGTACAGTTGCTTTCTCTCTAGTCTGACATCTGTCGGGCAAACAGCGAAGGAATAATTGTATTTGTCTCTTTTGCAGGGGACTAAGGAACTGAGATACTGACAGAGGAGGAGGAGGAGGAGGAGGGGTTGTGTGTTCAGAGATCCCTGCAGACCTCCAGAGGGTGTGAGATAATGTCTAGAGGTCAATCTCATAACAGGGAAGAATAATCCTAGATCGGATTGTAAGAATTCCAGTAACACATCATCTTCTTCTTCTCCACATCATCTTCTCCACATCATCTTCTCCACATCATCTTCTTCTCCACATCTTCTTCTTCTTCCCCACATCTTCTTTTTCCCCACATCTTCTTCTTCTGCATATCATCTTCTTCTTCACATCATATTCTTCTTCACATCATCTTCTTCTCCGCATCTTCTTCTTCCCCGCAAATTCTTCTTCACATCATCTTCTTCTCCACATCATCTTCTTCTTCTTCCCCACATCATCTTCTTCACATCTTCTTCTTCTTCTTCCTCTTCACATCATCTTATTTTTGTATCATCATCTTTTTCTTCTCCACATCATTGTCTTATTCTCTCTGCACCAATATATTTGTTTCTGCATCATCATCATTATCTTCTTAGCATCACAATTTTTATCTTCTTCTTCCTCTCCACATTATATTCTTTCTATTATCTTCTTCTCCACCTTACCATCTTCTTGTTTTCCACACCATATTCTTCATCTTCACACCTTCTTCTTTTCCACATCATCTTTTTCTTCTCTGCATCATCTTCTCTATTTCTTCTTCTTAACATTCTCATCTTCCTCTTCACATATTTTTCTTCTTCTCTTGATCTTCTTCACATCTTCTCTACTTCCTCTTATCCTCATCCTCATCTCCTTCTACACATTTTTTCTTCACATCTTTTACTTCTTCACCATCATCATCTTCTTCACCTTCTTGGTCTCCTTCCTTTCAGCAGTGCCTAGGCCTGAGCTCTGGGACTGTATAGAATTTGGCTACTTTTGTGTCTTTCATCCTTCTATATGTATAGTCTGTCGTCTTACTGAACCTTAAAGGGATTGTCCAGGATCTTACAAGTGATGGCCTCTCCTCAGCATAGTCCATCAATACCTGATCGTTTGGGGGTAGAAGACCCTGCACCCCCGCCCATCAGTTGTTTCGGATGAGGTCCACTGTTCATTGTGTAGGAGCTGGTTACCATTCACTTCAGTGAAAGCAGAGCTGCAGTTACCAGCTCCGTCCACTACACAATGGATGGCGCTATGTAGTAGTCAGCACCAGAACTACATCAGATCTCGTCAATCAGATAGTGATGACGACCAGTCCTGAGGACAACCCCTTTACAGGGTTATATTTTTTAGATAAGACATTTTTAAACTCGGCCCCCCATCCTGGACCCTCATCTATTAGCCTGCAGCTACAAACAGCGCCTCTGTCCATGGAGGAGGTTACATGCCTGAGCATTGATTACAGGCACAATGTAATGCTTCATCTTCCCTGTGGGGGCGCTGCAGGGAATCTGAACACTTCCTGCTGGGTTCTGTGGGGGTCTGAGCAGCCAGATAACCTACATTCTGCAGATTGTCCAGTGGTGGCAACTTTAATGATTTCATCCAACTGGTATAAAGGCATCAACAATAAGATATATATATATATATATATATATATATATATATATATATATATATATATAAAAGTCGTATTCACTGACAGCAAGCAGAGATCTTGAAAATGGCAAAGAACTGAAACACCAAGTTGCGCAACTTTTTATTATGAGATGATTTACGTAAAACTGAAAATGCCGACCTAGAGGATTTCGTGTGTTTTACCAGTTGCGCCCAGCAGGGGGCAGACCTTGAATATCCTGCACTCTCCATTAAATATAATAAAAGAGGCGCAGATCTGCGATAAACTAATAGAACGGCACCAAACCGTAGCAAACATTTCACCGCTAATTCCCCAGAGCAGAGGCAGGGCTGAGCTTGTCAGATGTAGCAGAGCTAAGCTTGTCATGTGCCGTTGAGTCGAATTTTTTTTTTTTTTTCGAACGCCGCAGCGTCGTAAAGGCTTAAGCACACATCAAGCACACTGCTACATCGGCAGTGCTGTGAGGGAAAGGTTAATCTTGCCCTTCCGCCTGGCAGTGGATTTTCGGCCGCCCCGTGTTCAGCCTTTAATTCCCTTGTTTCTGCTGCTTTCCAATCTGCCAGGCGGTTCTGCCGCAGTCACAATGGAGCCCGGAGCCTCCCCCGGCGGCCGCTGCGCTCTGCTGCTCTGTGCCGCTGCGCTCCCCGTGGTCCCCGGCTTTGTGACTCTCCGGCAGAGGCCGCCGGGCTACCTCCATAATGGATGAAGGCCTATTGAATGGACCGCAGGCTAATTCCTGGCACTGAAAGGAGCCCGGCGCTATTTGTGTTCCAGTGCTCGCTGGGCCGGAGGGGGCGCTTACTTTATATTTTACAAAACATGGGTCTATTGAATGAAAGGATAACTGAGGGGGCCACGGGGCCGGAGCAGGCTCCATGCAGGACATCTAGATATAACTCATTCACTGCCATGTAATAAAACCTTTAACACAGGTTTTCAAAAACGACCCGCTGTTCTTCATGGTATACTGCCATATAATGTCCATCTCCAGGGCCATTAAATACCGCCACCTAGTGCCAGCGATGAGAACAGACGTTATTGTAGGGCATGATGTCGGTCTGCCTGGACATCTTCAGGTCATCATGGGGGTCTCCGACAGTCTGGATTACTTACCAGGACTATAGTGGGACTGGGCGGGGTCACAGGTATATGTTGGGCACTATAGGGTGGTTTTATTTAAGAACCGAAGGGTCAATTTCCCTGGAAACGACCCCATCTATGAGCTTTCTCCACCCCAGTCTCCTCCAAACATCCTAGCAGGGAGCTCATCTCAAACTCCATGTTTCCAGGTGTGACACTATATGGTGGTATTATTAACCACTGTATGGTACTTTTATCTTACACTATTTGGTGGTATGTCTGGTACTGTTACTTTGCGCAATATGGAGGTATTATTTAGACACTGTATAGTATAGGTACTTTGCACTATATGACAGTATTATTTAGGTAGTGGGTGATACTTTTACTTGACATTAATTAGGTATTATTTAGATGTAATGTTAGTTTGTGGTTTATAGCAGTATTATTTAGGCACTGTATGATACGGTTACTTTGCAGTCTATGGAGGTATTATTTAGGCACTTTTATGATACAATTACTTTGCACTGTATGGAAGTATTATTTAGGTACTATATGGTACGGTCACTTTGCACACTCTGGTGGTATTATTTAAGAGCTGTATGATACTTTTACTTTGCACTCTATGGAGGTATTATTTAGACACAGTATGGCAGACAGTATTATTTGAGTTATTTTCTCTTCAGATCCTTCCTTCCAGGAGAATATAAATGGCTCCAAACAGTTTTTGCTCAGGGGCCCTCACTAATAGGTCCCTCGCTATAAGCCATGCTGGGAAACGTATGACGGTACATTTAGCTGCTGTTATTTGGGACAAATGTTTCTAGAGGTCTTTATGAGCGCGGTATAAGGTACCCCTATGGCTCCGATACTTGGGTGCTGTATGGTGGTTTTATAAAGGAATAGTATGGGAGTGTTACGCAGGCACTGTATGACGGTATTATCCGGTTACTGTTTTTGGACACCACATTATACGGTATTATCTGGTCCCTGCCTCTGTGCATTACTGTATGACGGAATATGTGAGCACTGTGTTAGATTATTTATGTATTACGGCATTGCCTGAGCACTGTATAGCAGTATTATTCACCCTACGACACAGCGATTGGAGTATTACCTTTTAGTTTTATTTAGGAACCATATGGCGGTATTACTTGGGCGCTATATGGCACATTTATTTGGAAACTGTATGGCCACAGATGGAGAGGGCTGGGGGCATTTCCCGCTCTTGCCCCGGACGCCGTCCTTGCCCTCGGTGTTTGGTTTTATAGACATATGATGTATATTCAGATTCCGTGCCCCCGGCTGATGGAGGCTGCGGCGCGCCCGAGGCCGCCGAGACGGGATGTGACTTGCTTGGATGCACCAAGTCGGCATCAAACTGTCCCTGGAAACTGTTAAATTGTTGCCAATTATATTTTTCATTAACCGCAAAGAGCAGATAATAAACGTTTCTGAGTTAATTAAAGAGAAGCTGCTTAAAAGTAGTAAATATCTGCATATTTCATGTTCCGTGACGCGCTGGAGACGGCGGCCAACGTGTCCGGGCTCTGTGTCCACTCCAGAGTCATCCTCTCATTAAATCCTACGGACCCTGACTGGTATGGCATCTTTCTGCTCGCCTTCACTGACCCTGACGGTAGAAGTGTCAGTCTTCACTGTACTGTCAGAATTCTATTCGTGAACCAAGGTGCTCCAGATGAAGAGAGCTGTACTATAGGTCCCCCCTAATAACTAAGTGCTGCAAGGCATGAAATCACAGCTTAAACCACCAGCCATAAGTTCTGTTAGAAGCTGTGGCAGTTACGGGGAGAGAGTTCAGCAGAAAGGACACGCCCCCTGATTACAATAATGAGTAGAGATCAGCGAATCCAGAGTCGATTCGCTTAAGAATTTGTTCTAATACTTACGGAGATCCCCCCCTATCCTCCCCTCACTCTGTACAGTATTAGAATGAATTATTAAGTATTATTTCTTTGCGCAAGACTTTGTATAATAACTTCGGGAATTAATTATTACTGTAAAAAAAAACCTTGTAACTGAAAAGGAAATTTTTAAGCGAATCGACTTCGGATGGTACAGATTCGCTCATCTCTAATAATGAGCGAGCTGTAGCAGAAAGGACACGCCCCCTGAG
The DNA here is from genome assembly GCA_900303285.1 of Rhinella marina. Classification (NCBI taxonomy): domain Eukaryota; kingdom Metazoa; phylum Chordata; class Amphibia; order Anura; family Bufonidae; genus Rhinella; species Rhinella marina. The sequence goes on along the minus strand of ONZH01025138.1, from coordinate 330,127 downwards.
CTGCCGATCTAGCCGAGCAACGAATGAGGAGATCTCTGGATCCTTGTGAGGTACTGGATGTAGCTTTGTCAGATTTTTTATTTTTTTTATATTAATCATGCCGTAACCCCTTTAACTTTGTCAGATGCCATTGGCTGAAGTCAGACAACCCCTTTAAATGATACAATGGCTGTCACCAGGGACACGCCCAATAATGATTCCACATTGTGCAGCAGTCCCCTCCACATATGTCGCAGGGCTGAGCTTCTCAATGCCGCTGAGCTGATCTGTAGCCCTGTTCATACTGATCTGCCTGTTTCATGAACACAATTCTAGAACTGCAGTGAAGACTGACACTCATTAGGATCTCCTCTATTTGTTTAGTATTTGTTTGTATTTATAATTTCGCCATCCATCCGGTTTTCATCAGTTGGGGAGGGGGCACCACTGCTATCACTCAGCCTGTAGTCGGCGACCAGAGCCCCGGGATGAGGACGCTCCTCCGCTCTGATTTATGGAGAATTCTCCATTTGTGATATTATGTGACGGAAAGAAATAATAGCTGCAATTTGTTACAGTTTTATACGTTTTTATTACGGCTTCACCTAAAGCCGTAAACCATTTTTTTTCTCTCAAGACCGTGTCCATAAGGGCGCATTCACACGAACGTGGTTTGGTTCTGCATTTTTTTGCGTCTCGGAGGGCGGATCCATTCTATTCAATGGGCAAAAGCAGCACGCCGTGTGCCGCGGCCCCGCGGCCCCGCGAAAATGACAGTTCGTGTCCTATTTTCGTCCGTTTTTCTATAATGGGCTGACCATTTCATTCAGCAAATTGCGGAAGGCACACGGGCGGCATCCGTGTTTTGCGAAACTGAGGTTTGTGTGAATGAGCCCTAACAGAGAAACGCTGCGACCGACTGATGCCGGACCGGGGAATATAGCATGTAGTGGACCAGTACAGGTCCGGCCAGCTCCAGCCAGTGCCCCCCATCCCCCTCCTCCATAAGAAGAATATTCAGTTTATACTTCATTTTGGGGCTTATTCAGGCGGCCATTATGCAATTTTGCGGAATGGGTGCGGAACCGTTAATTTCAATGGGGCTGCAAAAGATGCTGAATCCGTGGCTCCGTTCCGTGGCTCCGCAAAAAGATAGAACATGTCCCATTCTTGTCCGTAGTTGGCGAGAAGAATAGCCATTTCTATCATAGTGCCGGCCATGTGCGGTCCGCAAAATGCGAAAATGGACATGGCCGGTATGTGTGTGTTTGCGGATATGCAAAATACTACAGTCACCGTTAGGGCTCATGCATATGACTGTATGTATTTTGTGGTCCGCAAAAAAAACTGAACGGACACGGAAAGAAAATGCGTTTGTGTGCATGAGCCTTCCCTCATATAAGATGTATTATTCCATATACTCCAGTCACATCCAAAGCAAGTGCCTCATTTGTACTGGTTGCTACTTGGGGTTGTCTAGGGTTCATCCCTGTAGGGGGCGCTGCTATCAGTTCACTACTAACAGGACAGGAGACTAAGAACTTTAAATGTAGCTTTGTGTGTGACTGGAGTATAAGACAATATAACGGTGTCATTGTATCGGTTACAAGTGCTGTTAGGTGATTGGAGGTGCATTTAAAGGGAATCTGTTACCCCAATGTTGGACCATTTTGTACAGTAGTACAAGTGTAGTGCTGCTTCATCTATATCAGGATCCTGGAAAGCCCCTTTAAGCTGTGGACTACTGCGCAGGTAGATGTGCTGGAAATGCCTTTTAAAGGGAACCTGTCCCTCTGACTCTGGACTATTATCTACAGTTATGCTGCAGATATGGAGTCCACATCACTAGTTTTTATTTTCCTATGGCCCCCGGTTTCCCCACTGTCAGCGCTCAGAGCTACATTGAAATACACAGTCCATGCGCACAGGAGTCCTCTGCATTATGTTAGCGCAGCAGTCCGGACTGTGTATTTCAGTGCAGCTCTGAGCACTGACAGCGAGGGAACCGGGGGCCGTAGGAAAATAAAAACCAGTGATCTGGACTCCATATCTGCAGCATAACTCATGTATTATTATTAGAAAACTACAACGCCCAGCATGCCCTAATAGCTGTAGGCTGTCCAAGCATGCTGGGAATTGTAGTTTTGCAACAGCTGGAGGGCCGCACGTTGGGCATCATCCCTGCTGTAGATTATAGTCCAAAATCAGAGGGACAGGTTCCCTTTAAAAGTCATCCCCCTGCTCCATCACATGTACCTGCGCAGTAGTCCACAGCTTAAAGGGGTTTTCCAGTCTCCTGATATTGATGAGGTCATTAATATCTGATCAGTAAGGGTCTGACCCCTGCACCCTTCCGCTGTTCCCTGCAGCCCCTGCATTTTGAATGGGACAGGAAGCAGACAGCGCCATTCACAGTGTAGTGGCCGAACCTGGTTACTGCAGCTCAGTTACCATTGAAGTGAATGGAGGCTGAGTTGTAGGTGCGACCATTACTCTTTCTGTTGCATTAAAAATGCAGGGGACAGCGGAGCGGAGGGGTGTGGGGGTCAGACCCTCATTGATCGGATATTAATGACCTATATCAGGATCCTGGAAAACCCCTCTAAATCCCAGTTATATTGTGGCATATACTCCAGTCACATCCAAAGCAAAATAAAAAACAACAATTTGGGATTTGTCTTTAATAATTAGTGTTGAAAAATTTGATTTGGCTGGATGTTTTTTTCTTTTTTACGCCATTTCAGGGAAAATTCATTCGTTACCATGAAGAACAAAGAAATTCGGCTTTGCGGAAAAACCTGTTTTTCCTGAAATTCGGATCGAAGTCGGCGTGGGATACTTCTATTCGCTCAACCCTGATGATTATGTACAATCTCCAGGTGTCACGTCGTCATCTCAGTGCTGACAGTGCACTGTGAATGCAGGGAAAGCCGAAGCATGCTGGATGTAACTTCGGATGTGACTGGAGAATAAGACTGACGCCATTTTTTTCTATCATATATATATAGGTGTTGAAATCTGAAGCTCTCCTTTGAAGGATTAGAGAAACCTGGCTGCTTTCTTCCCAAACAGCGCCACGCCTGTCCGCAGGTTGTGTGCGGTACTGCAGGAGAGGGGGGTGCTGCAGTTAACAAGAAAGCAGCAGAATTGTCAGTGCAGCTTTAGATGTGACTAGAGCATCAACAATGCAGCGATACTGACGACGTCAGCCATTTTTTTTCCTGGCTTTCTTGCGCTGTGTCATCACAACGCTGGGTCAATAGGAAGATTCGGAGTTCCGTCAGTAACCAAACAAACCCCATTGTGTTCCCGCCGCAGCTGGCGACTTCTATGGGCATCAGAATCCGGAAACAAATACAAACATAGAGAAATAAAAAGTCAGAGTCCATTGTGCGCGTATAAGAGAGACGGGAGGGCGACGACCCCGCAGCTGTTCTCATGGGTGGGCATTACTGAAGTATTGTTGTCTGGGAGAAAGGAAAATCAAAATGTGCTTTCACGCCAAGGACAATTCTGCGCAGCAGAGAAACGCTATCCAAAAAAACGTGCATACCTAAAACATTGAGTGGAGGCGCGCGAAACCACACGTACGTCCTTTATGAATGATAATAGCAAAAGAAGATTCCATAATAGCATACAATTCTGAGAATAGAATTCCATGGCAACAGTAAATACTGACACACAGGTGGATTGGTAGATGACATGGGGCATCCATATAACTATATCCGACCACATGTAGCGGTGGTGTGCTGCATGGTCAATGTTTTGCGCTTGATGTGGTTTTTACAGGTGAAACAAGGTTTAAGATGTTCCAGCTGTAATAAAAAAAAGATAAGGCATTTCTATAGTGGCGGCACATCCGTGTTTTGCGGATCCGCAAAAAACATGCGGCCGTGTGAATGGACCCTTGGTAAAACGCTGCAGAGATTTCGCAAAAAGGTGAAATTTTGACACAGTTTTGCATTATGTGAATTCACCTGAAAGTTCCCAATATTACGAGGTTGGATGGCATCGGAAACGGAAATCCAAGGACCTTATTATATCAGATGTTACTTTGTTACTTCTTGTTTACTTCAAGATACTTTCTATTTGCTTTACGTTACTTTATGTTTACTGTGGTATTTTTGTTACTTTGTTCTCTCGTTATGTTCAGCTTACGTTACTATATATTACCGTATTTCTCGCCCTATAAGACGCACCGGCCCATAAGACGCACCTAGGTTTTAGAGGAGGGCAATCAGAAAAAAATATTTTTCATTTGACCTCAGGTCAGACCACCAATCAGACCCCTAATGTTTATCAGACCTCAGCTGACAGCCCCAATCAGACCCCCAATGTTAATAAGACCCCAATAAGACCTCAGACCAGACCCCAAATAAAAACTGCTCACATCCCAATGTGAATGACCACCAATCAGACCTCAGATAAGAGCCCCACTATAAATAAGACCCTCATTCGGACATCAGATCAGCCCCTATCCCTCTTATCAGCCCTGAGCCTCTTATATTAGCCCCCAGCCTCTCATCAGCCCACAGTCCTTTATCAACCCCCAGCCTCTCATTAGCCCCCAGCCTTTCATTAGCCCCCAGCCTCTAATGCCTCTTATCAGCCCCAAAGCCTCTTCTAATCCCCCAGTCCTTCATCAGCCCCCATTCTCTTATCAGCCCCAGACTTTCATTAACCCCCAGTCCTCCATCAGCCACAAGGCTCTCATCAGCCCCCATACCTCGTATACAGGAGCAGGAACAGTGTGGAGATGTAGAAGCGGAGCAGGCATGTGTGGCAGGAAAGCCTGCTCCGCCCCTCATCTGCCTGCTCCCGCGCTCCCAGCAACATTCCCCCTGAGAATCTGCTGGCCGGCCGATCAACTATCACCAGACAGGGCCGGCCAGTCTCTGTTCCTACCACCCAGCACATGCCAATGCCGATCCCCAACAAGAGCGCTGCGCCGGGCTCTCCCTCTTCAGGTAACATGTCGGGTACATCGCAGGCTGCTGTTCCTATGCAGCGCAGCCTGCTATGTACCGATCATAGAAAATGCGCCGCGCCGCACCGCACATCGTATATTTCTTTTACATGTATTCACCCCATAAGACGCATTAGCGTTTTTCCCCTGTTTTAGGGGGAAAAAAAGTGCGTCTTATGGGGCAAAAAATACGGTATGTTATTTTATGTTTATCTTACTTTGTTATGTTACTTTGTGTTTATGTTACTTTATATTTATGTTACTTTGTTATATCATTTAATTTACTTTATGATTTGTTATTTTATGTTTAGGTTATGTTACTTTGTTATTTTAACCCCTTGAGGACCCTGCCATTTTTCACCTTCAGGACCCTGCCATTTTTCACCTTCAGGACCCTGCCATTTTTCACCTTCAGGACCCTGCCATTTTTTACCTTCAGGACCCGGCCATTTTTCCAAATCTGACATATGTCACTTTATGTGGTGATAACTTTAAAATGCTTTTACATATCTAATCCATTCTGAGATTGTTTTCTCATCACATATTGCACTTCATGACAGTGGTAAATTTGAGTCAAAATATTTCATTTTTATTTATAAAAAAAATACAAAATTTACAACAAATTTGGAAAAACTTGCAAATTTCAATGTCTCTACTCTTAAAATACATAGTAATACCTCCAAAATGTCTGCTTCATGTTTGGATCATTTTGAAAATGACATTTTATTTTTTGGGGACGTTAGAAGGCACCTGCACCTGCACCCGCCCGATCAGCCCGCAGTACATGTGTGGCACGGGTCCTTAATGGGTTAAGCTTATGTTACTTACTTTGTTACCTTTAGTTATATTGGGATTCATTTGTTAAGCTGAAATACGCTTATTTAGTCTTATTTCAGCTAGTTACACTGCAATCTGCGACTTCTCCCAGTTCACATCAGGTCTAAAAAATGTGGGCGTGGCGTGGGTGGGGAAGGGGAGGGGCCAGCAGGCCAGTCTCATTTACCATTTTCTATGCCTGTTTCAGGTATAGAAAATGGTCTAAATGTAAGACAGCAAGGAAGGTGTCTTACATTTAGAACAGGCGGAGGATGTGCCAAAGTTATGGAGAGGCCGAGGCCAGTTTAGGGGTTTATTAAGACAGTCCAAACTGCCGTTCTTAATAAGTGTGCCCCATTGTTGTTACTTTGTCATGTTACTTTATGCTATTTTAGACATCTCCTGCCCAAGGGTGTAGCTATTCTAGGTGCACTGCAGGGGCAACAGTTGCACCCTGGGTCTAGGGCCTGAGGGAACTCAGAGGCCTCTGCCACATAAGAAGGCCCCGGCATTACTAACCTCACATGGTAGGTGGGGCCCTATTATGGAGGGTCCTGGGAGCCTCAGGTGACACCTCTGATCTCTTAAGCTGGCCATAGACCAAATGGAAAAATGTCACCTTTGATTGGACAAGTCTATCGTTGTTATTGGAAGGCTCTGCACACCTCCGCTGATTACATGTCCTCCTGAACCCTCCTAAGATGTGGCCCCTGGATCCTTTCCGTTCTTGTATTTGTTGTAATTGGGTTAAATGACCAGTTGTCCATGACCGACCTCCATGGGAATATTTTTGTTGGTTGTCAGATTGGAGGAGACTGACAACCACAACCTAAATGCAAGAAGACAGTATTCTCCTGGTGTCAGGAGACTTCTCAGGAGTTCTTCCAGGGTGAGGAGCAGCCATAATTATAACATTCCCGTTAGAAGCCTGGGATGGAGATATCTCCTGGGGGCAGTGACAGTGGCAGGGAAGGTGTCTGCACTCACCTGAGAGTGACGTTATCCCCTTGACAGGCGGTGTAATTACCATCTGGAGGGACAAACTCCGAGCATTCAACCAGGAGAACTAGGCAGAGAAGATAAGAGAGCAAAGGAGAGATGAGGAGTGAGGGGAGGAGGGGGCAGCAGAGCCGGAGGCCAGGTGTACAGGAGGGAGGCAGATAGCCGAGGAAATGAACACGGAATGAGATGTGCATGGAGCAGCAGATAACGAGGAGCCGGGGCGGAATGAGGAGAGGGCGACGGACGGGGTGAGAATGACAGGGCGGGGTGAGGAGAGGGCGACATAAGGGGTAATGGGGGTGGAGGGGGCAGGAGGGGTGAGAATGACGGGGGAATGAGGAGAGGGCGACGGACGGGGTAATGGGGGGTGGAGGGGGCAGGAGGGGTGAGAATGACAGGGCGGAATGAGGAGAGGGCGACGGACGGGGTAATGGGGGGTGGAGGGGGCAGGAGGGGTGAGAATGACAGGGCGGAATGAGGACAGGGCGACGGACGGGGTAATGGGGGGTGGAGGGGGCAGGAGGGGTGAGAATGACAGGGCGGAATGAGGAGAGGGCGACAGACAGGATAATGGGGGGTGGAGGGGGCAGGAGGGGTGAGAATGACAGGGCGGAATGAGGAGAGGGCGACGGACGGGGTAATGGGGGGTGGAGGGGGCAGGAGGGGTGAGAATGACAGGGCGGAATGAGGAGAGGGCGACGGACGGGGTAATGGGGGGTGGAGGGGGCAGGAGGGGTGAGAATGACAGGGCGGAATGAGGAGAGGGCGACAGACAGGATAATGGGGGGTGGAGGGGGTATGAGGAAAGGTTGGTAGTAATCGGGGGCAGACAGGGTGAGATTGAGGGAGAATATGGAGAAAAGAAGGGGGGAAGAAAGAGAGAGACATTATTAGTCCACAGTAATAACGACATGATAGCAGCACTGAGCACAATACAATATATCCTTCTACAGGACGAGAACATGGCTGCCTTCTGCCACAAACAGCGCCACACCAGCCCGCGGGTTGTGTCCGGTATTGCAGCCCAGCATTGAGGTAAATGGAGCAGAGATGTAATGTCACTTACAACCTGCCCTGATTTTATAAGAAGGCAGTCATGTTTTCGTAGCCTTGGACATCCCTCTAATGACACATGACCTTATGAAGTACAACTTTTCACATCTCAATGCCTTCCCCCTATAACGCTTTACCTAATTTATTTCATACGGTTCTTCTACTCCAGTCACATCTAGAGCTGCGTTAACAATTCTGCTGCTGTCTTATGAGATCTCAGGTTATAGGACCTCCCAGTGACTATAGTGGGTTCACTGCCAGTTTTATAGAGGCTTTTCTCTTCATGTTAGCTGCATAATACCGCTATACAGTGCCATCTAAAGCATCTAACACCATATTGGGCCCATATAATATGCAGCATCCAAATAATACACCATATAGTGCCATATCTACAGGTCACCTAATAACATACTGTATGCAAAATATATGGAACATCAAAATAATACCACCATATAATGTGATATACAGAGCCCCCACCGTATATACAGCCCACATAACACAGGTCTATTATATCAGAATAATACAGGCATATAGTGCAATATATACAGCCCATGTAATACAGCCATATATACAGCCCACATAACACTGCCATATAGTTTTCATAACACTGGCATATATACAGCCCATGCAATACCATCATATATATAGCTCACATAACACTGCCATATACAGTTTTCATAATACCACCATATACAAAGCTCACATAATACATCCATATATACAACCCACATAATACCTCCATATACACAGCTTACATAATACTGCTATATATACAGCCCATATAATACCACCATATACATAGCGCACATAATACCTCCATATATACAGTTTTCATAATACTACTATATACACAGCATATATAATTCCCCATATATACAACCCACATAATTCCACCATATACATAGCGCACATAATACCTCCATATATACAGCCCACATAATACCTCCATATATACAGCCCACATAATACCTCCATATATACAGCCCACATAATACATCCATATATACAGCCCACATAATACTGCCATATATACAGCCCACATAATACCTCCATATATACAGCCCACATAATACCTCCATATATACAGCCCACATAATACCTCCATATATACAGCCCACATAATACCCCCATATATACAGCCCACATAATACCTCCATATATACAGCTTACATACTTCCCCATATATACAGCCCACATAATACTGCCATATATATATTTCACATAATACCTCCATATATACAGCCCACATAATGCCATCATGTATACAACTCACATAATACTATGTTTTGCCTAAATAATATGCAGCATCTAAGTAATACTGCCATATGCCACTAAATACAACTGGGTGTTTTTCATTTGCTCCCATCCTGAGGGGCCCCTGTAACAGGTCGGCTATTTCACAGGTTTCCTTTAAGGCAGGGGCGGAAGCTGAAAGTGGCCCTGGAAAAAAAAAACCTTAAAGGGCCACATGGGAGGGTCCAGGGCAAGACAAGTAGATGGGACCAGCAATACCACAGTGCAGCACAAGATACCGCCCCAGCAGAACCACATACCAAAGTACAGCACAAAATAGTACCGTCTCTGCTGCTGTATTCCACTATCACAGTCCTGAGGATGACGATACAGCTGAGTTCAGGAAGGCACCTGCGGCTGCTGCCCGAGTGCGTAAGACATTGATGCTTCCAGGATTAATTGCTACTGAGAGCATGAGATCATTATGTATCCGGCTGGCGGCCATAAAGAGGGATTGGGCGGGCCCCGGGGGATCGGACCACTGGGAAGTCTCCCTGCAGGGTCTATGGCCGGTCCGCCCCTGCTTAAAGGGGTATGCCATGATTCTGATGTCCTATAGCGCAGAAAAATCTCCTAACAAAGTTAGAACCAGCCCTGAACCTCACATGGATCCAGAGATCTTCCTGTTCATTGCTTCACTTGCTCTGCTAGAGTTATTTCAAGCTGGCAGCTAAGGGGCGTGTCCTTTCTCAGGGGGCATGCCCTTTCTGCTGTACCTCTTTCCCTGTCACTTCCACAGCTTCGAACACAAGATATAGCCGGAGGCAGTTGAAGATTCAAACTGAGCATGTGCGACCCCCAAAGCGAGGTGGACAAGAAATACGGAAAAGAACAGCAGGTGGCGCCATACAGATACATTTTATTGAATAACTCACCGGTTTTACTAAATTTTTAATTACATTCAATTACAAAAGTCTCCAGATCCAGGGGTTGGTCTGAAAACTGTAGAATATTATTTGTGGTCTCCGTTAGACATTTGAGGCCGATTCCCAGAGGAGACCATTCTGAATGCTGCTCCGGAAGTGAATGGAGTGATGAGTACAAATACAACCCGAGTATACTGGCCATCACCCAGCTTTCCCAGGAGCAGATACAGCTGGGAAATGGCTGATTTTTTATATTTTTGGTTACTGAATGTACAATATGACCGCGTCCGTCCACGTAAATCGGCGGATATTTCAGGCCATGTCTGAAGTCGCCGCCGCTCATGATAAATACTTGAAAACGCAAGCAAAAAAAAAAGAATTCTCCTGGTATTAAGCATTGTTGTTTATGAGCGGTCCATGATGTATTTTCGCGCCGAGCCCTTGTGCCAGCGCCGGGAGGGCGGCGGGGAGGGGGAGGCGCTGATATGGGCCTGATAAATGTCCTGCAAATGGCTGCATCCCTCATAGTATGGATGGACTGCCGGGACCGATCTGCCAGGAGAGCGATGGAGATCTGCCCCTCCCCCACCGCAGCGAGATCTGAGAGAATGGCAACCTCCATTACTGAGCCGCACTATTACACCGCCAGATCAGCACTAATGGGGGTCTGACACTGTCCGGATTATCAGACGTTCTGGATTAATGATCATGTACAGAGCCCAACACAGCTACAGACCAGGAGGGGTTAAATATCAGACGTGTTCATTAACTGATACATTTACAATGGAATAATGACACATAGTAACAATGTCTGATAATCCAGAAGTTCTGATACTCTGGAGGCAGAGCTGAGGTGCTGGCAGCCAGGAGACAACTCTTATCTGTGGTTTTACATAGGACTACATGTATCACTCTCATCCTCTCTGTTATCACTCTCATCCTCTCCAGTATCTGCTGTGTCTGTCTTTTATTCATCATGGTTGTCTCATATCAATGAAATGTGCCTTTATCCAGCCAGACTGTCACACTCTATCAGCTGTGTCTGCTGGCAGTCTCTTTCTCTAGTTTTTCTCTCTTTCTCTTTTCTTTGTCCATCCAGTATCTCAGCCCCTCTCTTCCTTTCTTCTGCAGTCTCAGCCCCTCTCTTCCCTTCTTCTGCAGTCTCAGCCACTCTCTTCCCTTCTTCTGCTATCTCAGACCCTCTCTTCCCTTCTTCTGCTGTCTTAGCCCCTCTCTTCCCTTCTTCTGCTGTCTCAGCCCCTCTCTTCTCTTCTTCTGCAGTCTCACACCCTCTCCTCCCATCTTCTGCTGTCTCACACCCTCTCTTCCCTTCTTCTGCTGTCTCAGCCCCTCTCCTCCCATCTTCTGCTGTCTCACACCCTCTCTTCCCTTCTTCTGCAGTCTCAGACCCTCTCTTCCCATCTCCTGCTGTCTCAGCCCCTCTCTTCCCATCTTCTACTGTCTCAGCCCCTCTCTTCCCTTCGTCTGCAGTCTCACACCCTCTCTTCCCTTCTTCTGCTGTCTCAGCCCCTCTCTTCCCTTCTTCTGCAGTCTCAGCCGCCACTCTCTTCCCTTCTTCTGCTGTCTCAGCCCCTCTCTTCCCTTCTTCTGCAGTCTCAGACCCTCTCTTCCCTTCTTCTGCTGTCTCAGCCCCTCTCTTCTCTTCTTCTGCAGTCTCACACCCTCTCCTCCCATCTTCTGCTGTCTCACACCCTCTCTTCCCTTCTTCTGCTGTCTCAGACCCTCTCTTCCCATCTCCTGCTGTCTCAGCCCCTCTCTTCCCATCTTATGCTGTCTCAGCCCCTCTCTTCCCTTCTTCTGCTGTCTCACACCCCCTCTTTCATTCTTCTGCAGTCTCAGACCCTCTCATCCTTTCTTCTGCAGTCTCACACCCTCTCTTCCCTTCTTCTGCTGTCTCACACCCTCTCTTCCCTTCTTCTGCTGTCTTAGCCCCTCTCTTCCCTTCTTCTGCAGTCTCACACCCAGTCTTCCCTTCTTCTGCTGTCTCACACCCTCTCTTCCCTACTTCTGCAGTCTCACACCCTCTCTTCCCTTCTTCTGCTGTCTCAGACCCTCTCTTCCCTTCTTCTGCTGTCTCAGCCCCTCTCTTCCCTTCTTCTGCAGTCTAAGCCCCTCTCTTCACTTCTTCCCTTCTTCTGCTGTCTCAGCCCCTCTCTTCCCTTCTTCTGCAGTCTCACACCCTCTCTTCCCTTCTTCTGCAGTCTCAGACCCTCTCTTCCCTTCTTCTGCTGTCTCAGACCCTCTCTTCCCTTCTTCTGCTGTCTCAGACCCTCTCTTCCCTTCTTTTGCTGTCTCAGACCCTCTCTTCCCTTCTTCTTCTGTCTCACACCCTCTCTTCCCTTCTTCTGCAGTCTCAGCCCCTCTCTTCCCTTCTTCTGCTGTCTCAGCCCCTCTCTTCCCTTCTTCTGCTGTCTCAGCCCCTCTCTTCCCTTCTTCTGCAGTCTCACACCGTCTCTTCCCTTCTTCTGCTGTCTCAGCCCCTCTCTTCCCTTCTTCTGCTGTCTCAGCTCCTCTCTTCCCTTCTTCTGCAGTCTCACACCGTCTCTTCCCTTCTTCTGCTGTCTCACACTGTCTCTTCCCTTCTTCTGCAGTCTCACACTGTCTCTTCCCTTCTTCTGCTGTCTCACACCCTCTCTTCCCTTCTTCTGCTGTCTCACACCCTCTCTTCCCTTCTTCTGCAGTCTCACACCCTCTCTTCCCTTCTTCTGCGGTCTCAGCCCCTCTCTTCCCTTCTTCTGCAGTCTCACACCCTCTCTTCCTTTCTTCTGCAGTCTCACACCCTCTCTTCCCTTCTTCTGCTGTCTCAGCCCCTCTCTTTCCATCTCCTGCTGTCTCACACTCTCTCTTCCCTTCTTCTGCTGTCTCAGCCCCTCTCTTCCCTTCTTCTGCTGTCTCAGACCCTCTCTTCCCTTCTTCTGCTGTCTCAGCCCCTCTCTTCCCTTCTTCTGCAGTCTCACACCCTCTCTTCCCTTCTTCTGATGTCTCAGTCCCTCTCTTCCCTTCTTCTGCTGTCTCAGCCCCTCTCTTCCATTCTTGTGCTGTCTCAGACCCTCTCTTCCCTTCTTCTGCTGTCTCAGCCCCTCTCTTCCCTTCTTCTGCAGTCTCACACCGTCTCTTCCCTTCTTCTGCTGTCTCAGCCCCTCTCTTCCCTTCTTCTGCAGTCTCACACCCTCTCTTCCCTTCTTCTGCTGTCTCAGCCCCTCTCTTCCCTTCTTCTGCAGTCTCACACCCTCTCTTCCCTTCTTCTGCAGTCTCACACCATCTCTTCCCTTCTTCTGCTGTCTCAGCCCCTCTCTTCCCTTCTTCTGCAGTCTCAGACCCTCTCTTCCCTTCTTCTGCTGTCTCACACCATCTCTTCCCTTCTTCTGCTGTCTCAGCCCCTCTCTTCCCTTCTTCTGCAGTCTCAGACCCTCTCTTCCCTTCTTCTGCTGTCTCAGCCCCTCTCTTCCCTTCTTCTGCAGTCTCACACCCTCTCTTCCCTTCTTCTGCTGTCTCAGACCCTCTTCGCTTCTTCTGCTCTCTCACACCCTCTCTTCCCTTCTTCTGCAGTCTCAGCCCCTCTCTTCCCTTCTTCTGCAGTCTCACACCCTCTCTTCCCTTCTTCTTCTGTCTCAGACCCTCTCTTCCCTTCTTCTGCTGTCTCAGCCCCTCTCTTCCCTTCTTCTGCTGTCTCAGCCCCTCTCTTTCCATCTCCTGCTGTCTCAGACCCTCTCTTCCCTTCTTCTGCTGTCTCAGCCCCTCTCTTCCCTTATTCTGCTGTCTCAGCCCCTCTCTTCCCTTCTTCTGCTGTCTCAGCCCCTCTCTTCCCTTCTTCTGCAGTCTCACACCCTCTCTTCCCTTCTTCTGCTGTCTCACACCCTCTCTTCCCTTCTTCTGCTGTCTCACACCCTCTCTTCCCTTCTTCTGCAGTCTCACACCCTCTCTCCCTTCTTCTGCTGTCTCACACCCCTCTTCCCTTCTTCTGCTGTCCTCACACCCTCTCTTCCCTTCTTCTGCTGTCTCACACCCTCTCTTCCCTTCTTCTGCAGTCTCACACCCTCTCTTCCCTTCTTCTGCTGTCTCACACCCCTCTTCCCTTCTTCTGCAGTCTCACACCCTCTCTTCCCTTCTTCTGCTGTCTCACACCCTCTCTTCCCTTCTTCTGCAGTCTCACACCCTCTCTTCCCTTCTTCTGCTGTCTCAGCCCCTCTCTTCCCTTCTTCTGCTGTCTCACACCCTCTCTTCCCTTCTTCTGCTGTCTCCTGCCCCTCCTCCCACGTCCTTCCCCTTCTTCCTTGGTCCCATAGGTTTCTTGCACCCTCAGACATGGTTTATGAGAATCCAATGACAGGATATAATTAGTGTAATTCTCTCGGAGGCCTACCGTCCTGAATATTCAATATATCAGGGCCAAAACAATTCATTCTGAGCCTGTAACAAAGGCGGTGGGTGTTTACAGTACTGCAGGATGCAGTGTAGCATGGCGGAGCGAGCGGGTGGTGGGGAGGCTCGGTGCACTATGTTGTGACACTGTGCACTGTGTTATTTAAAGGAACCCTATCTGAGCAGCCTGCCTTCTCTGTTAGCAGCCATTTCTGGCCGGGGTCCATGCTAGGGTGAGTGGCCCTTTAAATCAATGACATTCTATGTTACCTGTCCATATTACTGCATACTGGACTGGCTACAATTGTAACAAAGACCCCTCCAGTACCAGTGCAGCCACAGACCTCCAGTACCAGCGCAGCCACAGACCTCCAGTACCAGCGCAGCCGCAGACCTCCAGTACCAGTGCAGACACACACCTCCAGTACCAGTGCAGCCACAGACCTCCAGTACCAGCGCAGCCGCAGACCTCCAGTACCAGCGCAGCCGCAGACCTCCAGTACCAGCGCAGCCACAGACCTCCATTACCAGTGCAGACACACACCTCCAGTACCAGTGCAGCCGCAGACCTCCAGTACCAGTGCAGACACACACCTCCAGTACCAGTGCAGACACACACCTCCAGTACCAGTGCAGACACACACCTCCGGTACCAGTGCAGACACACACCTCTGGTACCAGTGGCAGACACACACCTCCGTACCAGTGCAGACACACACCTCCAGTACCAGTGCAGACACACACCTCCAGTACCAGTGCAGACACACACCTCCAGTACCAGTGCAGACACACACCTCCAGTACCAGTGCAGCTGCAGACCTCCAGTACCAGTGCTGCCACACACCTCCAGTACCAGTGCCAGACACACACCTCCGGTACCAGTGCAGACACACACCTCCGGTACCAGTGCAGACACACACCTCCGGTACCAGTGCAGACACACACCTCCAGTACCAGTGCAGACACACACCTCCAGTACCAGCGCAGCCACAGACCTCCATTACCAGTGCAGACACACACCTCCAGTACCAGTGCAGACACACACCTCCAGTACCAGTGCAGCTGCAGACCTCCAGTACCAGTGCTGCTACACACCTCCAGTACCAGTAAAGCCGCACACCTCCAGTACCAGCGCAGCCACAGACCTCCAGTACCAGCGCAGCCACAGACCTCCAGTACCAGAGCAGCCGCAGACCTCCAGTACCAGCGCAGCCACAGACCTCCAGTACCAGCGCAGCCACAGACCTCCAGTACCAGTGCAGCCACAGACCTCCAGTACCAGTGCAGCCACAGACCTCCAGTACCAGCGCAGCCACAGACCTCCAGTACCAGTGCAGCCACAGACCTCCAGTACCAGTGCAGCCACAGACCTCCAGTACCAGTGCAGCCACAGACCTCCAGTACCAGTGCAGCCACAGACCTCCAGTACCAGTGCAGCCACAGACCTCCAGTACCAGTGCAGCCACAGACCTCCAGTACCAGTGCAGCCACAGACCTCCAGTACCAGTGCAGCCACAGACCTCCAGTACCAGTAAATCCGCACACCTCCAGTACCAGTGCAGCCACAGACCTCCAGTACCAGTGCAGCCACAGACCTCCAGTACCAGCAGACCTATGGACTTCAATGGGTTAGTGGTGCACATGTGAGGCCAAAAATAGGACATGTTCTATCTTTTGTGGAACGGACATACGGATTTGGAAACCACACAGATGTCTTCCAAGTGCTTTCTGCATCCATATGTCAGTCCCACAAAAGATAGAACGTCCTATTCTTGGCCTCGAATGTGCAAAACCGACCCATTGAAGTCAGTTGGTTCACAAAAAACAGATGCCATACAGACGTCATCAATATTTTGCAGATCTGCTTTTGTGCACTGCAAAATACATATGGTCCTGTGAATGCATCCTTACATATTCCGCATCACTGTGCGTAGATCATCATCACTGTCCCCATTGGGGCGCATTATCCATATGGCAGTGTGTGTTAGTAGTGTGGGATGAAAACGGAGAAGAAACCCACACAAACAGGGAGAGGCCATGCGGGCCAGGCAGCGTTCGTCTCCTCCTGCCGACCCTGTCCTCCGTGTATATCTTTCGACTACGCCATCCCCTTCAGTATTCGGTGCAGGCGCAGTGAGTAAAGGCCACTCGCCAGCTCCTGGCTTCCTCACTGCGCCTGCGCTGTGCTCGACTGTGACGTTTTTGGCGCAAGCGCAGTGAGGAAGCTGGGAGCCGGCGAGTGGCCTTTACTCACTGCGCCTGCACCAAATAATGAACAGCACGGCGCAGGCGCAAGATATACATGGAGGACATGGTGGGCAGGAGGAGACAAACACTTCCTGGCCCTGTCAGTCAAGAAGAACTGGGTGATACCAAAGGTATCGGAGCCTCTAGGAGCCCCTCCCCCTCTGCTCCAAGAGACTAATTAGCATAAAATAAAAGTTATAATTACTGAAAAACAGGGGCACTAAGGAATAAATAACCAGCACAGTTAGAATCAGGTGACATTGACGCATCTGTAATGTCAGCCTGATTTATATCCAAAAATCTGGTGACCCTTTAAGGAGGCGACTATTGCTAGTACCTAGTATTGCAGTATAAGAGCCACTTCCGGACCCTAAAACATGGCTGACGAAGATGTGTCTCAGTTGCAGTCAAGGGAAAGGTTACAAAGTTAACCCAACGTTCAGGAAGTTCTTTATTGATCTCCATTCATAATGTAATGAATGCAGCCAACGACCTCCCGAGCGATAATAACGTGATAATAACCCAATGCGATTTATAACCCAGCGGCCTATAAAACGCTACAATAACATTTTTTGGATCAGATCACAGTGGGATCGGACGCATACTGAGGAATCAAAGCCCTGGTGTAAATTGGCCACCTGGATGCCTAGAACAATGCGGAGAAGCGGAACGCCTCTTTAATTGTTTGCATTATGTAACAGGAAGCAGTTTGCTTTAATGTCAGAGGAGCAGCTTGTGCCACGTAACATATGGCAATGTCCCGGACTCCTATGCGCGGCCGCCGGCGAGATCTCGGTAGGCGCAGTACATGTGATGTAACGGGGCGCTGGGAACCATTATTCTGCAAGCCAAGTAGAAGAGCGCGGGCTGTTTTATGGCACAGAGGGGACGATTGTATTAGAGGAGGGTTTCTTCATTTCCAATAGGAAGTTTATTGTTTGCAATTTGCAACTGTATCAGTGAGACGTAAACAAGGGGGGGGGAGGGGGTAGAGATACAATGTACGATACAATCGTCTCACCAGGACCTCTATACCAAGAACATGCAGCTGCCATAGTGACTTCTGAGAGAAGGGGGCCCAGTCCTGAATGGTCTCATTGATTTTGCAGAGGGTTACTCAGAATGAGGGCTCATGCACACGAATGCAATGCACGGTCACCGACCACGGATCCGCATCCGACGGTCCACACTGCAAATAAGTAGTGCATGCACTACTTTCTTGCGGTGCGGAGGCACGGACAGAAACCCCACGGAAGCGCTCCGCAGTGCTTCCATGGGCTTCCGATGCCTCCATTCAAGTGAATGGGTCCGCATCCG
Source organism: Rhinella marina (assembly GCA_900303285.1). NCBI lineage: Eukaryota > Metazoa > Chordata > Amphibia > Anura > Bufonidae > Rhinella > Rhinella marina. Next base: position 312,205 of record ONZH01025138.1, on the reverse strand, counting down.
TGATGTGGGGTGCACACGAGGGTGCACATGGCCGCTGCCCGTTTGCCGGCTTGAGCCCTTGCATGAGCCCTTAGCCCTATGGTCATAGAAAGGTGGTGGAGGACAAACTCCAGTCCTTTGAATTGAGGTGGTAAAATCTAGCCGCATTTTGGGGGCCCGATTTAGTCCTTGCCGTGGGACCCTTTCTGTTCTACATACTCCTCTTCAATCTTAATTTACACTCCAGGGGGGCAATGTCTCTCCTGCCACCATAAGCCTCCTACATACTGAAGATCTGCACCTACCATACCATGGCTTTACATGTTGAGACTGAGAGGGGTTCGCTTCCCAAATAAAATTGGGAGCTTCTTTTTGTAGCAATTATTTAATAGGGATCCATTAAGAAGTGATGGGAGTTGTAGTTTCAGGTGGCAAACCTCTGTCCTCATGGATAGACGCTTTAGGAATCATCCACTTTCTCCGGGATTCCCCTTTACAATAATAATTTGCAAGGATGGGATAAGTCAGTATCATACTCTACAATGGCGTCTTACCATTGACAATCATTGATTCTCCAAAGAGCATGCTAGGAGTTGTAGTATCAGATGGAGATCAGAATAGGCTTTGTCACCCAGCGTTATACGGAGACATCCCCCACCTACATGTCACACATATATCTATGGGCATCAGTGTTAACCTCAGCGTCGTCTTGTTTTATTTACCGCACTGACGGCGAGTTAATTTTTATGGTCTCCTGAATATAAAACTCTTCTATTTAATGGCCGCTGGCATTGACTGGAGATTGAATTAGTCCCTGACTCTAAATCTCTTCATTATTTCATATGATATCACCATTTTCATAACAGTCACGTCCCTTATGGAAATGAAGGCGGGGCCAGAATCATCACACTCATTGCCATGACATCACTTAAAAGGGGTTGTATCAGACTGAACCCTGCAGTCTGCATACGACATAAGGACAGGGGCACAGAGGACGTATTGTACTGGATGACACACAAAGCCAAAAAAGTTGGCGAACCTGGCGGGATCGATTTGAACATCCAGAGAAAATTAATTTGCTGGCCTCACTGCTGTAATCCTAACATTCGAACACTTCGGACAGATCCATGACATTGTAGTGATTTCCTTTAGTTGAATCGATGGGGGGAAAATGCAAATTGATTCGTCCATTGTGATTTAATTTTAGGCTGAACTTGTAGCTGTATGCCCCCATCTCTGACTGACAGCGTGGTCAGATCTGCTGTAACCTGATGATGTCACTGTGTGATGAGGTCATCAGCTCTAGCTCTAGCACAGTGATGTCATCATTCCAGCAGGTGCAGCGGCAGGCACCATTCGGTAGGTGAAATATTGGATGGAACACTGTTTGGGGGGGGGGAATTAATGTTATAAACCCTAAAAGAGGACTTGGAGGGGGAGGATAAAGTAGCTGTCACTACTATGGGTAGAACTTGAAGGGGTGTAGGTGAAAGCAGAAGAAAAGGGGGCGAGTGTATGTGCTTAAGGAGGTAGACGGTCCCACCCGTGGCTCATAGAATCCTGTTCTGCATCTCTAGGATACATTTTGCAACATATTGTTATTGTTTATCCTTTGGTCAATGTATTTATGTATTTATTTAATGCATTTATATAGCGCTGACATGTTCCGCTCACAATCTAAGTTCCCTATCAGTATGTCTTTGGATGGAAACCAGAGAACCTGGAGGAAACTGAGGCAAACACAGGGAGGACCTACAAACTCCATGCAGATGTTGTCCTTGGTCATATTTGAACCCAGCGCTGCAAGGCACCAGTGCTAACCACTGAGCCACCATGCCTTCTTCACTATATTCTATGGGTCAAATAGCAGTAGAATCGAGAGGATGGATTAGCTCCCCCTGAAGGTGACCTTCAAGGGCATATCCCTTGTAGACTGCAATTTTGGGAATATTGGCTGGCGAGCGATACTCGTCGGCTTCGAGACATTCACATTGAAGCATCTGCTTTCTGTAGTAGAATGAAGCTGGATCACAATGCCGCCAGCAAATGAGGTCAGAGAGCTAAAGCGTACATTAAAGAGGAAGAACTGGAGAAGAGATCTGAGAGGACGACCGGGCAGTCTACTAAACAATGGTGGAGAGTCGAGGAAAGAAAAAAAAAATTAGAAATGGAAGGAGACTTTGGATGATACCTTAATGGTTCGAGAGGGGTGAACGGGGGAAGGATGATTGACAGTCCGGGATGCCGCAGGTATGTAAAGCGAGCGGAGATGGAAGGAGCGACCTTGTGATTATATCAGAGGGTAAGAGACATTAGAAAACCAGGGAGCTTTCGCCGGGTAATTGAAATCACGACACGTGGTATTGTCAGCGGGTAGAATGGAGACCTCTGCCTGGAGCCGAGGGCACGACGCCGCTAATAAAGGGGATCCCCGGCTATTGTTATGCCGCTTTCAATCATTTCATTCATCGTTTCCATACATGAGGCCACGATTGGTTTTACATAAAAGCAGCGGGGGAGCTGAACCCTCGGTGTCGGCAGTGGCGGAGGGCTGCTAATGTATTAATTTCATTGCCTCCGTCCTCGAGGTACGTTGCGCCGCTCATCATCAAATGCTTAATAGCGATATTAATGGGAATGCTGGAAAACAAGCTTCTTGGCGACCATCAGCCGCGTGCATTTATAATACAGATGGGAAAAGCAAGTGAGGCAGAACAGGGAGCGGGATACTAATAGACATAGAGGACTGTTCATACGCTGGTTATTTAAAGGGGAACTCCCGCTGCAGTGATTTATTGACACAATCATTAAAGGGAATCTCTGCCTCATCAGTTTTTTATCATTACATTATAATCTGTGACCACTAGAGGGAGCTCAGGAGCTTTCTGCAGACAGGTAATGCACTGAATTCAGTAATAAGCAACGTGCAGGGAGCTCCCCCTGGGGGCGACTGCAGACAGGCTCATCTCATCTGACTGGTAGGTATCCAGACGCTTCCTCTGCTCCTGTATCAGCACTTGCCATGATGACACCGGGCCTTGCGGGCTTTTTAAAGGAAAATCCAGCCATGCTTTACTTCTTGATTATGGGTTGCCCTGTCGTGAACTTGACCCCGTCTTGTCCCTGACCGTATTCTTGTCTTGTCTGCCTGGTATCTGTTGTTCTGCCCTTAGCCCTGACCCTTGGCTCCATTGCTGACTACGCTCCTCTGCTGCGTCCTGACCTCTCTCCTGGTGACTGACCCTCAGCCCCGTTCCTGACCACTCTTCTACTTCATCAGTTCTACTGCCGCTAATCTGGAACTAAATTGAAGATCAGGAGATCCTACCAGATCCCTCTATACTTCTGCCTCTCATACAATTTGCAGTCTCATGGAAACAAGAAAGAAACTGCAGCTGCATCCCCCTCCTCCCCTCCTTTTAATTACTGTATTACCAAAGACCTCCACCAATCTGCTGCTACTTTGGGTACCAGGAAGCTTCCTCCAACATACAGCAGTTGACCACTTCTTGCAGGTGCTAAGGCTGAAGAATAGGAGATTACTCAGACTCTGCACCATCTGACCTTAAAGGGGTTGTCTCATCTCAGACAATGGGGGCATATCTCTAGGATACGCCCCGAATGTCTTATAGGTGTGGTACCCGCTCCAACATCAAGAATGGAGCTTCATAAAGTGGTGGCTGAAGGGCTCTGGTTTGGCCACCATCAAGTGCCCTCCCTTATAAAAGTGAATGGGGGCGCACCGCACTTGACCGGCCACTGCCTCCATTTACTTCTATGGGCCTGACGGAAATATCCGAGCCAGCGCTCAGCTATTTTTGGCGGCCCCACAGAAATGAATAGAGGGTGGCCGCGCATGCACAGTGCACCCACCACGACTTTCGGGGCTCCATTTGTGATATAGGTGGTGGGGACCTGCACCTATCAGACAATGGGGGACATTATCCCAGCGATATATGCCACCATTGTCTGAGATGAGACAACCCCTTTTACAATGAGAGAAAAGAAACTCCAACTGCAGCTGCATCCCTCTCCTCTCCCTCCTCTATGTCTTCTGCTTGTTGGGTTACCATAGCCATATTAGAAATGTTGCATGTCTGTGGTCTTGGCCCGGACTGTACAGACAGGAGTCCTCGCCGCCCGCGTATTCTTATGCATCAGCTTTCCTATGATAAAGCATCTTTTACTCGGAGCTCAGCCGGAAAGCTTTTCTGGATCCTGAGGGAAGTGGAGCTAATACAGCAGGTTGTAATATCCATCGATGGATCAACATCAGCATCCTACACAAACGCTATACTTTAAGTTTAAGACATTAAATGAGCTCTCACTACGTAGGAGAGGTTCTCCGCGCTGACAGACAGCAGAGCTATTAATAACGCTCCATTCACTTGCAGTTGGGAAAACCTCCCCTATAGACATGCCATCCATTAGAGGCCTGAGCTGCAAGAAAAGAAAGAACTGACTAAAGGTCTAGGACCCCCGGGCAACAGATGGTAGAGCGACCACATCTCCAGTATGGCTGACAGGTCTATGGGTGACTGTGCTCAATGAGAAGCATGAGAGCCTGGAATTAAAGGGGCAGCCTCATAAAAAACGGTCGAAGATCACTTCATTCAGGTTTGTGGTCACCACTAGTTTCCTATGGACTGACTAGTGCCCCACAAAGACGTCCAGCGGTGGAAATCTCTGAGCAGTAAGGGCTTCAGATGTCCTATAGTCTAGGAGTGAGTCCACCGACGTGACTTTCTAATAAAATCTGCGATCGAAAACATCTCTTGGGGGTCATTATCTTTGAATTAATATCATTCTTATGAGGATACTGAGATGTAGAGACGTCCATAGACTTCTGTGACCATTGACCCCCTGGTCCTCAAAATTGGTAAATGAAGGTAAAATGTGGTTGTAACCGGGGGTTGCAGATGACGATTTCTTATTTAAACTTCCTTCTTCTTTCTTCTTCCCTTTCTTCACCTTCCCTCCGCTTCAGTCTCTCTGAGTTCTTCTTTTACTGTATATCCCTCTAACTTTTCCAACTTTTCCTTCGTCTTTCTTTCCTTTCCTGTTCTCTTATCTCTCCTTCCTTCCATCACCTTCTTTTATATAACCATCACTTCTCCGCTCTCAGCCTTATCTTCTGTCTCATTTCTTCATCTCTTCTTACCCCTCTGTTATTTCCTTCTCTTCTTCATCCAACTGTCTTCTAATTCCTGACCCTTCTCTCATCTCACCCCTTCATCGCTCCTTACTTTCATCTCACTTTCTCCTCCCTATTTCTGTTCTCTTTATCCTTCCTTTCTTTTCCTCTTATTCCTTTCCTTCCCTACGTCTTACCTAGCTCTTTATATCCCATTTCTCATCCTACAATCCTTTTCTTTCTCTTCTCTTTTCCCTCCTCCCTCATTCCCTTCCTGTCCCTTCTCTTATTGCACCAATTATCTTTTTTCCTTCTTTTTCTTCTTTTCCATTCCATCCATTTCACTTCCTTTCCTTCCCCTTTCCATCCTGTCTTTTCACATACCATCCCACTGTCCTTTTCCTTCTCTTCCCTTCATTATCCTCATTTCTTCTTCCCTTCCTGACTTTTCTCATCTCACCCTTTTCTCTTCCTTTCTTTATTTCCTTTTTCTTTCTTCCTTCTTTCCCTTCCGTTCCCTTCCTACCCCCTTCCCTTCCTTCCTTCCTTCCTTCCTTCTTCCCCCTTCCCTTCCTTCCTGTCTTTTCCCATCACTTCTCTCATCTCATGCTTCTTACACTTTCTTTCCCTCCTTCACTTCCTGCCCATTCTCTCATCTAATCCCCATTCTCTTCTCTTCCTTCCCTTCTTTTCCTTCCCTTCCTGTCTCTTCATGCTCCTTCTCTCGTGGCACCCTTAGTTCTGTCTAGTCCCTTTCTGCTCTCCTTCACCATGTCTTCCCTTCAATCCTTTTCCCTCCCCATATCTTCCTCCTCTCTCATCCAATGCGTCTCTTTATTAATTGTAAACAGAGGGTGTTTCCTCATGGGTGGGGTTAAGGCAGGGCAGGGGCGTGTATGAGTTGTATATGAGAACACACAGTATCAGCGGACACGGGCAGCAGGTTCGGATGGATAGCCCACTTCTAGTGGTTGGCTATGAAAGTGATTGTCGTTTGCACAGAAAAGGTGTAAAATCAGCTACAGAATGAAGACGCCTCCTGGAAAGTCCAGACCAGTCTTATGTCTGAGCAGCAAACAGACACAAGGAGGTGAAGAGAACATTCGAGGGCCATAAATACAGGTGAGATTCCAAACAGAGGACATTACATGACACATGAGATACGGAGCCGCTGATCACATGGGAGCGTCCTGCGGCCTACACTGACTATATGTTATCACATCACTCTCAATCCATCATGCTGAGTACAGTGTATTTAGTCCGACCCTTCAACAGCTCTGCGATGCCCAAGGAGTACTTACAGTGCAATAACGGCCGACCCTGAGACTGCTGAGGGGTCTTTATTATCTCTACCAGAGCGATTAAAAATATGTTTTCTAACTGAAACAGTGAAGAAAAACACGAAGATGGAGCGTACAACCTCAGAAAACTGATACATGCCATACCCTTCCTGACCACATGGGGCGCTGCTATACTAAGGTGCAGCACTAATCACTTTCATGAAAGCACATGTACAAAAAATACTCAACCCGCCACCTAGTGGTAGAAGAAAGTCAGTGCGGCCATTTATGTTTTCTGCTTTGCAAAATAGAAAGGGTCTCGTTATCTTAACTTGTCAGAGGCGGTCAGCACAAGACGACAACCTGATGCCTGATAAAGTCTTCTGAGATGTAGAGACAATAAGCATCCCTTTAATAATGACATGGATCCCACCTGAAAGTTGTGTCTGAACACGTTCCTATAAATAATGCAGGAACCATTTCTCATAACTATAGTTGAAATGGAGTGAAGCCCGTGAAATAAAAAATATAATGAAAACATATTGTAGAGGCCGCCCCCGGTGATATAACACTATATAATAATACATATTGTAGAGGCCGCCCCTGGTGATATAACACTATATAATAATACATATGGTAGAGGCCGCCCCTGGTGATATAACACTATATAATAATACATACAGTAGAGGCCGCCCCTGGTGATATAACACTATATAATAATACATATGGTAGAGGCCGCCCCTGGTGATATAACATTATATAATAATACATATGGTAGAGGCCGCCCCCGGTGATATAACACTATATAATAATACATACAGTAGAGGCCGCCCCTGGTGATATAACACTATATAATAATACATATGGTAGAGGCCGCCCCCGGTGATATAACACTATATAATAATACATACAGTAGAGGCCGCCCCTGGTGATATAGCACTATATAATAATACATACAGTAGAGGCCGCCCCTGGTGATATAGCACTATATAATAATACATACAGTAGAGGCCGCCCCTGGTGATATAACACTATATAATAATACATACAGTAGAGGCCGCCCCTGGTGATATAACATTATATAATAATACATATGGTAGAGGCCGCCCCTGGTGATATAACATTATATAATAATACATACAGTAGAGGCCGCCCCCGGTGATATAACACTATATAATAATACATATGGTAGAGGCTGCCCCTTGTGATATAACACTATATAATAATACATATGGTAGAGGCCGCCCCTGGTGATATAACACTATATAATAATACATATGGTAGAGGCCGCCCCTGGTGATATAACACTATATAATAATACATATGGTAGAGGCCGCCCCCGGTGAAATAACACTATATAATAATACATACAGTAGAGGCCGCCCCCGGTGATATAACACTATATAATAATACATATGGTAGAGGCCGCCCCTGGTGATATAACACTATATAATAATACATATGGTAGAGGCTGCCCCTGGTGATATAACACTATATAATAATACATATGGTAGAGGCCGCCCCTGGTGATATAACACTATATAATAATACATATGGTAGAGGCCACCCCTGGTGATATAACACTATATAATAATACATATGGTAGAGGCCGCCCCTGGTGATATAACACTATATAATAATACATATGGTAGAGGCTGCCCCTGGTGATATAACACTATATAATAACACATATGGTAGAGGCCGCCCCTGGTGATATAACACTATATAATAATACATATGGTAGAGGCCGCCCCTGGTGATATAACACTATATAATAATACATATGGTAGAGGCCGCCCCTGTGATATAATACTATATAATAATACATACAGTAGAGGCCGCCCCTGGTGATATAACACTATATAATAAATACATACAGTAGAGGCCGCCCCCGGTGATATAACACTATATAATAATACATACAGTAGAGGCCGCCCCTGGTGATATAACACTATATAATAATACATATGGTAGAGGCCGCCCCGGTGATATAACACTATATAATAATACATACAGTAGAGGCCGCCCCTGGTGATATAACACTATATAATAATACATATGGTAGAGGCCGCCCCCGGTGATATAACACTATATAATAATACATATGGTAGAAGGCCGCCCCCGGTGATATAACATTATATAATAATACATACAGTAGAGGCCGCCCCTGGTGATATAACACTATATAATAAATAACATACAGTAGAGGGCCGCCCTCGGTGATATAATACTATATAAAAATACATATGGTAGAGGCCGCCCCCGGTGATATAACACTATATAATAAATACATACAGTAGAGGCCGCCCCGGTGATATAACACTAATATAATAAACATACAGTAGAGGCCGCCCTGGTGATATAATACTATATAAAAATACATATGGTAGTAGGCCGCCCCCGGTGATATAACACTATATAATAATACATACAGTAGAGGCCGCCCCGGTGGATATAACACTATATAAAATACATACAGTAGAGGGCCGCCCCCGGTGATATAACACTATATAAAAATACATATGGTTAGAGGCCCGCCCCCGGTTGATATAAACACTATAGTAATAATACATAAGTAGAGGCCCGCCCCGGTGAATATAACACTATATAATAATACATACAGTAGAGGCCGCCCCTGGTGATATAACCATATATAATAATACCATAAGTGAGAGGCCGCCCTGGTGATATAACACTATATAATAATACATATGGTAGAGGCCGCCCCCGGTGAAATAACACTATATAATAATACATATGGTAGAGGCCGCCCCCGGTGAATAACACATATATAATAAAACATAAGTAGAGGCCGGCCCCGGTGATATTAACACTATATAATATAATTACATATGGTAGAGGCCGCCCCTGGTGATATAACACTATATAATAATACATATGGTAGAGGCCGCCCCTGGTGATATAACACTATATAATAATACATATGGTAGAGGCTGCCCTGGTGATATAACACTATATAATACATATGGTAGAGGCCGCCCCTGTGATATAACACTATATAATAATACATATGGTAGAGGCCGCCCCTGGTGATATAACACTATATAATAATACATACAGTAGAGGCCGCCCCTGGTGATATAACACTATATAATAATACATATGGTAGAGGCCGCCCCCGGTGATATAACACTATATAATAATACATATGGTAGAGGCCGCCCCTGGTAATATAACACTATATAATAATACATACAGTAGAGGCCGCCCCTGGTGATATAACACTATATAATAATACATATGGTAGAGGCCGCCCCCGGTGATATAACACTATATAATAATACATATGGTAGAGGCCGCCCCTGGTGATATAACACTATATAATAAATACATACAGTAGAGGCCGCCCCCGGTGATATAACACTATATAATAATACATACAGTAGAGGCCGCCCCTGGTGATATAATACTATATAAAAATACATATGGTAGAGGCCGCCCCCGGTGATATAACACTATATAATAAATACATACAGTAGAGGCCGCCCCCGGTGATATAACACTATATAATAATACATACAGTAGAGGCCGCCCCTGGTGATATAATACTATATAAAAATACATATGGTAGAGGCCGCCCCCGGTGATATAACACTATATAATAAATACATACAGTAGAGGCCGCCCCCGGTGATATAACACTATATAATAATACATACAGTAGAGGCCGCCCCCGGTGATATAACATTATATAATAATACATACAGTAGAGGCCGCCCCTGGTGATATAACACTATATAATAATACATACAGTAGAGGCTGCCCCTGGTGATATAACATTATATAATAATACATACAGTAAAGGCTGCCCCTGGTGATATAACACTATATAATAATACATACAGTAGAGGCCGCCCCTGGTGTTATAACACTATATAATAATACATATGGTAGAGGCTGCCCCAGGTGATATAACATTATATAATAATACATATGGTAGAGGCCGCCCCTGGTTATATAACACTATATAATAATACATATGGTAGAGGCCGCCCCTGGTGTTATAACACTATATAATAAATACATATGGTAGAGGCCGCCCCCGGTGATATAACATTATATAATAATACATACAGTAGAGGCCGCCCCTGGTGATATAACACTATATAATAATACATATGGTAGAGGCCGCCCCTGGTGATATAACACTATATAATAATACATATGGTAGAGGCCGCCCCTGGTGATATAACACTATATAATAATACATATGGTAGAGGCTGCCCCTGGTGATATAACACTATATAATAACACATATGGTAGAGGCCGCCACTGGTGATATAACACTATATAATAATACATATGGTAGAGGCTGCCCCTGGTGATATAACACTATATAATAACACATATGGTAGAGGCCGCCCCTGGTGATATAACACTATATAATAATACATATGGTAGAGGCCGCCCCTGGTGATATAACACTATATAATAATACATATGGTAGAGGCCGCCCCTGGTGATATAACACTATATAATAATACATACAGTAGAGGCCGCCCCTGGTGATATAACACTATATAATAAATACATACAGTAGAGGCCGCCCCGGTGATATAACACTATATAATAATACATACAGTAGAGGCCGCCCCTGGTGATATAACACTATATAATAATACATATGGTAGAGGCCGCCCCCGGTGATATAACACTATATAATAATACATATGGTAGAGGCCGCCCCTGGTGATATAATACTATATAAAAATACATATGGTAGAGGCCGCCCCCGGTGATATAACACTATATAATAAATACATACAGTAGAGGCCGCCCCCGGTGATATAACACTATATAATAATACATACAGTAGAGGCCGCCCCCGGTGATATAACATTATATAATAATACATACAGTAGAGGCCGCCCCTGGTGATATAACACTATATAATAATACATACAGTAGAGGCCGCCCCTGGTGATATAACATTATATAATAATACATACAGTAAAGGCTGCCCCTGGTGATATAACACTATATAATAATACATGCAGTAGAGGCCGCCCCGGTGATATAACACTATATAATAATACATACAGTAGAGGCCGCCCCCGGTGATATAACATTATATAATAATACATATGGTAGAGGCCGCCCCCGGTGATATAACACTATATAATAATACATATGGTAGAGGCCGCCCCTGGTGATATAACACTATATAATAATACATATGGTAGAGGCCGCCCCTGGTGATATAACACTATATAATACATATGGTAGAGGCCGCCCCTGGTGATATAACACTATATAATAATACATACAGTAGAGGCCGCCCCTGGTGTTATAACACTATATAATAATACATATGGTAGAGGCTGCCCCTGGTGATATAACATTATATAATAATACATATGGTAGAGGCCGCCCCTGGTGATATAACATTATATAATAATACATATGGTAGAGGCCGCCCCCGGTGATATAACATTATATAATAATACATATGGTAGAGGCCGCCCCTGGTGTTATAACACTATATAATAAATACATATGGTAGAGGCCGCCCCCGGTGATATAACATTATATAATAATACATATGGTAGAGGCCGCCCCTGGTGATATAACACTATATAATAATACATGCAGTAGAGGCTGCCCCTGGTGATATAACACTATATAATAATACATATGGTAGAGGCCGCCCCCGGTGATATAACACTATATAATAATACATGCAGTAGAGGCTGCCCCTGGTGATATAACACTATATAATAATACATATGGTAGAGGCCGCCCCTGGTGTTATAACACTATATAATAATACATATGGTAGAGGCCGCCCCTGGTGATATAACACTATATAATAATACATATGGTAGAGGCCGCCCCCGGTGATATAACACTATATAATAATACATATGGTAGAGGCCGCCCCTGGTGATATAGCACTATATAATTTATACATACAGTAGAGGCCGCCCCTGGTGATATAACACTATATAATAATACATACAGTAGAGGCCGCCCCCGGTGATATAACATTATATAATAATACATACAGTAGAGGCCGCCCCTGGTGATATAACACTATATAATAATACATACAGTAGAGGCCGCCCCTGGTGATATAACATTATATAATAATACATACAGTAGAGGCCGCCCCTGGTGATATAACACTATATAATAATACATATCGTAGAGGCCGCCCCCGGTGATATAACACTATATAATAATACATACAGTAGAGGCTGCCCCTGGTGATATAACATTATATAATAATACATACAGTAAAGGCTGCCCCTGGTGATATAACACTATATAATAATACATGCAGTAGAGGCCGCCCCCGGTGATATAACACTATATAATAATACATACAGTAGAGGCCGCCCCTGGTGTTATAACACTATATAATAATACATATGGTAGAGGCTGCCCCAGGTGATATAACATTATATAATAATACATATGGTAGAGGCTGCCCCAGGTGATATAACATTATATAATAATACATATGGTAGAGGCCGCCCCCGGTGATATAACATTATATAATAATACATATGGTAGAGGCCGCCCCTGGTTATATAACACTATATAATAATACATATGGTAGAGGCCGCCCCTGGTGTTATAACACTATATAATAAATACATATGGTAGAGGCCGCCCCCGGTGATATAACATTATATAATAATACATACAGTAGAGGCCGCCCCTGGTTATATAACACTATATAATAATACATATGGTAGAGGCCGCCCTGGTGTTATAACACTATATAATAAATACATATGGTAGAGGCCGCCCCCGGTGATATAACATTATATAATAATACATACAGTAGAGGCCGCCCCTGGTTATATAACACTATATAATAATACATATGGTAGAGGCCGCCCCTGGTGTTATAACACTATATAATAAATACATATGGTAGAGGCCGCCCCGGTGATATAACATTATATAATAATACATACAGTAGAGGCCGCCCCTGGTGATATAACACTATATAATAATACATATGGTAGAGGCCGCCCCTGGTGATATAACACTATATAATAATACATATGGTAGAGGCTGCCCCTGGTGATATAACACTATATAATAATACATATGGTAGAGGCCGCCCCTGGTGATATAACACTATATAATAATACATATGGTAGAGGCCGCCCCTGGTGATATAACACTATATAATAATACATACAGTAGAGGCCGCCCCTGGTGATATAACACTATATAATAAATACATACAGTAGAGGCCGCCCCCGGTGATATAACACTATATAATAAATACATATGGTAGAGGCCGCCCCCGGTGATATAACATTATATAATAATACATACAGTAGAGGCCGCCCCTGGTGATATAACACTATATAATAATACATATGGTAGAGGCCGCCCCTGGTGATATAACACTATATAATAATACATATGGTAGAGGCTGCCCCTGGTGATATAACACTATATAATAATACATATGGTAGAGGCCGCCCCTGGTGATATAACACTATATAATAATACATATGGTAGAGGCCGCCCCTGGTGATATAACACTATATAATAATACATATGGTAGAGGCCGCCCCTGGTGATATAACACTATATAATAAATACATACAGTAGAGGCCGCCCCCGGTGATATAACACTATATAATAAATACATATGGTAGAGGCCGCCCCCGGTGATATAACATTATATAATAATACATACAGTAGAGGCCGCCCCTGGTGATATAACACTATATAATAATACATATGGTAGAGGCCGCCCCTGGTGATATAACACTATATAATAATACATATGGTAGAGGCTGCCCCTGGTGATATAACACTATATAATAATACATATGGTAGAGGCCGCCCCTGGTGATATAACACTATATAATAATACATATGGTAGAGGCCGCCCCTGGTGATATAACACTATATAATAATACATATGGTAGAGGCCGCCCCTGGTGATATAACACTATATAATAATACATACAGTAGAGGCCGCCCCTGGTGATATAACACTATATAATAAATACATACAGTAGAGGCCGCCCCCGGTGATATAACACTATATAATAATACATACAGTAGAGGCCGCCCCTGGTGATATAGCACTATATAATAATACATATGGTAGAGGCCGCCCCCGGTGATATAACACTATATAATAATACATATGGTAGAGGCCGCCCCTGGTGATATAACACTATATAATAATACATATGGTAGAGGCCGCCCCTGGTGATATAACACTATATAATAATACATATGGTAGAGGCCGCCCCCGGTGATATAACACTATATAATAATACATATGGTAGAGGCCGCCCCTGGTGATATAACACTATATAATAATACATATGGTAGAGGCCGCCCCTGGTGATATAATACTATATAAAAATACATATGGTAGAGGCCGCCCCCGGTGATATAACACTATATAATAAATACATACAGTAGAGGCCGCCCCCGGTGATATAACACTATATAATAATACATACAGTAGAGGCCGCCCCGGTGATATAACATTATATAATAATACATACAGTAGAGGCCGCCCCTGGTGATATAACACTATATAATAATACATACAGTAGAGGCCGCCCCCGGTGATATAACATTATATAATAATACATATGGTAGAGGCCGCCCCCGGTGATATAACACTATATAATAATACATATGGTAGAGGCCGCCCCTGGTGATATAACACTATATAATAATACATATGGTAGAGGCCGCCCCTGGTGATATAACACTATATAATAATACATATGGTAGAGGCCGCCCCTGGTGATATAACACTATATAATACATATGGTAGAGGCCGCCCCTGGTGATATAACACTATATAATAATACATATGGTAGAGGCTGCCCCTGGTGATATAACATTATATAATAATACATATGGTAGAGGCCGCCCCTGGTGATATAACATTATATAATAATACATATGGTAGAGGCCGCCCCCGGTGATATAACATTATATAATAATACATATGGTAGAGGCCGCCCCTGGTTATATAACACTATATAATAATACATATGGTAGAGGCCGCCCCTGGTGTTATAACACTATATAATAATACATATGGTAGAGGCCGCCCCCGGTGATATAACATTATATAATAATACATATGGTAGAGGCCGCCCCTGGTGATATAACACTATATAATAATACATATGGTAGAGGCCGCCCCCGGTGATATAACATTATATAATAATACATATGGTAGAGGCCGCCCCTGGTGATATAACACTATATAATAATACATGCAGTAGAGGCTGCCCCTGGTGATATAACACTATATAATAATACATATGGTAGAGGCCGCCCCTGGTGTTATAACACTATATAATAATACATATGGTAGAGGCCGCCCCTGGTGATATAACACTATATAATAATACATATGGTAGAGGCCGCCCCCGGTGATATAACACTATATAATAATACATACAGTAGAGGCCGCCCCTGGTGATATAGCACTATATAATTTATACATACAGTAGAGGCCGCCCCTGGTGATATAACACTATATAATAAATATAGGATGGGGTGAACCTGAACCCCATCCCTCTCCCCCCCCCCCTGAACCTGACCGTACACATAATATATGTCAATGACTACTTACAATCTAATATGCAGGGAAGTATCCAGAGTATTACCTGCTATAAAGAGTATCAAGGATCGGACATGTTGGTTTCTAACCTGCCCAATCCTTTTTTCCATAGAAGATAATCACCGATATAGATTTTTGGCAACTGCTTATCCCTCAGTCTGTAAGGCTGTAAATCTATAGATTGATGTCTATGATGGGCTGCTAGGCCCCCCTTGGGTACAATCATGGGTAGAGGAGGGGAACGAGCAATGGGATTTAAAGGGGTATTCTGAGATTTTGATATTGATGCCCTATCCTCAGAACAGGTAATCAATATCAGATTGGCAGGGGTCTGACCCCCGGGACCCCTGCAAATGAGCTGTGAGCATAGACATAATAAAATTCTCATTGCTTGCAGTCACCACTAGACAGAGCTCACATTGATATAATCACATAGTATACAATCAGCTCCTGAGCTCCCCCTAGTGGTGGATGCAGATAGTGAGAACTTTATCATTTATGTCTGTGCAAGCAAAATTAAACTGTGAAGGTATAAAGAGGTGAGAGGGTTATTTTGATCCAGTTTTTTAAGTAACATGACCAATGTTAAAGGAATTATAAGGATCTTTCTCTTACTGGGGTTGTATGGGAAATTGGTGACAACAGAGAGCACTAGTTACTAACAAATCAGAAACCAGACCCCTGCAGTATTCTAGGATTACCCCGGCACAGTATGGCGGTGTTCTGTGCTGATGCACATAGAGATTTTGGATCCTGCGTCTTCTGAATGTCATTCTTCACGGAGAACTGAGCAGTCGCCCCCACATGGGATGTGCACGTTTGATTGCAAATGACTTTCAGGCTGCACCTTAACTAAGGTCGACCTTATCTTCTCGTGATCACAGCGTAGTGTGAACGAGTGGCAATCAATCCTGTGACCTTGTGTGTACACAATCATCCGCCATACGCTGCAGCACACATCCTGCTGGATTAAGAGCGAAGGCGTCATCTGATGTCATCTTCACAGCAGATAAGAATGGAGCAAAATTCAACCAAGCATTCCAGAAAGATGGATAATAGTCACCCACCATGACTGGATCCGGGGCTGGTTGTCATTACATGGTTTATATGTATTCAGATATAGCAGAGCTGAGTTTGTCAAGTGATATGATTTGTCTTGATGTGTTATCTGTGGTTTTACATAAGAATGGAGCAAAGATCTATGACATTATTTGTACCAAGAGACAGAGATATATAATATATATGACATACGGTGCTGCTGTGCTGTCATATGGTGTACAGTATCGCTATCTGTCCTGCTTGCTGTCAATATCCATTTTCTAAAGGGCTCCCAAGAATGGGAATCTAGGGAGCAAACTAAATCCAAATAGCATTACGTAGGGTGAACGGCTGTGCTGAGATTGATCTGGGGTTTGCAGTATTAAGTTATGCAAACTATAGGGCGATATTATGTAAGGGGAACTATATGGCAGTATGCCTGTCATGATATCTGTATGTATGTATCATGTAATGAGATTCATATGTCAGGGTATTGTAATTAGAACTATATGACAGCATTATTTAATGAGGTATATATGGTAGTATTATGTAACTATAACTATATGGTAGCATTAGGCAATGAAAAGTATATGGTAGTATTATTTAATGTGGGATATATGGTAGTATTATGTAATGAGAACTATATGGTAGTATTATGTAATGAGAGCTGTAGGTGTAATGCTAATGTTATGATGAAGCCAAACTAACAGCCAGCAAACACGATGTACCAGACGCACTTTGCACAAGCCATCACACTCTGAACACCCATGAGTGCTGGGGTACTCTTCACCCGCCTTCATCAGAAAGGGGGACTTTGGCAGAGCCCTTCCCAGGTGTTAGTAGCAGGGCGGCGGGTAGTCGGCACACTGGCAGCAGTTGGGTGAAAAAAACCCAAAGTAAGTACCGTGACACTATGCAATGATAAATAGGGAAACAAGAGAATGGTCAGTAAACGTAAGCCAGCCAGGGCTCTGCCCTCCGGCCACCCTGCCCCTTGTGGCCAGCGACCCCCTGGAAGAATGAGAGACACATCTTCGTGTGGTGACATGCTTCCAGTGAGACTGCGTCTGTCTCTCTAGCTGCCTGACAATGTAATAAGAACTATATGGTAGTGTTATGTAATGAGAACTATATGGTAGTGTTATGTAATGAGAACTATATGGTAGTGTTATTTAATGAGAAGTATATAGTAGTGTTATGTATTGAGAACTATATGGTAGTGTTATTTAATGAGAAGTATATAGTAGTGTTTTGTATTGAGAATTATATGGTAGTGTTATGTAATGAGAACTATATAGTAGTGTTATTAGAGATGAGCGAGCAGTGCTCGTTACGAGCACTGTAACGCTCGGGTCCCGTGTGAAATGCCCGCAGGCATTGCGGATCCGTCCTCATCTGCATGTAAGTCAATGAGGACGGATCGTTTGGTATGACACTCATACCAAACGGTTCCGTCCTCCCTGACTTTAAGATGGGTGAGGACGGAACCGTTTGGTATGAGTGTCATACCAAACGATCCGTCCTCATTGACTTACATGCAGATGAGGACGGATCTGCAATGCCTGCGGGCATTTCACACGGGACCCGAGCGTTACAGTGCTCGTAACGAGCACTGCTCGCTCATCTCTAAGTGTTATGTATTGAGAACTATATGGTAGTGTTATGTAATGAGAACTATATGGTAGTGTTATGTAATGAGAACTATATGGTAGTGTTATGTAATGAGAACTGTAGGGTATATTGTGTAATGAGAAATATATGGCAATATTTTGTAATGAGGATTATATGGAAGTATTATGTAATGAGAGCTATAAGGCAGCATTATTCAAGCTCTTTAATACGGTTTCTCCCCTGTCCTCAGGATGAGGCTCCCACTGATCACTAGAGGGATCTTGATGACCGTATCACCACAGTACAAGGGAGTGGCGGTAGGGAATGTGCAGTGACGAGTATATGGCTTTAATGAATATTATTCAGATGCCTCATATCATTTTAGCACTATATGACGGTACTATGTAGACGGTATATAGAAATATTGTCTTGTGACTACATATCGGTACTATGAAATCTGCATTGCGATAGACCACTTCCATTATCAGTCAGTCTTCTGCACCGTCCTAACATTCTATCCATGAACCAGGGAGCTCAGGATGAACTGAAAGTGTGACGCAGTTCATGCAGTTGACCTTTAATTGGTGGCATGAAGTGAAATGTGATTATCTTCAGAGGACGATGCGCCATCCGGCTCCCCTGGGGACATCACTTATAATGCGGTGACAATGTGGCGAGGACTCTGCTGGATTGAATCGCGTTCTTCATCTCCCATTCTTCCTGCCCGAAGCTCCAAATTATTCTTCGCGACGATAAATCCTAAACCGTGGATATGCTCGTCCGCGGCCCCATCCGCCGTAATCTCTTTACTTTCCCGACACTTATAATTTTCTTCTATTTGAAAAGTAAATAGAAGCTTCTAATACAAACAGAAGGTCAGGCCCAGAAAAATCTGCCGCGTCTCAGCCGCCCCATGCTGCTTCCATTGATGTCTCACTGCACATGAAGAGCGCCAATAGACCCGATCACCGTCATTACGGATTCATCCAGTACCGCACTTAATGCCGCCCGGTGCCCCGCCGAGTTTATCAGTCAATTAAAAATATTAACAAGCAGAAATGTCAGCGGCGGAAAAAGTTGGGGCTGAATTATCTCATAATACTCTTTATAACTTACAGCAGAACTCCGCGCTGCGGACATATAGCGCCAAACAGTTCTCTGTGTTCAGCTCCCTGGAGCGTTTGATTAGTCATGTCACCTAGCAACCACTGGACTTCCTGTCTGAGTGACCACCAAATGACTCCATGCAGCTATGGGGACTGAAGTGGTCACAGGAAGTTATTGCTATATATTTGTAAGAAGTAGAATATATGTCCTCAAAGCCAAGTTAGGGGTGAGACGAGAGAAGAACCCGCCAATAAAGCAAAAGGATCACAGTAAAAGGTTTGTCAAGGTGGGCACCCCTCACCTGATTCTCTCCGGGGCTGGCACAGGCACTGCACCACTTACACTTCAGATGCTGCCCCTGTCAGCCCTCCTCTACCTTCCTCGGTCCTCTGCTAGGCCCCTTTTCCCGTCCCGTAGGGCGTGCCTGTTTTTTAAAGGGCCAGCACACCTTATCTGCATTTTTAGCAGCCAATAGCTGGACATCTGTGGGTACTTAAGGCTCTTTTTCCCAGGAAGAGTTGCCTGACAATAGGTTTCCTAGTTCGCTACTTACCAGTGAAGGTGTGCTGTTCTAACCTACCCCTGTACCAAACCTGACCCTCTCCTTCCTGTCTTGACTTATGCCTGTCTTCCTGTATTGATTTACTGCCATCTGCCCTGACCTCGGACCAGTCTCTGAGCCTGACCCAACCTCGACCATTGACCTGGTTATGAATATCGCCTAACTCCTATGTGCTTCGCACCACTTTCTCTGGCTCCCATGGATCAACTGCCAACTTCACCAGGACTATGGTGGGATATATAGTGGCCTGGTGGCTCCCCTGCAGTGAAGTCCAGATCCCTGTATAGGGGTTAAAGGGTGAAAACCAGGCATAGTCCAAAGCCAAGCCAATTAGTTGGCAACGTGGTTCCACACCCACAGCTCGTTTCAAGGATCAAGCTCAGGATAAAAATCAGTATCAGGATCAGGGTCAAGGTCAAGATCAGGTTCAAGATCAGTATCGGGGTCAATATCACTAGTCAGGAGCATTACAAAAATCAGCAGGAAATGCTGTCGGGCAGAAGTCCCCTTTAAATAAATCTCCTGGACCAATGTCATCCTGGTGATACATTAAACCAGAGAGAAGGAGACCTGCGGTGGCCACCAGGCCATCATCACAGCCTCACGGACAGGTAAGTAGAGGTAGGTTTACGCAGCTGAACATCTGTCATGGCTTTTAATGGAAACCGGCAGCAAGATCCTCACATGTAACAATTTAGTTGCGATTTCACCTTTGTTGCATTGTCCACTCGATACATTGTAAGGGGTTAAATCTACTGTGACAATCCACAGCAGAAAGTGACACATTTCAAAGTTCACACCACAGTGCAATTTCTGCACCATACAGATGAGATTTGTGAATCCTTCTCTTCCCTGTCCGCATGTTACCTGTGCAGATAAAATCCACAGCAATCCTGACCCTACCTGCCCCCACACTTCCATGCACCAATTCGTTACTGTTCATCCTGAGCTTCCTGCTTCATACAACTACAGTGAATCTCATAGCAGCAGGGGCGATGATGGCGACCCATAGCAGAACTTCTAGTGGGGCCCTGCTCCATCAGGACTTGAAAACTATGGGGGTCATTTACAAACAGATACACTCCACTTTTTATCTTATATCTGTCGCAGATTTGCGACTTTCCCAGCCAGGTCTAAAAAAGTGGGCGTGGTAGGGGGCGTGCCAGCAGGTCCCTCTCATTTATCACTTTCTATGCGTTTCTTAGGCGTAGATAATAGTCTAAATCTACGGCAGCAAGGGAGCCGACGTAGATTTAGACAGGTGGTATAGGCATATTTCCGATCATAACTGACCCTCTAAATCCATAGGTCATGTTCTGCAGCTCAAGTGAATAGGATTGAGCTGCAATACCTGGCGCAGCCACTATACACTGTACGGCGCTGTGGTACACATGTATGAGTGCCCTGGCCCATTCAAACAGCTCGCTGGCGGGGTTGTCGGGAGTCAAATATGGATGATGACTTCTCCTGAGGATAGGTAATCAGTATTTAATTCCTGGAAAACCCCTTTAAGTACCTGCCCTCTGCTGGGAGCCGCAGTAAACCGCCACCCGGTGCACATCTATCTGTACAGTGCCAGGATGGATCATCAGTGAATGAAGCGCTGTAATTGCCTTTTTAATGTGAATTAATTGATTTATCCGGTAAATTCTTGGATCTGTTACTTTTTATTTTTACAGAACTATAAATGCGCGGTTCAGTACATTTCTCATTACCTTCTCATAAACAATAGCGCCAGTAAATATTATTACCGCCAATTAGTGCTATGCAGAATGTGTGCGTGGGTGCAGTGATGGAGCGGTACCCGGTGTACGGAGGTGATTGCCATAGAGACTGGTAAGCCTAGGACGCCATACTCTCTGGAGAGGAGCCTTATTGTGCATTGTAATGATCAAGAGACGTCCGCCCGGTGCCGTGTGTCCTGTGCGAGGCGTCTGCTACACGGGGACCATCACCGCAGACACCGTTCATAGGCTTGTACAAACAGTAATACGTGATGTGCACTATATGGCGGTGGTAATGTTAGATCTGATTCTTTAAGGAGGTCAGATGCACAGCACAACACAACTTCAGGGAATGAGATACGTATAGCAGTATATGTGCAGTACTGCTCCTATGTACAGTGCTCAGGATAGGACTGTGTGTAGATGGCGGCACAGTACTGATTCCCCCATTCAATGAGCTCAGTATAATTCTAACTTGTTGTTCTTCCTGCTGGATGAATGGCGTCCTGAGACAATTATCACTTATTATGTTACAGTACAATGGCGCAGTCCAACTTCCACCATTTGCTGAGCTGCATATAATTCCCATATATTACCGCACACCGTGCCAACTCTTCTCAGTCAGCAGAGAGAACATCTGGGGTACAGGCCAAGAGGAAAACTCCAGGGGTGCTGAGTAATAATAATCCGTGTTGTGTGCAACTAATACTACCATATCATGACCAACTAATACTATCGCACAGAGGTCAACTAATAGCACTATATAATGCTCAGCTAATACTGCCTTAGGCCTCATGCACGCGACCGTGGGGCTTCCGCGTGTGGATCCCGGACCCATTCACTTCAATGGGGTCTGCAATCTGCATCCGACTGTCTGCACCGCAAAAAATAGAACAAGTTGGGTCAGGAGACATGAAGAGAAGAACTCCGTAGTGCTTCCGTGGGCCTCCGATCCGTGCCTCCGTTCCCCACTGCATCTCCGGGATTGCAGACCCATTTAAGCGAATGGGTCCACGATCCGTGATGCGGGGTGCACACGGCGGGTGCCCATATATTGCGGACCTGCCATATGTGGACCGCAATACGGCCGAGCAACAGCCATGGGCATGAGGCCTTACAGTGTTCAACTAATACGACCATA
The DNA here is from genome assembly GCA_900303285.1 of Rhinella marina. Classification (NCBI taxonomy): domain Eukaryota; kingdom Metazoa; phylum Chordata; class Amphibia; order Anura; family Bufonidae; genus Rhinella; species Rhinella marina. The sequence continues at coordinate 289,034 of ONZH01025138.1, read as the reverse complement.
TAGAATCCAACTAATACTACCTAATACCGCTATCAAGTATCCAACTAATACTACCATACCATGCCCAACTAATAGTATCATATAGTGCTTAACTAATACTGCCATACAGTATTCAACTAATAGCACCATATAGTTCTCAACTAATACCACTATATAGTATCCAACTAATACTACCAGGTAGTGCTCAACTAATGCCACCATATAGTATTCAACTAATACTACCAAATCATGCACAACTAATGCTACCATACAGAGGTCGACTAATAGCATCATATAATGCTCAGGTAATATTGCTATACAGTGCTCAACTAATACTACCATATACTATCCTACTAATACTACCATGTAGTGCTCAACTAATACTACCATATAGTATCCAACTAATACTACCAGGTAGTGCTCAACTAATATCACCATATAGTATTCAACTGATTCTACCATATAGTGTTCAACTAATACTTTCATATAGTATCCAACTAATACTGCCATGTAGTCCTCAACTAATACCACTATATAGTATTCAACTAATACTACCATATCATGCACAACTAATGCTACCATACAGAGGTCGACTAATAGCATCATATAATGCTCAGGTAATATTGCTATACAGTGCTCAACTAATACTACAATATACTATCCTACTAATACTACCATGTAGTGCTCAACTAATACTACAATATACTATCCTACTAATAAAACCAGGTAGTGCTCAACTAATACCACCATATAGTATTCAACTGATTCTACCATATAGTGTTCAACTAATACTTTCATATAGTATCCAACTAATACTGCCACGTAGTCCTCAACTAATACCACTATATAGTATTCAACTATAACTACCATATCATGCACAACTAATGCTTCCATACAGAGGTCGACTAATAGCATCATATAATGCTCAGGTAATATTGCTATACAGTGCTCAACTAATACTACCATATACTATCCTACTATACTACTAATACTACCATGTAGTGCTCAACTAATGCCACCATATAGTATCCAACTAATACTACCATGTAGTGCTCAACTGATTCTACCATATAGTGTTCAACTAATACTTTAATATAGTATCCAACTAAAACTACCTTGTAGCAATGTAGTGCTCAGCTAATACCACCATAAACTACTCCACTAATACTATCATACAGAGTGCAACTTATACCACCATATAGTGATCAACTAATGCTATCACACAGCGGTCAGCTAACAGCACCATATGGAGATTAACTAATAGCACCATATGGAGGTTACTATTAACTAATACCACCATATAGTGCTCAAGTAATACTACTATATAGTGATCAACTAATAGCACCTTAAATTACTCAAATAATACCACATATAGTACTCAACAAATTGTACCATATAGTGCTCAACTAATACTACCATACTACCATACAAAGTTTAACCAATACTACCATACAGTGCTCAACAAAGACCAACCGCGTGTAGTCAGATCCTGCAGTCATACTCCCATGTCTTCCCCATAATCTACCTAGTGCACCACTGGCTGCAGGATCGGACTGGTCGTTGGTCACCATGGTGACACATGGGTCTGCACAGGAGCTGTAGACACAAAACGGTAGGAGACCTTTTGCAAAGTGGCTTCATTTTTCATTTTAGGTGCAATGGAGAAAAAAAAATATAAGTTGTGAAGATGGACAATTCCTTTAAGTGAATTAATGACTCTGCCACCTTGTGCACGGATCATCACTACGCTGTGTCCTTAAAGGAACCCCGCATCAAATGTAATGATAAACGTATCAGGGATAAAAGCCTGAAATGCGTCCTCCCTCTATTCATCAGCTTCATCACGTTTCTGATTAATGCTGAATTCCCGCCGCCGGAGAACGCTTTGTTAAATACATTGCAGTAAATTACAATTAATAGAACATCTATTTTTTTTTTTTTTTTGCCTCATACGACATAGGGGAACAATGCAACGAGAAAGACATGCCGCGGAGAGCTACACCTGCCATATAGCGGAAGCGGGATTTAAAGGGGGATTCTGCACAAAAAAAAATCATATCTGATTCCGGGAAAGCTGGGTGACTACCAATATGGCCTCCGCTCAGCTTTCGTAAAGCCCTTTATACAGCAGGGTAGGATGTATTATTATACAGCAGACAGCTCTTTCATTTAGGAGCTTGGGAAAACTGGGTGACAGTCCCTGCAGTGGACCCAACAACTGCCATAGTGGTGGTCACCCAACAGATGGGGAGAGGAGTGACTCTCCCACCGCCATAACGCTGTGTTCTCAGCGGTAACTTGTCCTGCTCTCACCATCTTATACTAATGTTTTAATTATTCTAAAGATGTAGCAGAGCTGGTTTTGTTTTAAATATACGCACCCCTCCCCCTTTCTTCAGTACTGTATTTAGGGTGTCTTAGGTCAGTGTTTCTTCAGGGGTTTGGGTCTGTAATTTAGGGGTCTCTATCTAGAAGTCTAAGGTCTCTACTTCTTTAGGGAGTCTGATCTAGAGTGTGTATTTAGGAAATCTAGTCTGGGGTCTGTATTTTATTCAGTAGTCTGGGGTCTGTCTGTATTTAGGGGGTCTGGTCTCCAGTCTGTATGTATTTAGGGGCCTGGCCTGGGGTCTGTAGTTTCTATTTCTTTAGTGGGTCTGATCTAGAGTCTGTAGTTTGAAAGTCTGGTCTGGGGTCTGTATTTTATTACCGGTAATTAGTCTGGGCTGAGGTCTGTCTCTATTTAGGGGGTCTGATCTCCGGTCTGTATTTATTTAGGGGCTTGGCCTGGGGTCTGTATTTAGGGGGTCTGATCTAGAGTCTGTAGTTAGAAAGTCTGGTCTGGGGTCTGTATTTATTTAAAACATCTAGTTCTGCATTTGGGGGTGTGGAGTCTGTATTTCTTTGTGGAGTATGATCTGTGGCCCTTATTTAGTAGTTCTGGTCTGTATTTAATTAGGAGGTTTGGTCCAGGTTATACATTAGTTTTGGTGTTTGGTCTGGGGTCTGTTTATGAGAAATGGGTCTGAGGTCTGCATTTATTTAGGAGGTCTTGACTGGGGTTTTACATTAGTTTAGGTGTATGGTTTGGGGTCTGTATTCGTTTATGGTTCTAGAGTCTGTTTTTATTTAGGGATTTGGTCTGGGGTCTGTATTTATTTAAAACATCTAGTTCTGCATTTGGGGGTCTGGAGTCTGTATTTCTTTGCGGAGTATGATGTGGGGTCCTTATTTAGTAGGTCCAGTCTGCAGTTTGAGGGTACTTCTCAGGTATATATTTAGACTGTCTGATTTGGGTTCGGCACTTCTGGGGTCTGTTCTGTTTTATGTAGTTTGGGGTCTCTGTTCTTTTAGGGGGCTTCGCCTGGTGTTTGTGATTTGGGATCTGCCATTATTTTGGGGCTCTGGTTTGAGATCTGTTGGTCTATATTTAATTAAGAGGTTTGGTCCAGGTTATACATTAGTTTACGTAGGTGTCTGGTCTGGGGTCTGTATATGAGAAATGGGTCTGTATTTATTTATGGGGTCTAGACTGGGGTCTTATATTAGTTTAGGTGTATGGTTTGGGGTCTGTATTCGTTTATGGGTTTAGGGTTTGATTTTATTTAGGGGTTTGGTCTGGGGCCTGTATTTATTTAGGTACTCTGGTCTAGGGTCTACATTAGGTTAGGGAGTATGGTTTAGGGTCTTTCATTTATTCATTTCATTTATGGGTCTAGGGTATGTATTTTTTTTTAGGATTTCTGGACAAGGGTTAACCTTAGTTCAGGGGGTCTGGTCTGTTTTTATTTAGGAGTTTGTCCTGGGGTCTGTATTTATTTAGGGGGTTTGGTCCGGGGTCTACATTAGTTTAGCTGTCTGGTCTGGGGTCTGTATTCTGGAATGTGAATTTCTTTAAGGATTTGGTCTGGGGTCTGTATTTATTAAATGTGTCTGGTTTGGAATGTTTATTTTAGGAGGAACATTTATTTATTTAGTTGGTCTACAGTCCTTATTAGTTTAAAAGTCTGGTCTGGGGTCTGTATTTGTTTATAGGTCTGGGGTATGTAATTTGTTTAGAAGGTCTGATCCAGGGTCTACATGAGTTTTGGTGCCTTGTCTGGGCTCTGTGTTCATTTATGGGTCTGGGGTTTGTATTTATTTAGGAGGTCTGGTTCAGGGTCTACATTAGTTTAAGGAGTCTGGTCTGGGGTCTATGTTCATTTATGGGTCTGGGGTCTGGATTTATGTAGGAGGTGTGGTCTAGGGTCTACATTACTTTAGGTGTCTGGTCTGGGGACTGGATTTGTTTATGGGTCCAGGGTCTATATTTATTTAGGGAATCTGGTCCAGGGTCTACATTAGCTTAAGGAGTCTAGTCTGGGGTCTGTGTTTATTTATGGGTCTGGGGTTTGTATGTATTTAGGTCTGGTCCAGGGTCCACATTAGTTTAGGTGTCTGGTGTCTACACTCATTTATGGGTCTGGGGTCTGTATTTATTTAGGGGGTCTGGTCCAAGGTTTACATTATTTGAAGGGTCTGGTCTGGTGTTTACACTCATTTATGGGTCTGGGGTCTGTATTTATGTAGGGGGCCTGGTCCAGGGTCTACATTAGTTTACGTGTCTGGTCTGGGGACTGGATTTGTTTATTGGTCCAGGGTCTATATTTGTTTAGGGAATCTGGTCCAGGGTCTACATGAGTTTTGGTGCCTTGTCTGGGCTCTGTGTTCATTTATGGGTCTGGGGTCTGTATTTATTTAGAGGGTCTGGTCCAGGGTCTACATTAGTTTGTGTTTGGTCTGGGGACTGTGTTTATTTATGGGTCTGGGGTCTGTATTTATTTAGGGGGTCTGGTCCAGGGGTCTATATTAGTTTAAGGAGTCTAGTCTGGGATCTACACTTATTTATGGGTCTGTATTTATGTAGAGGGTCGGTCTGTATTTGTTTATCGGTCTGGGGTCTGTATTTATAGAGGGTCTGGTCCAGGGTCTGTACTCATTTAGCGATCTGGGATGTGTATTCCTTTAGGGGTCTGGTCTGACTTTATACCACACATTTTGAAATCTCCCTGATGTCCCCGCTCAGAACAGTATAAAATAGTGACATCAACAAATGACAAACTCAGTTCAGCTCGGCCTGTTCTTGCTCGCCTCCCTCCTCCCATTACCCTCTGGCCCTTGTCCTTACTTGCATCCCTCCTCTCTCCTCTCAATATCCCACTTCTTTAACAGCATCTGAGACCTTTTATCAGATAGGAGAAAAGTTCTATTTGTTCATAAAGATGAAAGGTTCTCGTGAGATGCGGAAAATGTCACCGAGGATTTTACAAAGAGAAGAAATGAACTTTTTTCGCACTTGCCTTCCCATGAGGAACACATCAGTGCGGCACTATCCCCACGGTGTGTGATTCCAAATGAGGTTACATCACGGAGTGGAGCAGATTCACAGGTAGCTGCGCGTGAGGCGGTAACAGGGGGCGTCTGCGGGAGATGTATAGGGGTGTCACAGCTAGAGAGGAGCATGGGGTGAGAGCATGGGGAGTGATTGATGTGCCTGCTCCAAAAAAAGGGGGAGGGGGGGCTCAGAAGCAGAAAGAAAAAAATGAGTTGGCCATGAAAAGTGAAAAAAAAAAAGCTTGATATTTATGGATGCAGCAGATCTGAGTCTGATCCATTATAACCGCCACCTGCAGCAACACACGTCACAGACGGCTGCTTATGGGGTATTAATAGGAACCGTATGTTGGTATTATTTGGACACTATATAGCCCTGTTACTTGGGCACTTTAAAGACTGCACTGTAAGGTTATGTAGGTATTATATGGCACTGTAAAGTACAAGCTATTTGGAACTTTTATGCATGGACTGTGTGGCCCTATAATGTATGGAGTATATGGCGCTATTATGTATGGACTGTATGGCACTATTATGTATGGACTGTATGGCACTATTATGTATGGACTGTATGGCACTATTACTTATGGACTGTATGGCACTATTATATGTGGACTGTATGGCACTATTATGTATGGACTGTATGGCACTATTATATGTGGACTGTATGGCACTATTATATGTGGACTGTATAGCACTATTATATGTGGACTGTATAGCACTATTATATGTGGACTGTATGGCACTATTATATGTGGACTGTATAGCACTATTATATGTGGACTGTATAGCACTATTATATGTGGACTGTATGGCACTATTATATGTGGACTGTATGACACTATTATATGTGGACTGTATGGCACTATTATATGTGGACTGTATGGCACTATTATATGTGGACTGTATGACACTATTATATGTGGACTGTATGGCACTATTATATGTGGACTGTATGACACTATTATATGTGGACTGTATGGCACTATTATGTATGGACTGTATGTTCTGTACACCATTATTATGCAAGCCCTGTGTAGTATTTTTATGTATGCACTGTGCAACATTATTATATATGTAGTATGGGGCATTATTATGCACTGTATGGTAGTATTATTTAAGCACTGCATAGCACTATGCCTATTATCCAGGCATTGCATTGCACTATTATATGGGTACTGTATAGCACTATTATACGGGTACTGTATAGCACTATTATACGGGTACTGTATAGCACTATTATACGGGTACTGTATAGCACTATTATATGGGTACTGTATAGCACTATTATACGGGTACTGTATAGCACTATTATATGGGTACTGTATAGCACTATTATACGGGTACTGTATAGCACTATTATACGGGTACTGTATAGCACTATTATACGGGTACTGTATAGCACTATTATACGGGTACTGTATAGCACTATTATATGGGTACTGTATAGCACTATTATATGGGTACTGTATAGCACTATTATACGGTACTGTATAGCACTATATACGGGTACTGTATAGCACTATTATACGGGTACTGTATAGCACTATTATATCGGGTACTGTATAGCACTATTATACGGGTACTGTATAGCACTATTATACGGGTACTGTATAGCACTATTATATCGGGTACTGTATAGCACTATTATATGGGTACTGTATAGCACTATTATATGGGTACTGTATAGCACTATTATATGGGTACTGTATAGCACTATTATATGGGTACTGTATAGCACTATTATACGGGTACTGTATAGCACTATTATACGGGTACTGTATAGCACTATTATACGGGTACTGTATAGCACTATTATATGGGTACTGTATAGCACTATTATATGGGTACTGTATAGCACTATTATACGGGTACTGTATAGCACTATTATACGGGTACTGTATAGCACTATTATACGGGTACTGTATAGCACTATTATACGGGTACTGTATAGCACTATTATACGGGTACTGTATAGCACTATTATATGGGTACTGTATAGCACTATTATACGGGTACTGTATAGCACTATTATACGGGTACGTTATAGCACTATTATATGGGTACTGCTATAGCACTATTATACTGGTACTGTATAGCACTATTATACGGGTACTGTATAGCACTATTATACGGGTACTGTATAGCACTATTATACGGGTACTGTATAGCACTATTATACTGGTACTGTATAGCACTATTATACTGGTACTGTATAGCACTATTATACTGGTACTGTATAGCACTATTATACGGGTACTCTATAGCACTATTATACTGGTACTGTATAGCACTATTATACTGGTACTGTATAGCACTATTATATGGGTACTGTATAGCACTATTATACTGGTACTGTATAGCACTATTATACTGGTACTGTATAGCACTATTATACTGGTACTGTATAGCACTATTATACTGGTACTGTATAGCACTATTATACTGGTACTGTATAGCACTATTATACTGGTACTGTATAGCACCATTATACTGGTACTGTATAGCACTATTATACGGGTACTGTATAGCACTATTATACTGGTACTGTATAGCACTATTATACGGGTACTGTATAGCACTATTATATGGGTACTGTATAGCACCATTATACTGGTACTGTATAGCACTATTATACGGGTACTGTATAGCACTATTATACTGGTACTGTATAGCACAATTATACTGGTACTATATGGCATTATTATGGCACTATTATTTCAACACTATATTGTGCTATTACATAGGCACTAAATATCATTATTACATAGATTCTGCATCTGTCATGTACACACTGTACGACACGGTAGTGTACTATTTCTTATGGGCTGTATAGTACTATGTATGTACTATTATGCAGACACCCTATGACATTATTATGCAGGCACAATCTGGCACTGTTATTATATGGTACTATCATTTGGGCAACAAACTGCATTATTATATGGGCTCTGCATGCAAACTACTTCTCCTCCATAGGAATATCATCTGTCATGTATTGGACTATGCAAGAGAGAGACCATGTGATATGTTTTATTGATTTGTCACTGAATAGTGATATCAATTGTGCACAATATGACAGTATTATATTATTCTATGATGATGATTATTAAAAGCATTATGACAAAATGATTCCCCAAAAACAGCAGGGCCCCCACCCTTGCCCTGCTCAGGGGCCCTCACAAACTGTGATTTGGAATCAATGTGTTATCTGCAGTTTTACATGGGACTGCATATAAACGTCCACAGCTAAGGAGTTAGCGCCATCCATTACCAGCCCCATAGAGCTCTATGACAAATTACGCTCTGGTATAAGGTGGGGGAGCAGGACAGAGATAAATTACCCCCTCACAATGAGGCAGAGGTACGAGCCGCACTCTGTAATCCCCCAAGGAAGTTTCCTCTTCCTTATAATGGAGGAAAAGCTCTACAGAATGGCTTTACCAGCACCTACGTCACTGCCCTACCCTCAGGGAACTGGCGTCGGTCACGTGACCCTTCTGCCAGCTGCGATGGCGTGGGAACTGCAAACTGTACTGTCATCCATCCTTAAAATCCAGTGCCATCTGGAGCAGGCTGTACACCCCTAGGCACTCCGACTCCATGCCTCCCCGCCATAGACAGTCAGCAAAACATTCTGCCTCATCATTATAACTCTATGGGAGATTATAGCCCTTACAGGGGTGGTCACCCAGCTTTCCCAGAGACCTTAACGGTAAATCTCCCTCGATATGCAGAGCCAGGGAAGGTCTGACTGACGTGGACTGGTAATTTGCTTTGGTCCCTTAGTGAGCGTCAGAGGAACCGGACCAACATCTCAATGACCTGTGGACCAGAAGGACCAGGTTAGGAACCCACATCATAGCATAAAGCTATCGTAACGGTCACCAGTGAGCGGCTAAAATGTAACCATCCTTACAATGTGCACAATGACTGCTGATAACAATGGCGCTGTCCTTCTTTCACCCCTTGTGGCTATGTTTTCTGCTCTAATATATCCATACTTCAACCTAGTAACCCCTTGTCTTCATGTCTGGGTGACCACCATGAAGCTGTACGTGAGATTGCCTCTCCATGCGATAGACTTGTTTTTAATTCCTCTCCTGAGATGCAGATACATCATGTTCATGATGTCTCCAAAAATGAGGCACTGATGTCCATACAATGGCTGATTGTCAATCTATTAAACAGAGAATACAACTCGTTTCAATCCCAGATTACGGTCTTCATCAGACCATGTCTTATCTATCATGGGCGGCCATATTAACTCTCAAGGAGCAGTTTTTCTGTCACTTGGTCACCACCACCACACCACTTCACTTGGTCTCTCATTTTTCATCCTGATCTGCAGTCCTTATATTGCTTGCTTGAAAGCAAGGGGTGCAGGCAGAAGTTATTCAGTGCTAAGATCAGTCAGGAAGGAAGTAGCTAACTTCTCCTCTTACAATATGAAACAGGAGAACTGTGTGAAAAGAATGGGAAAGACATGAAAGGAAACACTGTGGTTTAAAGTCTGTATCCCTCCCACTGGAAACAAGGGATGTGGGATGCAGAGAGAAGTAGTTAGTTGCTAATATTGCTAATAAACAAGTAGCTAACTTCTCTTCATCCAATCTAAATCAATAAAACTGCATGAAAAGAACGGTAAGACTCTGATTTATAGTCTATATTCCTGTCACTGAAAACAAGGGACGTAGGATGATGGAAAAGTAGGAAGGAAGTAGGAAGTAGCTAACTTCTCCTGCTCCAGTATAAATCAGTGGTACAGCATGAACAGAACAGGAGGATTCTGATTTATAGTTAAAGGGGTATTCCCATCATATTGCATGTGCAGCCGCCCTCCATTCATTTCTATGGGGCCACTGAAAATAGCCAAACACTGGCTCGGCTATTTCCATTGGCCCCATAGAAATGAATGGGAGCAGTGGCCGCACATGCGAGATGCTCTCCCATTCACTTCTATGAGAGTAGTGGGGAGCTGCGCTTGGTGGTGGACGGACCCTGGAAAATCTGTTCCGTTCTCGTTGTAGGTGCAGGTCCCAGAGGTGGGACCAGCACCTATCAGAATATGGGGGTATATCCATGCGATATGCCCCCATTGTCTGAGATGGGAATACCCCTTTAATATTCCTTCCACTGAAAACGAAGGTTGCAGGATGCAGGGAGAGGTAGTTCATTGTTAATATCAGTGAGAAAAGTAGTAGATAACGTCTCCCATAAAAATCAGTAGAACTGCATGAAAGGAATGAGAAAACAAAGGATGCAGGGAAGAGTTTTTAATATCAGTGATCAAGGAAGTAGCTAACTTCTCCTCCTAAAATGCAAATCAGTAGACCTACATGAAATCAAAGGGAAGACATAAAAAGGAAGACAATGATTTATAGTCTACATTCCCCCCATGGAATACAAGAGGTGCAGACAAGACTAGTTCATAGCTAGTATCAGTGAGACAGGAAGTAGATAACTTCTCCTACAATACAAATCAATAGACCAGCATGAGATCAAATGGAAGACCCTAAATTATCATACAAGACAGTGAACTAAAGTTTATGAGATACATGAAGGAATAGTTTATTACTTATACCGTAGATAAGGAAGGAAGTAGCTAACTTCTCCTCCTCCAATACAAATCAATAGACCTGCATGAAATCAAAGAAAGATCTGAAAATTAAGACTCTGATTTATGGTCTATTTCAATTCCACTGAAAACAAGAGATGTAAGGAAGAGTGGATAATAACTAGTATCAGTGAGGGAGGAAGTAGCTAACTTCTCTTCCTCCAATATGAATCTGTAGACTTGCATGAAATGAAAGGGAGGACATGACAATGAAGGCACTGATTTATGATCTATATTCTTCCCATTGAAAACAACAGGCAAAGGGAAGAATAGTTAATAGCCAGTATCAGTAAAGAAGGAAGTAGCTAACTTCTCAGTCAATACAAATCAATAAAACAGCAGGGGATCAAATGGAGGACCCTAAATTATAGTCTGAGGTAGTGATCCAAAGTTTATGTTCCTCCCAAGAAAAACAAGAGATATATGGAGAAGTAGTTGATTGCTAATATCAGTGAGATAGGAAGTAGCTAACTTCTCCTCCCACAATACAAATCATCAGACCTAAATGAAATCAAGAGAAATATATGAAAAGATTCTGATTTATTGTTTACATTCCTCTTGATGGAAACAAGAGATACATTGAAGAATGGTTAAAGTAGAAGTCCCGCAAAAATTTTTATTCTCTGACCTGTTAGAAAGGTGCATGATGTAATCTGTAGTGAAGGCAATCTTCTTACCAGGGACTGTATCTGTGAACTATCTCCTCTCTTCTAATTGTAGCTGGGTCATGTGACCAACTGTCTGATTTCCAACTGACAAAGGACAGGAAGTCAGTTACTGCTCTATTCATTCCTATGAGACTGAAAGTAAGGCTCCCATAGGAATACATAGGAAAATAGACTTCCTGTCCACACATAAGATGCTGAGTCAGTTGGTGAGTCTGATTGCTGGTCACATGTCACAGATGAGAAACATCAGGGAGACATAACTCACAAATACAGACACTGGTAAGAAAATTACATTCACTACACATTACATCATGTACCTTTCTAGCAGGACAGAGAATAATTTTTTTTGTGGAAGTTCTTCTTTAATATCCTGTATCAGAGAGGAAGGAAGTAGCTAACTTCTCCTCCTCCCATACAAATCAATAAAACAGCAGGGGATCAAATGCCAGACACTAATTTATAGTCTGAGGCAGTGATATAAAATGTATGTCTCTCCCAAGGAAAACAAGAGATACGTGGAGAAGCAGTTCTTTGTTATTATTACAGTGGAAGGAAGTAGCTAACTTCTCCTCCCACAATACAAATCAACAGACCTGAATGAAATCAAGAGAAAGATATGAAAGATACTAATTTATAGTCTATATTCCTCTAGATGAAAACAAGAAATACAGTGAAGAATGTCCAGTATCAGAGAGGAAGGAAGTAGCTAACTTCTCTTCCTCCCATACAAATCAATAAAACAGCAGGGGATCAAATGGTGGACCCTAAATTATAGTCTGAGGCAGTGATATAGAATGTATCTTCCTCTCAAGGAAAACTAGATATATATGGAGAAGTAGTTTATTGATAATATCAGTGAGATAGGAAGTAGCTAACTTCTCCTCCCACAATACAAATCAACAGACCTGAATGAAATCAAGAGAAAGATATGAAAATTAGGATCCTGTTTTATAGTCTATGTCGCTCTCATTGGAAACAGGAGATATAGTGAAATGTGGTTAATACCCAATATCAGCGAGGAAGGAAGTAGCTAACTTCTCCTCCTTCAATACAAATCTATAAAACAACATTGCATCAAATGGAGGACCCTAAATTATAGTCTTAGATCTAACATGTATATCCTTCCCAAGGAAAACAAGAGATACATGGAGAAGTAGTTCTTTGTTACTATCACAGTGGAAGGAAGTAGCTAACTTCTCCTCCCACAGTACAAATCAACAGAACTGAATGAAATCAAGAGAAAGATATAAAAGATCCTGCTTCATAGTCTATATTCCTCTCGATGGAGACAAGAGATACATGGAGAAGTAGTTCTTTGTTATTATACAGTGGAAGGAAGTAGCTAACTTCTCCTCCCACAATACAAATCAACAGACCTAAATGAAATCAAGAGAAAGATATGAAAAGATTCTGATTTATAGTTTATATTTCCCTCGATGGAAACAAGAGATGCATTGAAGAGTGGTTAATACCCAGTATCAGCCAGGAGGGAAGTAGCTAACTTCTCCTCCTCCTATACAGATCAATAGAACTGCAGGAAACAAAAGGGGAGATGTAGAAGTTTTAACACACACATGTAGTAGCTTTAGGAACTAACACCCAAATCTCTTATTGAATATAAGGCAGTCCCAGCCCCCGTTTTACTAATAAATACGACGCAGCACGCTGTGTCAATGGGGGGGGGGGCTGGCTATGTGTCACTCTGCAAGCAGCGGCATGGAAGTCGCCGGTCAACGGGGCCTGGTTAGCAGACAATCTGCGACACATGTTTACTTGATGGGCTGTGAAATGAGATGAGGCTCTTATCTGCAGGGAGTGATCTTCAGCGGCACAAAGGGTTAAATACCGTTATGTGGCGTCTATATATCGGCCCACAATTACACAGCGCTAATCCTAGCTAAGTGCAGCTCCCCCCCCAGTCCCTTTTATCGGCGAGGTGACATAATGACGCAGCGGAATCCTTGGCACATCAGCCCGAGCCGCCAACTCAGTGGGAGCCTTCCCTCCCACTGCAGCGTACACAGGGACAATGAGGGAGCAGAGCCCATTAGTTCCACCCTCCCCACTGCCGGCGACAAATTGACGCTCGGAGAAAAGGGATCTATGACCCAATAAGTCTTTTCACCTTCACACTGAATGATTGCAGGGACAGCAGCGGCGAATTAAGGACCTCGCATTTAAAGGCGCATTACAGATACGCAAGCGAATTAACGACGTAGCAGAGATGAATTTGTCATTGCATGCGAAGTTACTGCGGTAGGCTCATTTGCATTCCTAGGTAAAGCCTCACGGAGCGTAAGGTCAAATTGGCATGAGCTGTGCCATATGACAAACTCAGCTACGCTAAATACGTCCAATCACAACCTTTTATGGGTGATTTATTTCACTGGTTTCAGTTGAGTGTTTGCTCTTGGGGCAAGATTTAGATGAAGGCACAAGGGGGAGGGGCAGATCAGGTCGAACATGACTCACCTATCTCTGTCAGTCCCATAGAAATGAATGGAGCGCAGGTCAGACTCGCGCACTACCTCTCCGGTCACGTAGGAGTTCTGAGGATCATGGGGGTACCAACAGCCGGACCCCCTGTGATCATACACTGTTATACACATCACCAGCAGGAGTCTGTCTCTTTTGATTGTCAGCTCTTCTGCCCAGTGTCCTCTTTCACTATTACTTCTCCTGACAATAAAGTGTTACAGATCTGTATCGGCTTTCTGTTCACTGACAGCAAGCAGAAATCTTGAAAATGGAGAATTTTTGCAGTACTTTAATGATGCAGTTCTGTTCATTGCCCTCCTGTGTTTCCTGCGCCGGTTTCATACGTGCGCCCGATCCCTGTCTACTAACCCCCGCGTCGTTGGCGACTGTCTGATGAAACGCCGAGTACTTTGTTTTTCCACAGTTACGATCGACCAGGGACTTCAGTTTATGAGAGAAATATCAGATTTCCCCCGGAAAATGACAGAAAAACGTCACTTTCCATAAATATTTATAAGTGAAAAATATTAACGGAAGGAATGGCGATAAACCAGCGTGATATGTAACACATGGCGCCACCGCCAAATTACACAGCGACGTGTTCTCTCCTCTGCTCACAGTGGTGTCTTCAGTACATCTGCTGGGGAAGGTGTCTACAGTAATAACATGACATCTGCTGAAATACTCTGTGCTGCTGGATGCACCATCTTCCCTCCAGAAGTGTCGTTATGGGGGCGTGCAGAGACAGCAGTGTCCGCCAATAAATTATACAGCTGAGCTGCTGTATCTAATCCCATCATGTGTGATACTGTCTGCTGAACTACTGTATCTAATCCCATCATGTTTGATACTGTCTGCAGAGCTATGTATCTAATCCTATCATGTGTGATACTGTCTGCTGAGCTGAGTATCCAAACCTATCCTGTGTGATATTGTCTGCTGAGCTCTGTATCTAATCTTATCATGTGTTATACTATTTTCTGAGCTGCTGTATCTAATCCTATCAAGTGTGATACTGTCTGCTGAGCTGTGTATCTAATCTTATGTGGGACACTGGCTGCTGAGCTGTGTTACTAATCCCATAATGTGTGATACTTTCTGCTGAGCTATGTATCTAATCCTACCATGTGTGATACTGTCTGCTGAGATGCTGTATCTAATCCTCTCATGTGTGATACTGTCTGCTGAGCTGCCGTATCTAATCCTCTCATGTGTGATACTGTCTGCTGAGCTAAGTATCCAATCTTGTTCTTTATGATACTGTCTACTGAGCTGTGTATCTAATCCTATCCTGTGTGATCTATCTAATCCTATCATGTGTAATACTGTCTGCTGAGCTATGTATCTAATCCCATCATGTGTGATACTGTCTGTTGCACTGGTCTATCTAATCATAGCATGTATGATGCTGTCTAGTGTACTGCTGTATCTAATCCTGTCATGTGCGATACTGTCTGCTGAGCTGTGTATCTAATCCCATCATGTGTAATACTGTCGGCTGAGCTGCGTACCTAATCCTATCATGTGTGATACTGTCTTCTGAGTGGTGTATCTAATCCTACCCCGTGTGATACAGTCTGCTGAGCTGTGTATCTAATCCTACCCTGTGTGATACAGTCTGCTGAGCTGTGTATCTAATCCTATCATGTGTGATACTGTCTGCTGAGCTGTGTATCTAATCCTACCCTATGTGATACAGTTTGCTGAGCTGTGTATCTAATCCTACCCTGTGTGATACAGTCAGCTGAGCTGTGTATCTAATCCTACCCTGTGTGATACAGTCTGTTGAGCTGTGTATCTAATCCTACCCTGTGTGATACAGTCTGCTGAGCTCCCCTTTGTGGTGGACTGCGCATTACGCCCCGGTGCAGAGCCTGGCCCCATGATTGGACCCCCGCTGTGGCTTTCACGCCCTCTCTCCTTTATCTATACCGCTATGTACCATTTGGCCCCAGTTCATCCTGTTACCTGTGGTTTTACATAGGACTGCAGGAAAGCCTAAGAGATGACTTTCCTCTGAAGTACAAATACTACAAACGTTCTGTCATCTGTATCTAAGGCCTCGTGCACACGGTGCAGATTACGCGCAGATTTTACCAGGAGGCGGTATGACGTCAGATCATTATGTTTGTGATTTTTGGTGCAGATTTTACTCTTTTCAATAGAAGGTTAAGACAACCGCATCAAATCCGCACCAAAAACTGCAAGTAACTCCTACGTTTTTCAGTGCGCTATGGCTACGGAAACGCCCAGAAACCGATCTTCTGTGGATCTTCTGCACCTGTGGGCAGGGAGCCTAAAGGTGCAGCCCAAATAACAAATTCAGCTCTGCTGCCCCTGCGTCAGAGGCTATTCCCGGTCTGACCCCGCTCCTGCTATCTGATGACATGGAGGACCTGACGCATCCAAGGAGCCGAGGATCCAGGTGTGAGGGCCGAGAAGACAATGGGAGGCTGGCGGTGACATCACCCCGGCCGCCTCCGCGCCTCATCATCCTCCTGCTGTGACAGAGGCTCTGCAGAATGTGCTGCAGTGAGCCAGACCATAACTCTCATCGTGGACGGGCGAAGAAATGAACTGCGTCTCCAGCCCCCCCCCTCCTCCTCGTCTTCTTCTTCCATCCTTCTCCGTACCGGGAGGAAAGAGAGAGGGATGGAATTAATAACAATAAAAGGGCGAAACAAAGGCGAGGAGCGGGACCATCGGACTGTGAAATGAGATCCGCCGCGCCGTGCCGCAGACGACAACCTCTTAACTTCCACAAGGGAGAGCTGCAATACTTAAATAGGCTGCGCCATAGTGCAGAGGTGGAGCCGGCGCCCGGACAGCCTGGCAGCGCAGCGCTGCCGGGCACAGCCGTTAACCCCTCCAGCGCCAGCCGGCGGCTGGGATTGGACGGCAGCATTCATTAAGCATCTGTGAATGATGACACGACCGCCGATGGGAGGAAATGAAAAAGCAATTCATGCGGCACGGCAGAGCTGACACCGTCTAGCGGGGAACAGCAGAGTGTCCACAGGACCCCCATCACTACAGCTGCTCCGGGTAGAAATGTTTTTCTAAAAGACCCTGATTTTCACATTTCACACACGTGAGGTCGTATAGTTGATGTAGCAGAGCTGAACGTGTCATTTCAAGCTGCATTACTTGAGGATTTTTGTATTGATAAACTCAACACTTCTGACACTTTTCTCCATCTAACCAAACAAACTCTGCTACATCTGAAACTCCAGGCAAATAGATGCCTGCTACAATTGACAGTATAAGCTCTACTACACCTGCAAACTCAGCTCTGCTACATCCAGCAAAGAGTAACTTTGTAGGACGAACTCAGCTCCAAGGGCTCATGCACACAAATTAATTTTCTTTCCGCGTCCGTTCCGTTTTCTTTGCGGACTGTATGCGGAACCATTCATATCAATGGGTCCGCAAAAAAAACAAAAACGGAAGTTACTCCATGTGCATTCCGTTTCCGTATGTCCGTTCTGCAAAAAAATAGAACATGTCCTATTATTGTCCGCATTACGGACAAGGATAGGACTGTTCTATTAGGCGCCAGCTGTTCTGTTCTGCAAAATACGGAATGCACGCGGACGTCATCCGTGTTTTTTGTGGATCCGTGTTTTGCAGACCGCAAAGTACATACGGTTGTGTGCATGAGCCCTAAGCCCCATGACAAAGTGAACTGTGCTACACCGGATAATCCTGCCGCAGACACAACATCGAACAGTTTTCTATAGAAACCAGTTAAACCAGTAACGTCCAACAAGCTCATGAGAAGATGATTGGTCTGTATGGTTGGATATCTGTGGGTCTATGTCCTGGGAGCGTGCGGTGTACAGTGCAGAACAGCGAGGCTTAGCTGTGTGATTATTGAGGGACTGCTTGGTGTAGATGAGACGAGTCAGTGTCTGCACCGTATGACGCCAGGCGGCCAGAAGCCATAAATACCCCCATTAGTTATAGGTTATGATGTCACTGGGTGAGACGCGGCCAGAGATGTGTCCGCTCCAGTTAGTAAATTGTGCCCTCTCCCCGCACTCCACCACTGATTCATAGACCAGGAGTCCATTCCTGATAATTTGGCGCTCGTTCCACGGTGAATTCTGGTGTCAAGGCGAGATTTGTAGACTGGATATTGGACGGGGGGGTGATGGATGCTGAGCATTAGATTAGAATATTACATCCAATTTGTATGTTTGAGCTGAGAAATCCACACTACGGATCTACAGCGAACCGGGCGACAATCCGGGCGGATGTGCCAAAAAGTTACAACAGTGGTTGTCAATTTCCACATTAGGGGAAGACCTGCCTATAGTTATCCTGTACTGATCCTGAGTTACATCCTGTATTATACTCCGGAGCTGCACTCACTATTCTGCTGGTGCAGTCACTGTGTACATACATTACTTATCCTGTACTGATCCTGAGTTACATCATGTATTATACTCCAGAGCTGCACTCACTATTCTGCTGGTGCAGTCACTGTGTACATACATTACTTATCCTGTACTGATCCTGAGTTAACTCCTGTATTATACTCCAGAGCTGCACTCACTATTCTGCTGGTGCAGTCACTGTGTACATACATTACTTATCCTGTACTGATCCTGAGTTACATCCTGTATTATACTCCAGAGCTGCACTCACTATTCTGCTGGTGCAGTCACTGTGTACATACATTACTTATCCTGTACTGATCCTGAGATATATCCTGTATTATACTCCAGAGCTGCACTCACTATTCTGCTGGTGCAGTCACTGTGTACATACATTACTTATCCTGTACTGATCCTGAGTTACATCCTATATTATACTCCAGAGCTGCACTCACTATTCTGCTGGTGCAGTCACTGTGTACATACATTACTTATCCTGTATTGATCCTGAGTTACATCCTGTGTTATACTCCAGAGCTGCACTCACTATTCTGCTGGTGCAGTCACTGTGTACATACATTACTTATCCTGTACTGATCCTGAGTTACATCCTGTATTATACTCAAGAGCTGCACTCACTATTCTGCTGGTGCAGTCACTGTGTACATACATTACTTATCCTGTACTGATCCTGAGTTACATCCTGTATTATACTCCAGAGCTGCACTCACTATTCTGCTGGTGCAGTCACTGTGTACATACATTACTTATCCTGTACTGGTCCTGAGTTACATCCTGTATTATACTCCAGAGCTGCACTCACTATTCTGCTGGTGCAGTCACTGTGTACATACATTACTTATCCTGTACTGGTCCTGAGTTACATCCTGTATTATACTCCAGAGCTGCACTCACTATTCTGCTGGTGCAGTCACTGTGTACATACTTTACTTATTCTGTACTGATCCTGAGTTACATCCTGTATTATACTCCAGAGCTGCACTCACTATTCTGCTGGAGCAGTCACTGTGTACATACATTACATTATTATCCTGTACTGATCCTCAGTTACATCCTGTATTATACTCCAGAGCTGCACTCACTATTCTGCTGGTGGAGTCACTGTGTACATATATTACTTATCCTGTACTGATCCTGAGTTACATCCTGTATTATACTCCAGAGCTGCACTCACTGTTCTGCTGGTGCAGTCACTGTGTACATACATTACTTATCCTGTACTGATCCTGAGTTACATCCTGTATTATACTCCAGAGCTGCACTCACTATTCTGCTTGTACAGTCACTGTGTACATACATTACTTATCCTGTACTGATCCTGAGTTACATCCTGTATTATACTCCAGAGCTGCACTCACTATTCTGCTGGTGCAGTCACTGTGTACATACATTACTTATCCTGTACTGATCCTGAGTTACATCCTGTATTATACTCCAGAGCTGCACTCACTATTCTGCTGGTGCAGTCACTCTGTACATACATTACTTATCCTGTACTGATCCTGAGTTACATCCTGTATTATACTCCAGAGCTGCACTCACTATTCTGCTGGTGCAGCCACTGTGTACATACATTACTTATCCTGTACTGATCCTGAGTTACATCCTGTATTATACTCCAGAGCTGCACTCACTATTCTGCTGGTGCAGTCACTGTGTACATACATTACTTATCCTGTACTGATCCTGAGTTACCTCCTGTATTATACTCCAGAGCTGCACTCACTATTCTGCTGGTGCAGTCACTGTGTACATACATTACTTATCCTGTACTGATCCTGAGTTACATCCTGTATTATACTCCAGAGCTGCACTCACTATTCTGCTGGTGCAGTCACTGTGTACATACATTACTTATCCTGTACTGATCCTGAGATATATCCTGTATTATACTCCAGAGCTGAACTCACTATTCTGCTGGTGCAGTCACTGTGTACATACATTACTTATCCTGTATTGATCCTGAGTTACATCCTGTGTTATACTCCAGAGCTGCACTCACTATTCTGCTGGTGCAGTCACAGTGTACATACATTACTTATCCTGTACTGATCCTGAGTTACATCCTGTATTATACTCCAGAGCTGCACTCACTATTCTGCTGGTGCAGTCACTGTGTACATACATTACTTATCCTGTATTGATCCTGAGTTACATCCTGTGTTATACTCCAGAGCTGCACTCACTATTCTGCTGGTGCAGTCACTGTGTACATACATTACTTATCCTGTAGTGATCCTGAGTTACATCCTGTATTATACTCCAGAGCTGCACTCACTATTCTGCTGGTGCAGTCACTGTGTACATACATTACTTATCCTGTACTGATCCTGAGTTACATCCTGTATTATACTCCAGAGCTGCACTCACTATTCTGCTGGTGCAGTCACTGTGTACATACATTACTTATCCTGTACTGGTCCTGAGTTATATCCTGTATTATACTCCAGAGCTGCACTCACTATTCTGCTGGTGCAGTCACTGTGTACATACATTACTTATCCTGTACTGGTCCTGAGTTACATCCTGTATTATACTCCAGAGCTGCACTCACTATTCTGCTGGTGCAGTCACTGTGTACATACTTTACTTATTCTGTACTGATCCTGAGTTACATCCTGTATTATACTCCAGAGCTGCACTCACTATTCTGCTGGAGCAGTCACTGTGTACATACATTACATTATTATCCTGTACTGATCCTCAGTTACATCCTGTATTATACTCCAGAGCTGCACTCACTATTCTGCTGGTGCAGTCACTCTGTACATACATTACTTATCCTGTACTGATCCTGAGTTACATCCTGTATTATACTCCAGAGCTGCACTCACTATTCTGCTGGTGCAGTCACTGTGTACATACATTACTTATCCTGTACTGATCCTGAGTTACATCCTGTATTATACTCCAGAGCTGTACTCACTATTCTTCTGGTGCAGTCACTGTGTACATACATTACTTATCCTGTACTGATCCTGAGTTACATCCTGTATTATACTCCAGAGCTGCACTCACTATTCTGCTGGTGCAGTTACTGTGTACATACATTACTTATCCTGTACTGATCCTGAATTACATCCTGTATTATACTCCAGAGCTGCACTCACTGTTCTGCTGGTGCAGTCACTGTGTACATACATTACTTATCCTGTACTGATCCTGAGTTACATCCTGTATTATACTCCAGAGCTGCACTCACTGTTCTGCTGGTGCAGTCACTGTGTACATACATTACTTATCCTGTACTGATCCTGAGTTACATCCTGTATTATACTCCAGAGCTGCACTCACTGTTCTGCTGGTGCAGTCACTGTGTACATACATTACTTATCCTGTACTGATCCTGAGTTACATCCTGTATTATACTCCAGAGCTGCACTCACTATTCTGCTGGTGCAGTCACTGTGTACATACATTACTTATCCTGTACTGATCCTGAGTTACATCCTGTATTATACTCCAGAGCTGCACTCACTATTCTGCTGGTGCAGTCACTGTGTACATACATTACTTATCCTGTACTGATCCTGAGTTACATCCTGTATTATACTCCAGAGCTGCACTCACTATTCTGCTGGTGCAGTCACTGTGTACATACATTACTTATCCTGTACTGATCCTGAGTTACATCCTGTATTATACTCCAGAGCTGCACTCACTATTCTGCTGGTGCAGTCACTGTGTACATACATTACTTATCCTGTACTGATCCTGAGTTACATCCTGTATTATACTCCAGAGCTGCACTCACTATTCTGCTGGTGCAGTCACTGTGTACATACATTACTTATCCTGTACTGATCCTGAGTTACATCCTGTATTATACTCCAGAGCTGCACTCACTATTCTGCTGGTGCAGTCACTGTGTACATACATTACTTATCCTGTACTGATCCTGAGTTACATCCTGTATTATACTCCAGAGCTGCACTCACTATTCTGCTGGTGCAGTCACTGTGTACATACATTACTTATCCTGTACTGATCCTGAGTTACATCCTGTATTATACTCCAGAGCTGCACTCACTATTCTGCTGGTGCAGTCACTGTGTACATACATTACTTATCCTGTACTGATCCTGAGTTACATCCTGTATTATACTCCAGAGCTGCACTCACTATTCTGCTGGTGCAGTCACTGTGTACATACATTACTTATCCTGTACTGATCCTGAGTTACATCCTGTATTATACTCCAGAGCTGCACTCACTATTCTGCTGGTGCAGTCACTGTGTACATACATTACTTATCCTGTACTGATCCTGAGTTACATCCTGTATTATACTCCAGAGCTGCACTCACTATTCTGCTGGTGCAGTCACTGTGTACATACATTACTTATCCTGTACTGATCCTGAGTTACATCCTGTATTATACTCCAGAGCTGCACTCACTATTCTGCTGGTGCAGTCACTGTGTACATACATTACTTATCCTGTACTGATCCTGAGTTACATCCTGTATTATACTCCAGAGCTGCACTCACTATTCTGCTGGTGCAGTCACTGTGTACATACATTACTTATCCTGTACTGATCCTGAGTTACATCCTGTATTATACTCCAGAGCTGCACTCACTATTCTGCTGGTGCAGTTACTGTGTACATACATTACTTATCCTGTACTGATCCTGAGTTACATCCTGTATTATACTCCACAGCTGCACTCACTGTTCTGCTGGTGCAGTCACTGTGTACATACATTACTTATCCTGTACTGATCCTGAGTTACATCCTGTATTATACTCCAGAGCTGCACTCACTATTCTGCTGGTGCAGTCACAGTGTACATACATTACTTATCCTGTACTGATCCTGAGTTACATCCTGTATTATACTCCAGAGCTGCACTCACTATTCTGCTGGTGCAGTCACTGTGTACATACATTACTTATCCTGTACTGATCCTGAGTTACATCCTGTATTATACTCCAGAGCTGCACTCACTGTTCTGCTGGTGCAGTCATTGTGTACATATATTACTTATCCTGTACTGATCCTGAGTTACATCCTGTGTTATACTCCAGAGCTGCACTCACTATTCTGCTGGTGCAGTCACTGTGTACATACATTACTTATCCTGTACTGATCCTGAGTTACATCCTGTATTATACTCCAGAGCTGCACTCACTATTCTGCTGGTGCAGTCACTGTGTACATACATTACTTATCCTGTACTGATCCTGAGTTACATCCTGTATTATACTCCAGAGCTGCACTCACTATTCTGCTGGTGCACTCACTGTGTACATACATTACTTATCCTGTACTGATCCTGAGTTACATCTTGTATTATACTCCAGAGCTGCACTCACTATTCTGCTGGTGCAGTCACTGTGTACATACATTACGTATATTGTACTGATCCTGAGTTACATCCTGTATTATACTCCAGAGCTGCACTCACTATTCTGCTGGTGCAGTCACTGTGTACATACATTACTTATCCTGTACTGATCCTGAGTTACATCCTGTATTATACTCCAGAGCTGCACTCACTATTCTGCTGGTGCAGTCACTGTGTACATACATTACTTATCCTGTACTGATCCTGAGTTACATCCTGTATTATACTCCAGAGCTGCACTCACTATTCTGCTGGTGCAGTCACTGTGTACATACATTACTTATCCTGTACTGATCCTGAGTTACATCCTGTATTATACTCCAGAGCTGCACTCACTATTCTGCTGGTGCAGTCACTGTGTACATACATTACTTATCCTGTACTGATCCTGAGTTACATCCTGTATTATACTCCAGAGCTGCACTCACTATTCTGCTGGTGCAGTCACTGTGTACATACATTACTTATCCTGTACTGATCCTGAGTTACATCCTGTATTATACTCCAGAGCTGCACTCACTATTCTGCTGGTGCAGTCACTGTGTACATACATTACTTATCCTGTACTGATCCTGAGTTACATCCTGTATTATACTCCAGAGCTGCACTCACTATTCTGCTGGTGCAGTCACTGTGTACATACATTACTTATCCTGTACTGATCCTGAGTTACATCCTGTATTATACTCCAGAGCTGCACTCACTATTCTGCTGGTGCAGTCACTGTGTACATACATTACTTATCCTGTACTGATCCTGAGTTACATCCTGTATTATACTCCAGAGCTGCACTCACTATTCTGCTGGTGCAGTTACTGTGTACATACATTACTTATCCTGTACTGATCCTGAATTACATCCTGTATTATACTCCAGAGCTGCACTCACTATTCTGCTGGTGCAGTCACTGTGTACATACATTACTTATCCTGTACTGATCCTGAGTTACATCCTGTATTATACTCCAGAGCTGCACTCACTATTCTGCTGGTGCAGTCACTGTGTACATACATTACTTATCCTGTACTGATCCTGAGTTACATCCTGTATTATACTCCAGAGCTGCACTCACTATTCTGCTGGTGCAGTCACTGTGTACATACATTACTTATCCTGTACTGATCCTGAGTTACATCCTGTATTATACTCCAGAGCTGCACTCACTGTTCTGCTGGTGCAGTCACTGTGTACATACATTACTTATCCTGTACTGATCCTGAGTTACATCCTGTGTTATACTCCAGAGCTGCACTCACTATTCTGCTGGTGCAGTCACTGTGTACATACATTACTTATCCTGTACTGATCCTGAGTTACATCCTGTATTATACTCCAGAGCTGCACTCACTATTCTGCTGGTGCAGTCACTGTGTACATACATTACTTATCCTGTACTGATCCTGAGTTACATCCTGTATTATACTCCAGAGCTGCACTCACTATTCTGCTGGTGCAGTCACTGTGTACATACATTACTTATCCTGTACTGGTCCTGAGTTACATCCTGTATTATACTCCAGAGCTGCACTCACTATTCTGCTGGTGCAGTCACTGTGTACATACATTACTTATCCTGTACTGGTCCTGAGTTACATCCTGTATTATACTCCAGAGCTGCACTCACTATTCTGCTGGTGCAGTCAATGTGTACATACTTTACTTATTCTGTACTGATCCTGAGTTACATCCTGTATTATACTCCAGAGCTGCACTCACTATTCTGCTGGAGCAGTCACTGTGTACATACATTACATTATTATCCTGTACTGATCCTCAGTTACATCCTGTATTATACTCCAGAGCTGCACTCACTATTCTGCTGGTGGAGTCACTGTGTACATATATTACTTATCCTGTACTGATCCTGAATTACATCCTGTATTATACTCCAGAGCTGCACTCACTGTTCTGCTGGTGCAGTCACTGTGTACATACATTACTTATCCTGTACTGATCCTGAGTTACATCCTGTATTATACTCCAGAGCTGCACTCACTATTCTGCTTGTACAGTCACTGTGTACATACATTACTTATCCTGTACTGATCCTGAGTTACATCCTGTATTATACTCCAGAGCTGCACTCACTATTCTGCTGGTGCAGTCACTGTGTACATACATTACTTATCCTGTACTGATCCTGAGTTACATCCTGTATTATACTCCAGAGCTGCACTCACTATTCTGCTGGTGCAGTCACTCTGTACATACATTACTTATCCTGTACTGATCCTGAGTTACATCCTGTATTATACTCCAGAGCTGCACTCACTATTCTGCTGGTGCAGCCACTGTGTACATACATTACTTATCCTGTACTGATCCTGAGTTACATCCTGTATTATACTCCAGAGCTGCACTCACTATTCTGCTGGTGCAGTCACTGTGTACATACATTACTTATCCTGTACTGATCCTGAGTTACCTCCTGTATTATACTCCAGAGCTGCACTCACTATTCTGCTGGTGCAGTCACTGTGTACATACATTACTTATCCTGTACTGATCCTGAGTTACATCCTGTATTATACTCCAGAGCTGCACTCACTATTCTGCTGGTGCAGTCACTGTGTACATACATTACTTATCCTGTACTGATCCTGAGTATATCCTGTATTATACTCCAGAGCTGAACTCACTATTCTGCTGGTGCAGTCACTGTGTACATACATTACTTATCCTGTATTGATCCTGAGTTACATCCTGTGTTATACTCCAGAGCTGCACTCACTATTCTGCTGGTGCAGTCACAGTGTACATACATTACTTATCCTGTACTGATCCTGAGTTACATCCTGTATTATACTCCAGAGCTGCACTCACTATTCTGCTGGTGCAGTCACTGTGTACATACATTACTTATCCTGTATTGATCCTGAGTTACATCCTGTGTTATACTCCAGAGCTGCACTCACTATTCTGCTGGTGCAGTCACTGTGTACATACATTACTTATCCTGTAGTGATCCTGAGTTACATCCTGTATTATACTCCAGAGCTGCACTCACTATTCTGCTGGTGCAGTCACTGTGTACATACATTACTTATCCTGTACTGATCCTGAGTTACATCCTGTATTATACTCCAGAGCTGCACTCACTATTCTGCTGGTGCAGTCACTGTGTACATACATTACTTATCCTGTACTGGTCCTGAGTTATATCCTGTATTATACTCCAGAGCTGCACTCACTATTCTGCTGGTGCAGTCACTGTGTACATACATTACTTATCCTGTACTGGTCCTGAGTTACATCCTGTATTATACTCCAGAGCTGCACTCACTATTCTGCTGGTGCAGTCACTGTGTACATACTTACTTATTCTGTACTGATCCTGAGTTACATCCTGTATTATACTCCAGAGCTGCACTCACTATTCTGCTGGAGCAGTCACTGTGTACATACATTACATTATTATCCTGTACTGATCCTCAGTTACATCCTGTATTATACTCCAGAGCTGCACTCACTATTCTGCTGGTGCAGTCACTCTGTACATACATTACTTATCCTGTACTGATCCTGAGTTACATCCTGTATTATACTCCAGAGCTGCACTCACTATTCTGCTGGTGCAGTCACTGTGTACATACATTACTTATCCTGTACTGATCCTGAGTTACATCCTGTATTATACTCCAGAGCTGTACTCACTATTCTGCTGGTGCAGTCACTGTGTACATACATTACTTATCCTGTACTGATCCTGAGTTACATCCTGTATTATACTCCAGAGCTGCACTCACTATTCTGCTGGTGCAGTTACTGTGTACATACATTACTTATCCTGTACTGATCCTGAATTACATCCTGTATTATACTCCAGAGCTGCACTCACTGTTCTGCTGGTGCAGTCACTGTGTACATACATTACTTATCCTGTACTGATCCTGAGTTACATCCTGTATTATACTCCAGAGCTGCACTCACTGTTCTGCTGGTGCAGTCACTGTGTACATACATTACTTATCCTGTACTGATCCTGAGTTACATCCTGTATTATACTCCAGAGCTGCACTCACTATTCTGCTGGTGCAGTCACTGTGTACATACATTACTTATCCTGTACTGATCCTGAGTTACATCCTGTATTATACTCCAGAGCTGCACTCACTATTCTGCTGGTGCAGTCACTGTGTACATACATTACTTATCCTGTACTGATCCTGAGTTACATCCTGTATTATACTCCAGAGCTGCACTCACTATTCTGCTGGTGCAGTCACTGTGTACATACATTACTTATCCTGTACTGATCCTGAGTTACATCCTGTATTATACTCCAGAGCTGCACTCACTATTCTGCTGGTGCAGTCACTGTGTACATACATTACTTATCCTGTACTGATCCTGAGTTACATCCTGTATTATACTCCAGAGCTGCACTCACTATTCTGCTGGTGCACTCACTGTGTACATACATTACTTATCCTGTACTGATCCTGAGTTACATCCTGTATTATACTCCAGAGCTGCACTCACTATTCTGCTGGTGCAGTCACTGTGTACATACATTACGTATATCTGTACTGATCCTGAGTTACATCCTGTATTATACTCCAGAGCTGCACTCACTATTCTGCTGGTGCAGTCACTGTGTACATACGTTACTTATCCTGTACTGATCCTGAGTTACATCCTGTATTATACTCCAGAGCTGCACTCACTATTCTGCTGGTGCAGTCACTGTGTACATACATTACTTATCCTGTACTGATCCTGAGTTACATCCTGTATTATACCCCAGAGCTGCACTCACTATTCTGCTGGTGCACTCACTGTGTACATACATTACTTATCCTGTACTGATCCTGAGTTACATCCTGTATTATACTCCAGAGCTGCACTCACTATTCTGCTGGTGCAGTCACTGTGTACATACATTACTTATCCTGTACTGATCCTGAGTTACATCCTGTATTATACTCCAGAGCTGCACTCACTATTCTGCTGGTGCAGTTACTGTGTACATACATTACTTATCCTGTACTGATCCTGAATTACATCCTGTATTATACTCCAGAGCTGCACTCACTGTTCTGCTGGTGCAGTCACTGTGTACATACATTACTTATCCTGTACTGATCCTGAGTTACATCCTGTATTATACTCCAGAGCTGCACTCACTATTCTGCTGGTGCAGTCACTGTGTACATACATTACTTATCCTGTACTGATCCTGAGTTACATCCTGTATTATACTCCAGAGCTGCACTCACTATTCTGCTGGTGCAGTCACTGTGTACATACATTACTTATCCTGTACTGATCCTGAGTTACATCCTGTATTATACTCCAGAGCTGCACTCACTATTCTGCTGGTGCAGTTACTGTGTACATACATTACTTATCCTGTACTGATCCTGAATTACATCCTGTATTATACTCCAGAGCTGCACTCACTGTTCTGCTGGTGCAGTCACTGTGTACATACATTACTTATCCTGTACTGATCCTGAGTTACATCCTGTATTATACTCCAGAGCTGCACTCACTATTCTGCTGGTGCAGTCACAGTGTACATACATTACTTATCCTGTACTGATCCTGAGTTACATCCTGTATTATACTCCAGAGCTGCACTCACTATTCTGCTGGTGCAGTCACTGTGTACATACATTACTTATCCTGTACTGATCCTGAATTACATCCTGTATTATACTCCAGAGCTGCACTCACTGTTCTGCTGGTGCAGTCATTGTGTACATATATTACTTATCCTGTACTGATCCTGAGTTACATCCTGTATTATACTCCAGAGCTGCACTCACTATTCTGCTGGTGCAGTCACTGTGTACATACATTACTTATCCTGTACTGATCCTGAGTTACATCCTGTATTATACTCCAGAGCTGCACTCACTATTCTGCTGGTGCAGTCACTGTGTACATACATTACTTATCCTGTACTGATCCTGAGTTACATCCTGTATTATACTCCAGAGCTGCACTCACTATTCTGCTGGTGCAGTCACTGTGTACATACATTACGTATCCTGTACTGATCCTGAGTTACATCCTGTATTATACTCCAGAGCTGCACTCACTATTCTGCTGGTGCAGTGACTGTGTACATACATTACTTATCCTGTACTGATCCTGAGTTACATCCTGTATTATACCCCAGAGCTGCACTCACTATTCTGCTGGTGCAGTCACTGTGTACATACATTACTTATCCTGTACTGATCCTGAATTACATCCTGTATTATACTCCAGAGCTGCACTCACTGTTCTGCTGGTGCAGTCATTGTGTACATACATTACTTATCCTGTACTGATCCTGAGTTACATCCTGTATTATACTCCAGAGCTGCACTCACTATTCTGCTGGTGCAGTCACTGTGTACATACATTACTTATCCTGTACTGATCCTGAGTTACATCCTGTATTATACTCCAGAGCTGCACTCACTATTCTGCTGGTGCAGTCACTGCATACATATATTACTTATCCTGCACTGATCCTGAGTTACATCCTGTATTATACTCCAGAGCTGCATTCTGTATTTTAGAGGCCTCCGAGCTGAGTTATCCAGACATTCCCTACTTGTTCAGTGTCTGCTGATTTACCTTCTGGCCAGTGTTCTCTATACACCAGTCACCATTCAATCATCTGATCAGACAGTTAAGCCTCATTCACACATCAGTGTTCGGTCAGTGATTTCCATCAGTGACTGTGAGATAAAACCTCCACAGACATCAGGTATAAGGGAAAGATCTGCACCTGTTCTGTGTTTAGAGCTGCACCTGGTTTCGGCTCAGAATCACTTATCGAAATCACTGACCGAACACTGATGCGTGAATGAGGCATTAACGCTCCTCCTCTCTCACACCTTTGATGAGATGACACCATAATCAGTTAGTAATCCCGGTCCGGTCCTGATTCGTTACAATGTGTCAGTGCAGATAAACTGTATCAGCCTTTGTTTAGCTCACAGTCTGGATACAAATGTAGCGGGGAGTGAGGTTACTATTGGACTGGTGTGTGTCCAGCTGCTGGGACTGGGGGGCCTCGCAGCCTTCCTGACTGGTGCTCCATTTATTCTCTATGTGATTTCTGGAGATAGCTGAAGCCCCTGAGCTCGTGTTCAGTCCCAGTGCCATGTGTGTATCATCATAAGGATGCTGCATAGCTTCTGGGAGTTGTAGTGCTGCGGGCTCCGCGGGGCAGGCTGGAGGTGCGAAGCTACATTTATCTGTCCGCTGATTAGCCCCGCTCTGATTTCAGGTCTTTAGGGCTCATGCACACGGCCGATGCCTGGCCGTGGCCATATTGCGGCCCGCATACGCCGGGTCCACAATACACGGGCACTGGCCGCGTGCAGCCCGCATCACGGATCGCGGGCCCATTGAAGTGAATCCGGGAGATAGGGAGCGGAGGCATGGATCGGAACACCACGCAAGCATGGACCGTCGGAAGCGGATCGTGGACCCCATTCAAATGAATGAGTCCGTGATCCGAATGCGGCGGCCACAGTGTCTATGCCGTGTCTTGTGGACCGCAAATTTTCGGAGGGTGATTCACTGTGTTCTGCAGGAGGTGCAGAGCTGTGTTAGCAGCCTGAGTAATACTGTAGGGCAGAGTAGTTGCCATGGTACTTTTAGATAATAATGGGGACTGTTAAAGGGGCCCTATGACATGGGGGCCCCAGCTAAGGTTGAGGTAGCATGAAACTATCTCAGTACAGCCCTCCCCCAAAATGACAGGGGGGTGTGATGGAAACAAAGCTTCATAACTGTACTGTGCACAGTATTATCATATTCCTCACCACATTCCATAGCACTGCTTGCTGTCAGTGAATGGTAATAGTCTTGTCGTTTACATCAAAAAGCTGAACTAAAACAGACCTCATCCTTCTCACAGCTGACTGTTTGCTACAATTGTATCCATTTCAAACAATCCTTTGTGCACTGAACAACTTGAACTCCAGATTGATACATTGTAACAGTAGAGAGAAACAACAGTAACAAACCCTGCGCTGTGAGAAGTATTAGGACGCTGTTATTCCCATTCCTTGTCAGCAAGCAGAGATATTGCAAATGGTGATTATTATGTGAGAAAGCAGCAGAACTAGTGGGTACTGCTCCGATGGTTTGCACTGGTCAGTGCTAGGGTTGAGCAAACTCCGCCAAGTGGAATTCGATCCTAATTTCAGGGGAAATTTGATTTACCGCGAAGCCCAATTTCCTTGTGTTTCGTGGTAAAGAATAGATTTTCCCTGAATGTGGGTAAAAATAAAAAAAAATGATCATACATTTCTCCTCCGTTTTAGCGCCAAAGAGCCATCCGTGGCCATCTTGAGTGAAGATCTTGCACAGTGATGTATGATGTCATCGTGGGCCATGCGAGAGTTCGCACCAGACTTTCAATCACAATGGTGGCAGCCGGCTCTTTGCGCTCAAATGGGTGAGGTCAGTGTGATTTTATAGATTTCTTTTTTTAATTTTACACTGTAATTGATGTGAGATGCAGCGTTCACCTCTGAGGGGTACAATGACGAGGGGCGGAGCTATCACCACATGCGCTACTTACAAAGGAATGAAGTAGTTCATCACAAAGTAAGCTTTTTTATAAAGTTCGGTGAAACAGTTGAATCAAATTTTTCTATACTTTGCTCCCCACTAGTCAGTGCCGGACCCTGTTGTGGAGTGAGGGGTGAACCAGCGCCTGTGGCCCCCGTTATTGGTTTCCTACGGGCCCCAGTCCTCTGTGTGAGTCTATGTAGACGCTGCCGGCAGCAGGAATGACGCAGGTTGCTGTTTGCTGCTTGCGTTCAGTGGGCACAGCCTGGCACAGGACTTGGCTTCTAGACTGCAGGGCATTGTTTGTGCAGCGGGCACTGCCAGCAGGATATCCACGCAGAGCTGTGCGCTGTGACGGACGCTGCGAGGACGGCTGAGGTGCCGCTGACTTGCAGGAACAGTGTGTGCGGCCGCGTTGTATCGATTTGCACTGCTCTGTCTCCGGGCTTTGTACCGCAGAGCCGTATGTAATGGCAGAGCCGGTGCTGCGGGCGGCTGCAGGCCTGGACTGCATACCTCCCAACTTTTGAAAATTGCAAAGAGGGACAATGTGTGCGGCGTGCATCACGGTAGTTTTTTCCATACTAGGCCACACCTCTAACTCCGCCCAAAGCATAACTACTGGAGCCCCTGTGGCAATTTTTTTCTTGCACGTCATTGTCCATATAAATATAAGCACATAAATCATTAGATTATAGATATTTTAAGGTCCCCAATGGCACCAAATAATGAAGTTCTGGTCTAATTTATAGGTATAGACACTTTATTAAGGAGCAATTTAGTAAATTTATTAATGCACATGTATGCATTAATCCTCCAGGTCAAAAAGAGGGACATTTAAGGAGAAAAGAGGGACAGAGGGACATGGGTCAAAAAGAGGGACTGTCCCTCCAAAAGAGGGACACTTGGGAGGTATGGGACTGGGGTGTAACGCTCTGCATGGCGGCTGAGGATCACTGCAGGCGGTACTGAGGATGTGCTGCTAAAATCATGCTATAAAGGTAGCAGAGCTAAATATGTTGCGTACATAGAGTTAGGAGAGAGACGCCGTCAGGTACATGGAGAAGGATCACGACTAAAAATGATGTGATTGGTGGGCTGCAGTCCCATGTAAAAGAATACATTATGATATCTCCACGTGTTGTGAAAAAATCCAGCCAATGGCATGTGAAGAAGCCAGCGATATCTGGCAAACTCAGCTCTGCTCCATCATCTTTTAGATGCTGTAAAGTAGCGGGGGGTTTCTGCCGGGCGAGATTAAAGGGCTCCAGCAGAAGCAGATCCTCCCGCTGCCGGCTCCCCGCCTCGTTAACTAAACAGTTTAAGCTCCTGATGGGATGGACACTGAATGCAGAATGAGGCGCTCTACGTGCCAAAAACTGGGTCACCTCCAGCTCACCCATCCCGCGCCCTCCTCCTTCGCCCGGCGTTTACTTCTTGCCTCCAAAATGCATCTGGAGCTGAGGGCGACAGCTTCAGAGCCGGAGCAGGAGGAAGCGGGCGTGTGAAATGACACGGTGGGGACATAGAGAAGAAGAAGGGGCGGGAGAGGGGGACATCAGTCAGGGAAGGACTCTGCCCACCAATGAGGCCAGGTGAGGAGTCTCCCCAAGCAGCACCAGGTAGGGGCAGGAGGGGTCTTGAGTTTGTCCTGCCTGGCAGCCTGCACGGTCTAGCTTGCCATTCCCTACCAGGTGCCAATTCATTACTTATATCTGCAGCCCAATGTGCAGTTTGTTCATCCAGAGCTCCCTGACTCATAAGACAGATCATAATGAACTGGCCCTTACCCAGGCAGAGCAGTGCTGGAGAGAAAGCAGTATGTGCCTCTAGGGAACAACACTGATTTATGAGATGCTCAGGGCCTGTGGGAAAGCTGGGTGCCAACCCTTAAAGTGAAGGTCACATTGTTGCTTCCTTTCCTTGCTGATTCATTTCTCGTCCTATCTTTCTAGTGGCCCTAGCTTTGTTAATTCTGATACATAGCTCCAAATCCCCTGCACAGACATGATTAAATTCTTACCTCCAGCAGTCACCACTAGGGGGAGCTCAGGAGCAATATATGAATGTAGGCAGTAAACTCCTAAGCTCCCCCCAGTGGTGGCTGCAGGAAGCACAGCTTTCTTCATTGACCGCTATGGTTCTGTTATCACCTATCATCAGAAATAAGATATGAAGGAGTTAAAGAGGCGGCATCTCGATTCATATAGAGTGCTGGAAATTCTTGATGTTGGGGGGAGTTGTTCTTTCACGCGGAGCTCTGCATTTTCTAGATTTTTCATCCCATTGTCACCTGTTCGCCTTCTCATCTCCTTTATCTTTGTCTGGAGATTACTATGTGAGCACGGGGTAGTCACCAGCCCTCCACGCGTGCCCTGTCCCTGCTCATATCCCTAGTGCGGCCTTGATGCAGGAATGTCTTTATACACAAGGATAATATCCTTTGTTCCGCTGCAGACAAAGCGCTTCTGCCCTCAAACATCCCCTGACGATTCACGTCTCAACGGCGACCGCCTCGGAGACCGCTCCTTATCCACCGGGACAAGTCACATCCCCAGGAGGTCACATCCGAACACTATACACATATCACAAATACAGCTACTCCGACAATACATAAAGGAGCCTTATATTCATATTGTAAAAGTTCTACAACTTTCTTATATAGTTTGTCTTTCAGTTTTCAAGATCTCTGCTTGCTGTGTTCATCCAGAGGCCGGAAACTTACTTCTCACAGACACTTTGTATCCAGTGTAGACAATCCTCTGTGAGATACAATGTATCGGTCAGAGGATTGACCTGATACAATTGTTGCAAACCTGCAGCTGTGAGGCCTGTAGGGGTTTTCAGCCTCTGCTTTGTACACAGCAAGCAGAGATCTTGTAAATAATAATGCATTTGAAGTTGCTGTCCAACTTATTTTTTTTTTTCTCCTACAATATATCAGTGCAGGCAAAATGTATCAAAAACACCGGACTCAGTGGCGTAGTTACCGGGGGGCAGGGGGGGCGACGGCTCCGGGCCCAGTGACTCAGGGGGGCCCCAGCAAGGATGACCTTGCCTTCTATCAGGCGAATACAAGTGAGCGCTTCCATTATGGAAGCGCTCACTTGTATTTAGGGACCCCCATCAGACCTCAGATCAGCCCACCCAGCCACATAGGATTAAAATAAAAAACTTTACTTACCTGTTCTGCGCTGCGGCTGCCCTCCGGTCCGCGCTCTGCATAATCCTATGTGGCTGGGTGGGCTGATCTGAGGTCTGATAGGGGCACAGTAGGCTGATATGAGGTCTGATGGGGGCACAGTCTGCTGATATGAGGTCTGATGGGGGCACAGTCTGCTGATCTGAGGTCTGATGGGGGCACAATACGCTGATCTGAGGTCTGATAGGGCACAGTAGGCTGATATGAGGTCTGATGGGGGCACAGTCTGCTGATATGAGGTCTGATGGGGGCACAATATGCTGATCTGAGGTCTGATGGGGGCACAATATGCTGATCTGAGGTCTGATAGGGGCACAGTAGGCTGATATGAGGGCTGATGGGGGCACAGTCTGCTGATATGAGGTCTGATGGGGGCACAGTCTGCTGATCTGAGGTCTGATGGGGGCACAATACGCTGATCTGAGGTCTGATAGGGGCACAGTAGGCTGATATGAGGTCTGATGGGGCACAGTCTGCTGATATGAGGTCTGATGGGGGCACAATATGCTGATCTGAGGTCTGATGGGGGCACAATATGCTGATCTGAGGTCTGATAGGGGCACAGTAGGCTGATATGAGGTCTGATGGGGGCACAGTCTGCTGATATGAGGTCTGATGGGGGCACAGTCTGCTGATCTGAGGTCTGATGGGGGCACAATACGCTGATCTGAGGTCTGATAGGGGCACAGTAGGCTGATATGAGGTCTGATGGGGGCACAGTCTGCTGATATGATGTCTGATGGGGGCACAATATGCTGATCTGAGGTCTGATAGAGGCACAGTAGGCTGATATGAGGTCTGATGGGAGCACATTAAGCTGATCTGAGGTCTGATAGGGGCACAGTAGGCTGATATGAGGTCTGATGGGGGCACAGTCTGCTGATATGAGGTCTGATGGGGGCACAATATGCTGATCTGAGGTCTGATAGAGGCACAGTAGGCTGATATGAGGTCTGATGGGGGCACAGTCTGCTGATATGAGGTCTGATGGGGGGCACAGTCTGCTGATATGAGGTCTGATGGGGGCACAGTCTGCTGATCTGAGGTCTGATGGGGGCACAATACGCTGATCTGAGGTCTGATAGGGGCACAGTAGGCTGATATGAGGTCTGATGGGGGCACAGTCTGCTGATATGAGGTCTGATGGGGGCACAATACGCTGATCTGAGGTCTGATGGGAGCACATTAAGCTGATCTGAGGTCTGATGGGGGCACAATACGCTGATGTGAGGTCTGATGGGGGGCACAATACGCTGATCTGAGGTCTGATGGGGGCACAATACGCTGATCTGAGGTCTGGTGGGGGGCACAATACGCTGATCTGAGGTCTGATGGGGGCACAGTAGGCTGATGTGAGGTCTGATGGGGGCACATTCTGCTGATCTGAGGTCTGATGGGGGCACAGTACGCTGATCTGAGGTCTGATTGGGCACAATACGTTGATCTGAGGTCTGATGGGGCACAATACGCTGATCTGAGGTCTGATGGGGGCACAGTACGCTGATCTGAGGTCTGATGGGGGCACAGTACGCTGATCTGAGGTCTGATGGGGGCACAGTACGCTGATCTGAGGTCTGATGGGGCACAATACGCTGATCTGAGGTCTGATGGGGGCACATTCTGCTGATCTGAGGTCTGATGGGGGCACAATATGCTGATCTGAGGTCTGATGTGGCACAATACGCTGATCTGAGGTCTGATGGGACACATTCTGTTGATCGGAGGTCTGATGGGGGCACAATACGCTGATCTGAGGTCTGATGGGAGCACATTAAGCTGATCTGAGGTCTGATGGGGGCACAATACGCTGATGTGAGGTCTGATGGGGGCACAATACGCTGATCTGAGGTCTGATGGGGGCACAATACGCTGATCTGAGGTCTGGTGGGGGGCACAATACGCTGATCTGAGGTCTGATGGGGGCACAGTAGGCTGATGTGAGGTCTGATGGGGGCACATTCTGCTGATCTGAGGTCTGATGGGGCACAGTACGCTGATCTGAGGTCTGATTGGGCACAATACGCTGATCTGAGGTCTGATGGGGCACAATACGCTGATCTGAGGTCTGATGGGGGCACAGTACGCTGATCTGAGGTCTGATGGGGGCACAGTACGCTGATCTGAGGTCTGATGGGGGCACAGTACGCTGATCTGAGGTCTGATGGGGCACAATACGCTGATCTGAGGTCTGATGGGGGCACATTCTGCTGATCTGAGGTCTGATGGGGGCACAATATGCTGATCTGAGGTCTGATGTGGCACAATACGCTGATCTGAGGTCTGATGGGGACACATTCTGTTGATCGGAGGTCTGATGGGGGCACAATACGCTGATCTGAGGTCTGATGGGGGCACAGTAGGCTGATGTGAGGACTAATGGGGGCACATTCTGCTGATCTGAGGTCTGATGGGGCACAATACGCTGATCTGAGGTCTGATGGGGCACAATACGCTGATGTGAGGTCTGATGGGGGCACAGTAGGCTGATGTGAGGTCTGATGGGGGCACAATACGCTGATCTGAGGTCTGATGGGGGCACAGTACGCTGATCTGAGGTCTGATGGGGGCACAGTACGCTGATCTGAGGTCTGATGGGGGCACAGTACGCTGATCTGAGGTCTGATGGGGCACAATACGCTGATCTGAGGTCTGATGGGGCACAATATGCTGATCTGAGGTCTGATGGGGGCACAATATGCTGATCTGAGGTCTGATGTGGCACAATACGCTGATCTGAGGTCTGATGGGGACACATTCTGTTGATCGGAGGTCTGATGGGGGCACAATACGCTGATCTGAGGTCTGATGGGGGCACAGTAGGCTGATGTGAGGACTAATGGGGGCACATTCTGCTGATCTGAGGTCTGATGGGGCACAATACGCTGATCTGAGGTCTGATGGGGCACAAATACGGCTGATGTGAGGTCTGATGGGGGCACAGTAGGCTGATGTGAGGTCTGATGGGGCACAATACGCTGATCTGAGGTCTGATGGGGGCACAGTAGGCTGATGTGAGGTCTAATGGGGGCATATTCTGCTGATCTGAGGTCTGATGGGGCACAATACGCTGATCTGAGGTCTGGTGGGGCACAATACACTGATCTGAGGTCTGATGGGGGGCACATTCTGATGATCTGAGGTCTGATGGGGGCAGGGGACTGTTAGTTTAGTGATGTAAAAACTGTGGACAGGTTTCCTTTAACATAGGAGTCCTCTTGTTTTTTACTCCTATTACTCCTATATTTCACTGCATTATGTGGTAGAGTATTTAGAGTAGGGTATGTAGAAAGTCTATTGTACTGTACTTAGCAGCATAGATGATCTAGCAGTTTATATAGTAATCTTTCTAATACAATATTATAACCACAACTAGTAGTATGTGCCTGTGAAGTTGGAAACGTGCGTTTGGGAAGCCAAGTGGGGGGCCCACTCAAGTATGTTTCGCCCCCCCTGTGCTGAACCTCTAGCTACGCCTCTGACCGGACTATATCATTTACAAGATCTCTGCTTGCTGTGCACAACCAGATGCTGAAAACCTGTACAGACTTAATACTACGGACAGCTGAAGGGTTGTAACAATTGCATCCAGTCTATACAATCCTCTGTGAGCTAAACATTCTCATACCTCCCAACCATCCCGGATCCAGCGGGACAGTCCCGGATTGCAGTGGCTGTCCTGCTGTCCCGGTATGGGGGAGGTATGTCCCGCTCTCTGGCAGCTGTCTCTACATGAAGAAGCAGACAGCAGGAATCGGCTGCCTGCTTCTTACATCCTCCCTCCCGTCCCCCCTGCAGCTCTCCGTACCTCCTGTAGCTCTCTGTAGCTCTTGTCTGGGCGGGGCCGGCCAACAGCCTTGGCTCCGCCCCCTCCAGACAAGAGAAGCCGATGTCCTGCTGGTGATGCTGCTGCTAGGAAGAAGGTAAGTATAAGGTTTTTATTTTTTGTAACTTTCTGTGAGGGGCACAATGTGGGCATATTACAGTGGAGAACAATGTGGGCATATTACAGTGGGGCACAATGTGGGCATATTACTAGGGGGCACAGCTGGTCATATTACTGGGGGCACATAACAGGGCATATTACTGGGGGCACATAACAGGGCATATTACTGGGGGCACATAATAGGGCATATTACCGGAGCACAGCTAGGCATATTAATGAGGGCATATAACTGGGGATTATTTACTATGTGGAGCAGTAAGGGGACTGGGTGGGATCAGGTGTATAGTGGGCGGAGTTAGGGGTGTGGCCTAGTGCTGAAAAAATTTGCCGTGTCCCTCTTTGTCTCTTTACAAAGTTGTGAGGTATGCATTCTGGACCCCAGACTGATACGTTTCCCTGCACTGATACATTGAGTCAAGAAACGTTTGGCAGCAAATTTTGAATACCTTCTCATTTACAAGATCTCTGCTTGCTGTGTACATCCAAATGCTGCTTACCGCTGAAGGGTTGTAACCATTGTGTCCAGTCTATACAATCCTCTGTCAGCTAAACAATCTGGACCCCAGACTGATACA
Source organism: Rhinella marina (assembly GCA_900303285.1). NCBI lineage: Eukaryota > Metazoa > Chordata > Amphibia > Anura > Bufonidae > Rhinella > Rhinella marina. The sequence continues at coordinate 248,926 of ONZH01025138.1, read as the reverse complement.
TTTCCCTGCACAACATATTTGAAGAAAAAATAAAGACAAAGGGGGAGATTTATCAAACTGGTGTAAAGTAGAACTGGTTTAGTTCTGATGTCCGTAACAACCAATCAGAATCCACCTTTCATTCTCCAAAGGAGCTGTGAAAAATAAATGCTAGAAGCTGATTGGTTGCTATGGCATTTGACCAAGTTTTCCTTTACAGCAGTTTGATAAATCTCCCCCAAATTAAATATCAAATTCAAATACCAGACTATCTACAAGATCTCTGCTTGCTGTGCACATCCAGAGGCAGAAAACCTGTACAGACCTCATACTTCTCACAGCTGAAGGGTTGCAACAGTTGCGTCTGGTCCAGACAATCCTCTGTGAGCTGATCAGTCTGGACTCCAGACTGATACATTGTAGCAAACTAATGAACACATAAACATCAAATTCATAGCCAAGTCAAATTCCTTAACATTTTCAATATCTCTGCTTGCTGTCCACAGACAGACCTAAGGCTAGGGCGACATGTGACCCCAAAACCGCAGGGTCGCACAGCAAGTAATAATTATGAATGCGGTTACATCACATATCGCCAAAAAATCCAAACCTGCTGCATTCTTGGTTGCAATTTGCCACCATAGAACTCAATGTAAGCTGTGTGTGACTTTCCTGCGACCTGTCTGCAGTTTTCTTGCGTTTTTTTACACAACCTGTCAATAGTCACTTTTTTTTTCGTGTCACCTGTTTGAGACTCAACCGCACGCAGCCCCGGCCTTATGACCGTGGATGTGGTTGCACTGCTTGAACTGCGCTGATACATTGTAACAAACTATCAGGACAAGAGAGTAAAAAGTATGCGAAAAAAAGAAAAAAACGGAGGCAGATCCGAGCCCGGGTCTCAGGCAGAACTTTGATGCAGCGAGGATTTATCAACGACCTCGGGCCGCGCATTTCATTTTATCGACTTTTCAATCACTTTTCGGCTCGCCGTTAAATAGCGCTCGCTCTTCTTTTTTTTCGGCGAGTCCCCAATCCAGTTATTGAATTTGCACTTGTCATCTACAGACGCCTGAGCTTCCTGACAAATCATTCTGTGTTTGCTCTCCTCGATTCCATTCTGTCCGTGTTTGCTCAGCTTATGGCGGCCGATATGGCGGTGGCGGCGGGGGAGGGGGGCACGCTCTGCTCCCCCGCAATTAACACTTTCATAGCACTACAAACATCAAATGACTTTATCTCTCCGGATGCCAATCAATAGTCCAGATGGCGACGGGAGAATTCGTGAAATGTACGGTGGGATGGCGGCGGAGGCGGACAGAGCGAGATAAGGCGGCGGAAGACGACATCGCCTTTTCAGCCACCTCTACGTTTTTCTTACTATTCTGTACACTAGGTGGCGCTGGTGCTCTGTCTCATCTATGTAACACACATCGTCGATTGATGAGTAACTGGTCAGTAGGGGCTAATCCACCCTCCATTGTGTTCTATGGTCATTAATTTCCCAGCCAATGTCCATTTAAAGCTACAGTAATTATTTTCTTAAAGGGACAGTGCCCCCCTTTTGGCACCGATTTTATGGTCTTGTTCTTTTGCAGTTGAAATCTATAGAGAGAAAGTGTCAGAGAAGTGCCCGGGGCTCATTATACAGGGTGGCACGCAGCACAAGTGCCCTATGGGCAGCCCTGGCATCCCATTGCTTTCAGTGTAACACCCTGCGGCAGGTGATGCCGGTGGTGCAGCTTCAGGAGGTGCATCCATTTGGCGCTGCTGTCAGAAGCCCCTCGTCTCCCCCTCACATACATCAGGATGACAGACACTGCAAACCTAAGAGACGCCGGAGTCATCCGCACGCGAGAATGGACTGTCAATCTAATGTGCAGAGCATTATGGGGGGAGAAATCCATCACCCCAATGACACCCCGCACTTACATCTATCGCCCTCTTAGGGATCCCTCAGCTCCTATTTTAACCCCTTTCTCTCCAGTTCCAAAGATCCAACTAATCAGATTTAGCAGAGATGAATTTGTTATTGTTTTGGTGATTTGTCACAAAGAGCGATCAATACACGGATTGTTCTATAGAAAGACACAGATAAAGTAATGTGCGGACAGGTGGAGGGATAGAGATAGATAGATAGATAGATAGATAGATAGATAGATAGATAGTATATAGATTGTATATAGGTTGTATATAGATTGTATATAGGTTGTATATAGATTGTATATAGGTTGTATATAGGTTGTAATTAGACTGTATATAGGTTGTATTAGACTGTATATAGGTTGTATAATATAGACTGATACTGTATATAGGATATAGGTTGTATATAGACTGTATATAGGTTGTATATAGGTTGTATATAAACTGTATATAGGTTGTATATAGACTGTATATAGACTGTATATAGATTGTATATAGGTTGTATATAGGTTGTATATAGACTGTATATAGGTTGTATGTAGACTGTATATAGGTTGTATATAAGTTGTATATAGACTGTATAATAGGTTGTATATAGACTGTATTATAGGTTGTATATAGGTATTATTGTTATATAGACTGTATAATAGGTTGTATATAGTTGTATATAGACTGTATATAGGTTGTATATAGACTGTATATAGGTTGGTATATAGACTGTATATAGGTTGTATATAGATTGTATATAGGTTTGTATATAGCTGTATATAGGTTGTAATAGGTTGTATATAGACTGTATATGGTGTTATAGACTGTATATAGGTTGTATATAGGTATATAGGTGTATATAGATGTATATAGGTATATAGGTATATAGGGTGTATATAGTATATAGGTTGTATATAGTGTATAGGGTTGTATATAGGTTGTATATAGATATAGGTATATAAGGTTGTATATAGGTTGTATATAGGTTGTATATAGGTTGTATATAGACTGTATATAGTTGTATATAGTATATAGAGTATATAGATTGTATATAGGTTGTATAGATTGTATATAGGTTGTATATAGACTGTATATAGGTTGTATATAGGTTGATAGACTGTATATAGTTGTATATAGACTGTATATAGGTTGTATATAGACTGTATATAGGTTGTATATAGATATAGGTCTGTATATAGTTGTATATATATATAGTATGTATATAGGTATATAGGTTGTATATAGACTGTATATAGGTTGTATATAGACTGTATATAGGTTGTATATATACTGACTGTATGTATATAGGTAGACTGTATATAGACTGTATATAGGTATATTGTATATAGTTGTATATAGGTTGTATATTGTATATAGTATAACTGTATATAGGTTGTATATAGACTGTATATAGGTTGTTATATAGGGTTGTATATATAACTGTATATAGGTTTGTATATAGGTTGTATATAGACTGTATATAGGTTGTATATAGACTGTATATAGGTTGTATACTGTAGGTTGTATATAGGTTGTATATAGACTGTATATAGGTTGTATATATATAGGTTGTATATAGGTTGTATATAGGTTGTATATTACTGATATAGTGTATATAGGTTGTATATAGACTGTATAATAGGTTGTATATAGACTGTATATAGTTGTATTGTATATAGATGTATATGACTGTATATAGTATATATTGTATATAGGTTGTATATAGGTTGTATATAGGTTGTATATAGACTGTATATAGGTTGTATATAGAGGTATATATATAGGTTGTATATACTTGTTGTAGACTGTATATAGTTGTAGACTGTATATAGACTGTATATAGACTGTATATAGGTTGTATATAGGTTTGTATATAGACTGTATATAGGTTGTATATAGACTGTATATAGGTTGTATATAGACTGTATATAGGTTGTATATAGACTGTATGTATATAGTATGTATATAGGTAGACTGTATATAGACTGTATATAGGTTGTATATAGGTTGTATATAGACTGTATAGACTGTATATAGTTGTATATAGGTTGTATAGAGGTTATATAGGTTTATATATATAGTATATAGACTGTATATAGACTTGTATATAGGTTGTATATAGACTGTATATAGGTTGTATATAGGTTGTATATAGTTGTATATAGACTGTATATAGGTTGTATATAGACTGTATATAGAGTACTTGTATATAGGTTGTATATAGGTTGTATATTGTATATAGGTTGTATATATAGACTGTATATTGTATATAGACTGTATATAGACTGTATATAGGTTGTATATAGGTTGTATATAGAGGTTGTATATAGGATTGTATATAGACTGTATATAGGTTGTATATAGTTGTATATAGGTGTATATAGACTGTATATATAGTTGTATATAGACTGTATATAGACTGTATATAGGTTGTATTATAGGTTGTATATAGTTGTATATTGTATATAGGTTGTATATAGACTGTATATAGGTATAGGTATATATTGTATAGACTGTATATAGGTTGTATATAGACTGTATATAGGTTGTATATAGGTTAGTATATAGGATGTAATATAGACTGTATATAGGTTGTATATAGTGTATATAGAGTTATAGGTTGTATATAGACTTGTATATAGACTGTATATAGGTTGTATATAGGTTGTATATATGTAATATAGTTGTATATAGGTTGTATATAGGTTGTATATAGACTGTATATAGGTTGTATATAGGGTTGTATATAGGTTGTATATAGACTGTATATAGGTTGTATATAGACTGTATATAGGTTGTATATAGACTGTATATAGGTTGTATATAGGTTGTATATAGGTTGTATATAGACTGTATATAGACTGTATATAGGTTGTATATAAAGGAAACAGGTTCTTGGAAATAACCAAAGACAATTACCTTTCCCAACTGGTTCAGGACCCGACTAGAGGGACGGCCATACTGGACTTAGTATTAACCAATAGACCTGACAGAACAACAGATGTGCAGGTCGGGGGACACCTGGGAAATAGTGACCATAATATAATAACCTTCCAACTGTCATTCAAAAGAGGGAGGAACAAAAATACCAAACTTCAAAAAAGCTAAATTTAGCCAACTAAGAGAGGCCATAGGTCTAACTAACTGGGACAAAGTCCTCAAAAATAAAAATACAGCCACAAAATGGGATATTTTTAAAAGCATCCTAATATCTAATTGTGAGAGGTACATACCATATAGGAATAAAATAATAAGAAACAAGAAAAAACCAATGTGGATAAATAGAGCTGTAAAGAAAGCAATAAATGACAAACAGAAAGCATTTAAATCACTAACACAGGAGGGGAGCGAGGAAGCATTGAAAAACTATAAGGAAAAAATAGAATATGTAAAAGACAAATAAAAACAGCCAAACTAGAGACCGAGAGATTAATCGCCAAAGAGAGTAAAACTAACCCTAAAATGTTCTTCAATTATATAAATGGTAAAAAGTATAAACCTGAAGGTGTCGGCCCCTTACAGAGTAATGAGGGGGGAGTTACAGAGAGCGATGAGGAGAAAGCAAAGCTACTAAATATCTTTTTCTCCACTGTATTCACTGAGGAAAATAAACTGTCAGATGAAATGCAGAATATAAAAGTAAATTCCCCATTAAAAGTGTCCTCTCTGACCCAGGAAGAAGTAGAGCTGCGTCTTAAAAAGATTAAAATAGACAAATCGCCAGGACCGGATGGCATACACCCACGTATCCTAAGAGAATTAAGTAATGTCATCAACAGACCCTTATTTTCTGATATTTAAGGACTCTATACTGACGGGGAGTGTTCCACAGGATTGGCGCATAGCAAATGTGGTTCCAATATTCAAAAAGGGTCCAAAAACAGAGCCCGGGAACTATAGGCCGGTAAGTTTAACATCTGTTGTGGGTAAACTGTTTGAGGGTTTTCTAAGAGATGCTATCTTGGAGAACCTCAATGAAAATAAGCAAATAACTCCATATCAGCATGGCTTCATGAGGGATCGGTCATGTCAAACCAATTTAATCAGTTTCTATGAGGAGGTAAGTTCTAGACTGGACCGCAGCGAATCAATGGATGTTGTATATCTGGACTTCTCCAAAGCATGTGACACGGTACCACATAAAAGGTTAGTATATAAGATGAGAATGCTTGGCCTGGGAGAAAATGTCTGTATGTGGGTAAGTAACTGGCTCAGTGATAGAAAACAGAGGGTGGTTATTAATGGTACATACTCAGATTGGGTCACTGTAACTAGTGGGGTACCACAGGGGTCAGTATTGGGCCCTATTCTCTTCAATATATTTATTAATGATCTTGTAGAAGGCTTGCACAGTAAAATATCAATTTTTGCAGATGACACTAAACTGTGTAAAGTAATTAACACAGTAGAGGACAGTACACTGTATATATACTACAGAGGACAGTATACTGTATATATACTACAGAGGACAGTATACTGTATATATACTATAGAGGACAGTATACTGTATATATACTACAGAGGACAGTATACTGTATATATACTACAGAGGACAGTATACTGTATATATACTATAGAGGACAGTATACTGTATATAAACTACAGAGGACAGTATACTGTATATATACTATAGAGGACAGTATACTGCTAAAGATGGATCTGGATAGACTGGAGGCTTGGGCAGAGAAGTGGCAGATGAGGTTTAACACTGACAAATGTAAAGTTATGCATATGGGAAGGAATAATGCAAGTCACCAGTACATACTAAATGGTAAAATATTGGGTAACTCTGACATGGAAAAGGACCTAGGAATTTTAGTGAACAGCAAACTAATCTGTAGAAACCAGTGTCAGACAGCTGCTGCCAAGGCCAATAAGATAATGGGCTGCATCAAAAGAGGCATAGATGCCCGTGATGAGAACATAGTCCTGCCACTTTACACATCACTAGTCAGACCACACATGGAGTACTGTGTACAGTTCTGGGCTCCTGTGAACAAGGCAGACATAGCAGAGCTGGAGAGGGTTCAGAGGAGGGCAACTAAAGTAATAACTGGAATGGGTGGACTACAGTACCCAGAAAGATTATCAAAATTAGGGACGACTGAGGGGAGATGTAATAACTATGTATAAATATATCAGGGGTCAGTACAGAGATCTCTCCCATCATCTATTTATCCCCAGGACTGTGACTGTGACGAGGGGACATCCTCTGCGTCTGGGGTAAAGAAGGTTTGTACACAAACATAGAAGAGGATTCTTTACGGTAAGAGCAGTGAGACTATGGAATTCTCTCCCTGAGGAGGTGGTGATGGTAAGTTCACTAAAAGAGATCAGGAGGGGCCTGGATGTATTTCTGGAGGGTAATAATATTACAGGTTATAGTTACTAGAGAGGGGTCGTTGATCCAGGGAGTAATTCTGATGTCTGATTGGAGTCGGGAAGGAATTTTTTTCCCTAAAGTGGGGAAAACTGGCTTCTACCTCACAGGGGTTTTTTGCCTTCCTCTGGATCAACTTGTAGGAAAACAGGGAGAACTGGATGGACAGATGTCTTTTTTTCGGCCTTATAAACTATGTTACTATATAGGTTGTATATAGACTGTATATAAGTTGTATATAGACTGTATATAGGTTGTATATAGACTGTATATAAGTTGTATATTGACAGTATATAGGTTGTATATAGGTTGTATATAGACTGTATATAGGTTGTATATAGGTTGTATATAGACTGTATATAGGTTGTATATAGGTTGTATATAGACTGTATATAGACTGTATATAGGTTGTATATAGACTGTATATAGGTTGTATATAGGTTGTATATAGGTTGTATATAGACTGTATATAGGTTGTATATAGATTGTATATAGACAGTATAAAGGTTGTATATAGACTGTATATAGGTTGTATATAGGTTGTATATAGACTGTATATAGGCTGTATATAGACTGTATATAGGTTGTATATAGACTGTATATAGATTGTATATAGACTGTATATAGACTGTATATAGGTTGTATATAGACTGTATATAGGTTGTATATAGGTTGTATATAGACTGTATATAGGTTGTATATAGACTGTATATAGGTTGTATATAGGTTGTATATAGACTGTATATAGGTTGTATATAGACTGTATATAGGTTGTATATAGGTTGTATATAGACTGTATGTAGGTTGTATATAGACTGTATATAGGTTGTATATAGGTTGTATATAGACTGTATATAGGTTGTATATAGACTGTATATAGGTTGTATATAGGTTGTATATAGACTGTATATAGGTTGTATATAGACTGTATATAGGTTGTATATAGACTGTATATAGATTGTATATAGACTGTTATAGGTTTGGTGTATATAGGTTGTATATAGGTTTGTATATAGGTTGTATATAGACTGTATAGACTGTATATAGGTTTGTATATAGGGTATATAGGTTGTATATAGGTTGTATATAGACTGTATATAGGTTTGTATATAGGTTGTATATAGACTGTATATATAGGTTGTATATAGGTTGTATATATAGACTGTATATAAGGGTTGTATATTTGTATATAGACTGTATATAGGTTGTATATAGACTGTATATAGACTGTATATAGTGTATATTGTATATAGACTGTATATAGGTTGTATATAGACTGTATATAGACTGTATATAGGTTGTATAATAGGTTGTATATAGACTGTATATAGGTTGTGTATATAGGTTGTATATAGACTGTATATAGGTTGTATATAGACTGTATATAGGTTGTATATAGACTGTATATATACTGTATATAGGTTGTATTTAGACTGTATATAGGTTGTATATAGGTTGTATATAGACTGTATATAGGTTGTATATAGGTTGTATATAGACTGTATATAGGTTGTATATAGACTGTATATAGGTTGTATATAGACTGTATATAGGTTGTATATAGGTTGTATATAGACTGTATATAGGTTGTATATAGACTGTATATAGGTTGTATATAGGTTGTATATAGACTGTATATAGGTTGTATATAGACTGTATATAGGTTGTATATAGGTTGTATATAGGTTGTATATAGACTGTATATAGGTTGTATATAGACTGTATATAGACTGTATATAGGTTGTATATAGACTGTATATAGGTTGTATTGGTGGTCATGTATAGGAGATATACGGTTGTTTCTGTATGCGGCAGTGCACAGTATATATGACTTTTCTATACTCTGTCTCGCCGTTTTCCGTATCCATATAATTTGCCCATTAGCCGCTGCGCCTGGCATGTAATCTGGTGCGGTTGGCTGGCTCCTCTCTCGATGGCGGTATTACTGTACGATTTCCATGAGCAGCTGCTCAGGCGTCTAAACCGAAGACATCATCAAGTTTTTACATAATGATATTTACGTTTAAGAACCGCCGTGGGTCGTGCGGAGAACATCTCCGATCCAGCGAGCTACACATTAGACGCCGCCGTCTGAGGCTCCGTGTCTTCAGGTGGGTGAGATTTCTGAGGTTATTAGTTTACTGCTTCAAGGGGAACGGTAAGTGAAGGATTTCTGTACTGAGGCCATGTACAGACCAAATCACAGATCCGCAGAACACGGATGACGCCCGGGTGACCGACCCTGGTTTTTGAGGACCCATTGACTTCAATGAGCTTGTGGTCCGCAGTGTGTGGACTAGAATAAACGTTCTGTATGATGCAGAGCCGAAAATATTACATCTCAGGGGTTCAGGACAGTAACAAAATACATAAGAATAATAAAATAACAACAATATCTAAAAATAATTATAATAATACAAATAGTGAATTATCATAAAATGAATAATAATTTAAAAAATAATACATAATAAAACGATATAAAAATAAATACAAATAATAAAATAAACTAAATAAAAAAGCACAAAATGCACCAAAAACACCACTAAAAATGGTAAGAAAATACACTGAACGACTTTTTGGTCGACTTTTTCAAATGCGTTTTTTTTTGCAGATAAAGAACATACATCAAAAAAATCATAGCGCTCCATATTTTTGGCTCAGAGCAGCAGATGTCTTATAGCCTCCTGTGATATAAAACATTTACTGTTCAGTACAGAAGAGCATTTCCCCTGAAATAATAATAGATAGATAGATAATGAGATAGAGAGATAGATAGATAGATAGATAGATAGATAGATAGATAGATAGATAGATAGATAGGAGATAGATAGATAGATAGATAGATAGATAGATAGATAGATAGATAAAATAAAACAATGAAAGCAGCACAGCAAAATGAAAAAAATAACAGTGTGCCAGCGGCTATGGACGTGATCAAGTCCCAATTATACAAAATAGAAAAAATTCCACAGCACTACCATAAAAATGTGCTAAAAAAGCATGTAGTTTATTTTACCAGAGCAGCGACGTTTCAGTCTTCTCAATGAGACTTTTCTCAAGCAGCACATTGCTGCTTGAGAAAAGTCTCATTGAGAAGACTGAAACGTCGCTGCTCTGGTAAAATAAACTACATGCTTTTTTAGCACATTTTTATGGTAGTGCTGTGGAATTTTTTCTATTTTAGATAGATAGATAGATAGATAGATAGATAGATAGAGAGAATGATAGATAGATAGATAGATGGATGATAGATAGATATGAGATAGATAGATAGATAGATAGATAGATAGATAGAGAGAATGATAGATAGATAGATAGATAGATATGAGATAGATAGATAGATAGATAGATAGATAGATAGATAGATAGATAGATGATAGATAGATATGAGATAGATAGATAGATAGATAGATAGAGAGAATGATAGATAGATAGATAGATAGATATGAGATAGATAGATAGATAGATAGATAGAGAGAATGATAGATAGATAGATAGATAGATATGAGATAGATAGATAGATAGATAGAATGATAGATAGATAGATAGATAGATAGATAGATAGATAGATAGATAGATAGATAGATATGAGATAGATAGATAGATAGATAGATAGATAGATAGATAGATAGATATGAGATAGATAGATAGATAGATAGATAGATAGATAGATAGATAGATAGATAGATGATAGATAGATAATATATAGATAGATAATAGATAGATAATTACATGGAAAATAAACAGAAAACCCCGCGCTGTGCTGGATAGATAAGTGCCCCCCGCGCTGCTCTTCAGAATTATCTGTGTCTGGATCCGCGTAATTAGCGGAATATTTCAGACGTCGCTGCGACATTTCCATCTATAATGGGACACGTTTCCAGCGCGGCGCTCGCAGTCAGATTTCCCTCTGGTCTCGTATCCGTCTGACTCTGCGCAGACAAACAAGTCGTATCAAATGAGCACGTACCCACCGAGCCAGCCAAGGAACCTCCAGATTTTCACAGGCAGCCTGCCTACTACTACTCCTAATATCTGTCTGCATTGTGATAGAATTCTAGTATAGTCGGGTCATGTTGGGGGTAGTAGTGCTGTACGTATACTGTATAATAGACTTGTATTATGGTTATGCCCAGTGGTTGGATCATGTTGGGGGTAGTAGTGCTGTACGTATACTGTATAATAGACTTGTATTATGGTTATGCCCAGTAGTCGGGTCATGTTGGGGGTAGTAGTGCTGTACCTATACTGTATAATAGACTTGTATTATGGTCATGTCCAGTAGTCGGGTCATGTTGGGGGTAGTAGTGCTGTACCTATACTGTATAATAGACCTGTATTATGGTCATGTCCAGTAGTCGGGTCATGTTGGGGGTAGTAGTGCTGTACGTATACAATATAATAGACTTGTATTATGGTTATGCCCAGTAGTCGGGTCATGTTGGGGGTAGTAGTGCTGTACCTATACTGTATAATAGACTTGTATTATGGTCATGTCCAATGGTTAGATCATGTTGGGGGTAGTAGTGCTGTACCTATACAGTATAATAGACCTGTATTATGGTCATGTCCAGTAGTTGGGTCATGTTGGGGGTAGTAGTGCTGTACCTATACAGTATAATAGACTTGTATTATGGTTATGCCCAGTGGTTGGATCATGTTGGGGGTAGTAGTGCTGTACCTATACAGTATAATAGACTTGTATTATGGTTATGCCCAGTGGTTGGATCATGTTGGGGGTAGTAGTGCTGTACCTATACAGTATAATAGACCTGTATTATGGTCATGTCCAGTAGTCGGGTCATGTTGGGGGTAGTAGTGCTGTACCTATACTGTATAATAGACTTGTATTATGGTCATGTCCAGTAGTCGGGTCATGTTGGGGGTAGTAGTGCTGTACCTATACTGTATAATAGACTTGTATTATGGTCATGTCCAGTAGTCGGGTCATGTTGGGGGTAGTAGTGCTGTACCTATACAGTATAATAGACCTGTATTATGGTCATGTCCAGTAGTCGGGTCATGTTGGGGGTAGTAGTGCTGTACGTATACAATATAATAGACTTGTATTATGGTTATGCCCAGTAGTCGGGTCATGTTGGGGGTAGTAGTGCTGTACCTATACTGTATAATAGACTTGTATTATGGTCATGTCCAATGGTTAGATCATGTTGGGGGTAGTAGTGCTGTACCTATACAGTATAATAGACCTGTATTATGGTCATGTCCAGTAGTCGGGTCATGTTGGGGGTAGTAGTGCTGTACCTATACAGTATAATAGACTTGTATTATGGTTATGCCCAGTGGTTGGATCATGTTGGGGGTAGTAGTGCTGTACCTATACAGTATAATAGACTTGTATTATGGTTATGCCCAGTGGTTGGATCATGTTGGGGGTAGTAGTGCTGTACGTATACAATATAATAGACCTGTATTATGGTCATGTCCAGTGGTCGGGTCATGTTGGGGGTAGTAGTGCTGTACCTATACAGTATAATAGACTTGCATTATGGTCATGTCCAGTGGTCGGGTCATGTTGGGGGTAGTAGTGCTGTACCTATACAGTATAATAGACCTGTGGTGCGGTTATTTAGCGGTTACGCGCTCTCCCCTCGGCCGCACTGATCTCTTGTGATTACATCCGAACCATTTCTGTTTTCCGTACACTTATCTTTCTCTGTCGTCGCTTCCATTTTCCCCTCTCCGTCATTTCCCCTCCCAATCAAATAAAATTGAAATCGAAAAAAAAAAAAAGCCAGCGGTGGCCTGAAATTACTCGGCAGCGATGGGAGCCGAGGAGCCATCATAAGAGGTAGGACTCCATTCCATCTGCGAGGAGGCGGCATTAACCCCTTCACCCCTTCTCCCCCTCCGCCTGGTCTCTGCCGCACTCCCTGGTGGTAAATGGGTTAAGGAGACGCCGCGGCGGTCTAAGTTTAGGAGCCGGAAAGCATTTAGAGGCTTTTAGGAATAAATAACAAACATCTGTGAGCAACTAAACGGCGGGGAACCTCTACCTATCGCCGAGCGGCAGAGGAAGACGCTGCGACTCCACCTTGAGAGCCTGGGGGATGGGGAAGGAACATCTGCTCCCATCTTGCCTCCTGTGAGCCGTATGATGGTGGGTACGCAGGTGTCTGCAGACTTGGTCCTCAAGTGTCCTTATCTGGTGGACCTCAAGATTTGCAGCAGATAAGGAATAGGTTGTGACTACATCATCCCGTATGCACCAGGACGGGTCATTAAAGGGGTGTGTAGGACTTTAAGAATGGAGGGGCTGGATGGTGGCGCCCCCTATGTTCACCGAGCACAGCGCCATGCATTTGATTGTGGCGCCTCCTGGTACTGCAGCTCACTCCATGCACTTGAATGGGGCTGAGTCGCTGTGAGTTGTAGTACCAGGCACAGCCACAACCGGACGGATGGCGCTGAAGAGCATATGGCGCCACATTGATTAGTAAGGATGGCGGACCCCCACTGATGTAGTTAGATATAGAAATGAACCCAGAGGCTCCATAGACGCCAGAATTATATATAAATTCCTTTCTTTTATACCATAAAGCACCTTGATCCACAACCCGTTCATCCTGAGCATCCTGGTTCATAAGCAGAATGCAAAAATTGCAATGACTGCGGAAGGGTATAGAGGAATGCGGTTCTCTAGGACTATGCTGCTCACGAATAGAATTCCAGGACTGCAGAAGTACTGTGACACTGATGCCGGCAGACTTGGAGATGTGATATCTGGCAGATGAGGAGAATCTCTTCCAGCAGATTACGGCTCGATCAAGACATTTCTTATTAAACACTAATACACATCATGTCTCCGGAGCTCACGGAGGATTTGTTCTGTGGCTTTAAAGAGTTTATGATGGAAGTCGGCCGGTGACGTCTCGCTTAAATTATTGATTCATTTCTTACTGTAATCCGGGGAATAAAAGCCGCTTCACATCATATTTAGAGGAACGCTGGAGGATTTGCCGCTCATATTTTGATAGGTGTCAATGTAACAAGGAGGAATACAACTCTCAGCATTGCTTGTGGATTAGGATCAGAATCCCATGTTCTGCCATCCAGATACAACGTAACAGTGACCTCCAACCAGTGGTATCCAGATGTTAGAAAACTACAACTGCCAGCATGCCTTAATATCTCAAGTTACATCCTGTGTTATACTCCAGAGCTGAACTCACTATTCTGCTGGTGCACTCACTGTGTACATACATTACTTATCCTGTACTGATCCTGAGTTACATCCTGTATTATACCCCAGAGCTGCACTCACTATTCTGCTGGTGCAGTCATTGTAACATAGTAACATAGTTTATAAGGCCGAAAAAAGCCCTCCATCCCTCCTGTTCTTCCTGTTATCCTACAAGTTGATCCAGAGGAAGGCAAAAAAAACCCCTGTGAGGTAGAAGCCAATTTTCCTCACTTTAGGGGAAAAAACTCCTTCCCGACTCCAATCAGGCATCAGAATTACTCCCTGGATCAACGACCCCTCTCTAGTAACTATAACCTGTAATATTATTACCTCCAGAAATACATCCAGGCCCCTCCTGATCTCTTATAGTGAACTTACCATCACCACCTCCTCAGGGAGAGAGTTCCATAGTCTCACTGCTCTTACCGTAAAGAATCCTCTTCTATGTTTATGTACAAACCTTCTTTCCTCCAGATGCAGAGGATGTCCCCTCGTCACAGTCACAGTCCTGGGGATAAATAGATGATGGGAGAGATCTCTGTACTGACCTCTGATATATTTATACATAGTTATTACATCTCCCCTCAGTCGTCTTTTTTCTAAAGTAAATAACCCTAATTTTGATCATCTTTCTGGGTACTGTAGTCCACCCATTCCAGTTATTACTTTAGTTGCCCTCCTCTGAACCCTCTCCAGCTCTGCTATGTCTGCCTTGTTCACAGGAGCCCAGAACTGTACACAGTCCTCCATGTGTGGTCTGACTAGTGATGTGTAAAGTGACAGGGACTATGTTCTCATCACGGACATCTATGCCTCTTTTGATGCAACCCATTATCTTATTGGCCTTGGCAGCAGCTGTCTGACACTGGTTTCTACAGCTTAGTTTGCTGTTCACTAAATTTCCTAGGTCCTTTTCCATGTCAGAGTTACCCAATATTTTACCATTTAGTATGTACTGGTGACTTGCATTATTCCTTCCTATGTGCATAACCTTACATTTGTCAGTGTTAAACCTCATCTGCCACTTCTCTGCCCAAGCCTCCAGTCTATCCAGATCCATCTGTAGCAGTGTATTGTCCTCTGTAGTGTATATACAGTATACTGTCCTCTGTAGTATATATACAGTATACTGTCCTCTGTAGTATGTATACAGTATACTGTTTCTCTGTAGTATATATACAGTATACTGTTCTCTTCTGTGTTAATTACTTTACACAGTTTAGTGTGTAAAGTAAAAATCTGCAAAAATTGATATTTTACTGTGCAAGCCTTCTACCAGATCATTAATAAATATATTGAAGAGAATAGGGCCCAATACTGACCCCTGTGGTACCCCACTAGTTACAGTGACCCAATCTGAGTATGTACCGTTAATAACCACCCTCTGTTTTCTATCACTGAGCCAGTTACTTACCCACATACAGACATTTTCTCCCAGGCCAAGCATTCTAATCTTATATACTAACCTTTTATGTGGTACAGTGTCAAATGCTTTCGAGAAGCCCAGATATACGACATCCATTGAGTCGCCGCGGTCAAGTCTAGAACTTACCTCCTCATAGAAACTGATTAAATTGGTTTGACATGACCGATCCCTCATGAAGCCATGCTGATATGGAGTTATTTGCTTATTTTCATTGAGGTTCTCCAAGATAGCATCTCTTAGAAAACCCTCAAACAGTTTACCCACAACAGATGCTAAACTTACCGGCCTATAGTTCCCAGGCTCTGTTTTTGGACCCTTTTTGAATATTGGCACCACATTTGCTATGCACCAATCCTGTGGAACACTCCCCGTCAGTATAGAGTCCTTAAATATCAGAAATAAGGGTCTGTTGATGACATTACTTAATTCTCTTAGGATACAGGGGTGTATGCCATCCGGTCCTGGCGATTTGTCTATTTTAATATTTTTAAGACGTTGCTGTACCTCTTCCTGGGTCAGAGAGGACACTTTTAAAGGGGAATTTACTTTTACATTCTGCATTTCATCTGACAGTTTATTTTCCTCAGTGAATACAGTGGAGAAAAAGATATTTAGTAGCTTTGCTTTCTCCTCATCGCTCTCTGCTACTCCCCCCTCATTACTCTGTAAGGGGCCGACACTTTCAGGTTTATACTTTTTACCATTTATATAATTAAAGAACATTTTCGGGTTAGTTTTACTCTCTTTGGCGATTAATCTCTCGGTCTCTAGTTTGGCTGTTTTTATTTGTCTTTTACATATTCTATTTTTTTCCTTATAGTTTTTCAATGCTTCCTCGCTCCCCTCCTGTTTTAGTGATTTAAATGCTTTCTGTTTGTCATTTATTGCTTTCTTTACAGCTCTATTTATCCACATTGTTTTTTTCTTGTTCCTTAACCTTTTATTCCCATAAGGTATGTACCTCTCACAATTAGATATTAGGATGCTTTTAAAAATCTCCCATTTTGTGGCTGTATTTTTATTTTTGAGGACTTTGTCCCAGTTAGTTAGGTCTATGGCCTCTCTTAGTTGACTAAATTTAGCTTTTTTGAAGTTTGGTATTTTTGTTCCTCCCTGAAGAAACGCTCTTCTAAATGACAGTTGGAAGGTTATTATATTATGGTCACTGTTTCCCAGGTGTCCCCCGACCTGCACATCTGTTGTTCTGTCAGGTCTATTGGTTAATACTAAGTCCAGTATGGGACTTAGTCCAGTACATACATTACTTATCCTGTACTTATCCTGAGTTACATCCTGTATTATACTCCAGAGCTGCACTCACTATTCTGCTGGTGCAGTCACTGTATACATACATTACTAATCCAGTACTGATCCTGACCTGGATATTATTGCCACCTCTGTATCCCCCTTATAGCTCGGACCCTAAGCTGCGGCCCTGGGGCGGTTTTATACATGATTCATGTGGCGGTATACAGACCTAATGAATGATCTCAGTGGAGAAGTAACTGCACTTCCAAGCAGAATTTCTTCCACTAACTGCAAATGAGAGGGAGCGGGCCACGTAGAGTCAGCGCGCCTCATGTTTATGTGTAGTTGGTTAAAAGTACTTGTTGGAGCAGATCGATACATATTAACAATTCATATTTCAGAGCGTAATATGCGCGTCCATCCATAATTCATGAGCGCAGAGCTACTCTCCGAAGAAACGGCTGAGTCTCACTTTGTGGCTTTTTACATCATCCATCAGAAGCCGTTCAGCCTCCTGACATGTGTCTTGTTGTATCAGAGTCAAAATGTGACCGTTCAGAGCTGCCCCTGAAATCCGTGGCCTCTCTATATGTCCCCTCAGGGCGTAGTTATGGGGGGGCGGGGGGATCCAGGGGTCAGCATTAGCGAGAAGAGAGGAACACTGCGCATGCGGCACAAAAATACCTCTGTATACCTCTACATCATTTCAAGCACAATAACAAAGATCTACCTTAGTATACCGCAGAATGACCATAGGCCACACCCCTAAATAAAGAGACAGATCCCCCCCATATACAGACCCCATATCAGAAGTAAAGATAAAGACCCCAGCCAGGCCCAGACCTTTATAAAGATTCCTTCTGTATACAAACCCCAGTCTAGACACCTACTATATAGACCCCAGATTAGACCCCCCTGCATATAATCACCAAACTTCAGATCAAATTCTGCAATAAACAATCACCAGATATATCAATATAAAGTTCCCAGGCCAGAATCTCATGCATTTACACCCCATACCGGACCCCCGTATTGATACACCAGTTTAGATTCCACTGCATACAGATCCCAGACCAGAACTCTCTTGTGTAAAGACTACAGAACAGATTTCTCCTGTACACAGACCCCAGAGCAGACAGTCCTGCATACAAAACCCAGACCAGTCACCTCTATACAGACCCCTAGACTAGACAACCCTGCATACACACCCTAGACCAATGTCCTGCATACAGACAACAGAGAACATCCTTGTGTAACAACCCCAGACAAGCTCCTCCTTCATACAGACCCCAGACCAGTCCCCTGCATACAGATCCCAGATCAGACACTCCTTCATACAGACTCCAGACCCCCTGCATACAGACCCCAGACCAGTCTTCTGAAAACAGATCCCAGACCAGTCCCCTGCATAAAGACCACAGACCAGTCCCCTGCATACAGACACCAGACCAGACTCCCTAGATACAGACCCCAGACCAGAACTCCCTACATACAAACCCCTGACCAGTCCCCCGCATAGACACCAGACATATCCCCTGCATACAGACACCAGACCAATCCCCTATGTACAGACTCCAGACCAGTCCTCTGCATACAGACACCAGACCTATCCCCTGCATACAAACACCAGACCAATCCCCTGTGTACAGACACCAGACCAGTCCTCTGCATACAGACACCAGTCCAGTCCCCTGCATGCATACACCAGTCCAGTCCCCTGCATACAGACACCAGACCAGTCCTCTGCATACAGACACCAGTCCAGTCCCCTGCATACAGACACCAGACCAGTCCCCTGCATACAGACACCAGTCCAGTCCCCTGCATACAGACACTAGACCAGTCCTCTGCATACAGACACCAGACCAGTCCCCTTCATACAGACCCCAGACCAGTCCCCTGCATGCAGACAACAGAACAGTCCCCTTCATACAGACCCCAGACCAGTCCCCTGCATGCAGACAACAGACCAGTCTCCTTCATACAGACCCCAGACCAGTCCCCTGCATGCAGACAACAGACCAGTCCCCTGTGTACAGACACCAGACTAGTTCCCTTCATACAGACACCAGACCAGTCCCCTTCATACAGACCCCAGACCAGTCCCCTGCATGCAGACAACAGACCAGTCCCCTGTGTACAGACACCAGACTAGTCCCCTGTGTACAGACACCAGACTAGTCCCCTGTGTACAGACACCAGACTAGTCCCCTTCATACAGACACCAGACCAGTCCCCTGTGTACAGACACCACACCAGTCCCCTGTGTACAGACACCACACCAGTCCCCTGTGTACAGACACCAGACCAGTCCCCTTCATACAGACACCAGACTAGTCCCCTTCATACAGACACCAGACCAGTCCCCTTCATACAGACACCAGACCAGTCCCCTGTGTACAGACACCAGACCATCCCCTGTGTACAGACACCAGACCAGTCCCCTGTGTACAGACACCAGACTAGTCCCCTTCATACAGACACCAGACCAGTCCCCTTCATACAGACACCAGACCAGTCCCCTGTGTACAGACACCAGACCAGTCCCCTGTGTACAGACACCAGACCAGTCCCCTGTGTACAGACACCAGACTAGTCCCCTTCATACAGACACCAGACCAGTCCCCTTCATACAGACACCAGACCAGTCCCCTGTGTACAGACACCAGACCAGTCCCCTGTGTACAGACACCAGACCAGTCCCCTGTGTACAGACACCAGACTAGTCCCCTTCATACAGACACCAGACCAGTCCCTTGCATACAGACACCAGACCAAGTCTCAGCTTTTCCAGTCAGGTATAATTAAGAAATGAGTGAAATGTTTAACACATCGACAGGAAGACTCAGAATGACTTCACTGCTGATATTTTTAATCTTTGGAGGAAACGCTCCTCAATTATTAATACTAAATGCATCTCTTAGGACAAAACCAGACACTTATTCAGAGTTTTATGCTGGAAAATCGCTTTATGCTGGAATATTTTTGATGTTGATTACAAGGACTATTAAAACAGAGGAAACAATTTACTGAAGCGGGATGTCCATATCGATGACCCGCCTTTCTAATGGAAACAGTCATCATGACAGGCACTACCCTCTGCCAGGTCTGTCAATCATTCAGCAGAGCCAAAAAAATCTGCCTGCAGACTGGACTCCTGTGAGGGTTCTCCAGGACTAACCATTGACTTACCCCAACAGATCACTAGAACCAAGGGGCGATGGCTCCTGTTTGAGCCCTGGAAATCCCCTCCAAGGATTCTGTGGTGGGATCACTTCTTCTGGGACCTTTATTCTCTTCAATATATTTATTAATGATCTTGTAGAAAGCTTGCACAGTAAAATATCAATTTTTGCAGATGACACTAAACTATGTAAAGTAACACGGAAGAGGACAGTACACTGTATATATACTACAGAGAACAGAATACTGTATATATACTACAGAGAACAGTATACTGTATATATACTACAGAGGACAGTATACTGTATATATATATACTACAGAGGACAGTATACTGTATATATACTACAGAGAACAGTATACTGTATATATACTACAGAGAACAGTATACTGTATATATACTACAGAGGACAGTGTACTGTATATATACTACAGAGGACAGTACACTGTATATATACTACAGAGGACAGTATACTGTATATATACTACAGAGGACAGTATACTGTATATATGCTACAGAGGACAGTATACTGTGTATATATATATATACTACAGAGGACAGTATACTGTATATATACTACAGAGGACAGTATACTGTATATATATACTACAGAGAACAGTATACTTTATATATACTACAGAGGACAGTATACTGTAATATATATATATATATATATATATATATATATATATAACTACAGAGGACAGTATACTGTATATATACTACAGAGAACAGTATACTGTATATATACTACAGAGGACAGTATACTGTATATATACTACAGAGGACAGTATACTGTATATATATACTACAGAGGACAGTATACTGTATATATACTACAGAGGACAGTATACTGTGTATATACTACAGAGAACAGTATACTGTATACATATACTACAGAGAACAGTATACTTTATATATACTACAGAGGACAGTATACTTTATATATACTACAGAGGACAGTATACTGTATATTTACTACAGAGGACAGTATACTGCTACAGATGGATCTGGATAGACTGGAGGCTTGGGCAGAGAAGTGGCAGATGAGGTTTAACACTGACAAATATAAGTTTATGCACATGGGAAGGAATAATGCAAGTCACCAGTACATACCGAATGGTAAAACATTGGGTGACTCTGACATGGAAAAGGACCTAGGAATTTTAGTGAACAGCAAACTAAGCTGTAGAAACCAGTGTCAGACAGCTGCTGCCAAGGCCAATAAGATAATGGGTTGCATCAAAAGCAGCATAGATGGTGGTGATGGGAACATAGTCCTGCCACTTTACAAATCACTAGTCAGACCACACATGGAGTACTGTGTACAGTTCTGGGCTCCTGTGAACAAGGCAGACATAGCAGAGCTGGAGAGGGTTCAGAGGAGGGCAACTAAAGTAATAACTGGAATGGGTGGACTACAGTACCCAGAAAGATTATCAAAATTAGGGTTATTCGCTTTAGAAAAAAGACGACTGAGGGGAGATGTAATAACTATGTATAAATATATCAGGGGTCAGTACAGAGATCTCTCCCATCATCTATTTATCCCCAGGACTGTGACTGTGACGAGGGGACATCCTCTGCGTCTGGAGGAAAGAAGGTTTGTACACAAACATAGAAGAGGATTCTTTACGGTAAGAGCAGTGAGACTATGGAACTCTCTGCCTGAGGAGGTGGTGATGGTAAGTTCACTATAAGAGATCAGGAGGGGCCTGGATGTATTTCTGGAGGTAATAATATTACAGGTTATAGTTACTAGAGAGGGGTCGTTGATCCAGGGAGTTATTCTGATGCCTGATTGGAGTCGGGAAGGAATTTTTTCCCCTAAAGTAAGGAATATTGGTTTCTACCTCACAGGGGTTTTTTGCCTTCCTCTGGATCAACTTGCAGGAAAACAGGAAGAACTGGATGGACAGAGGGCTTTTTTTTAGCCTTATAAACTATGTTACTATGTAAACTATTAGCGCCTCCTAGTTCTAAAATATACAATGGTCCTGTATTATGAGGGAACTTCTCCTGGACGTCTGATGTTACTTAGACTTGAACAATTCCCAACAACAGTTTGGAGGCTTCGCTCTGGATCTTCCCTTTAAGAGAAGAGGAACATTTCTTGACATCTGCATAAAGATTTTTTGAAAAAACTTGATAATAATATGACGGGGATGAGGCTGAATATTTCATCTCTCACCAACCTGCTCCCAGTCATCGGCTAGTTAACTTTGAACATCTGCTGCTCATTTTCTCTAATGAGGCAGGCAAAATGGCTGCTCCCATTCATATTTATAACGGGCAGATTTTCCGAGGATGCGTCCCCTCTGCACACGGAGGATCTCACCGGAAAAGAGAAGATAATGTCCTTGTTCTTTTCCACTTTTAATGTCATTCTTGTTCAAGTACCCTTAAAATGTGCCTGTTGTCTACGCGTACCGGTGGCATTCATTACATCCCTCTCATATTGGTGCAGTGTCTATGTATGGATCTTCCTTTAGAGCTGATTTTTGATAATATCTCCTTCCAAATGCCAAAGATCGTAAGGTTCAGCTGCCGTTGTGCTGCTGCTGTCCATCAGTCATAGAGTTCAATGGTCACCAGTCAACACCAAGCAGTAGCACCTCTAGTCTCAGCTAGCTCAGGGAGCCAATTCTGGGAGGTAAGACACTGGGCCACCAACAATCATGACCAGACCAAAGCCAGATCTCCCAAGGCCTTCCGTAGACATTCAGGATCCTACAATACCAAGGGTGGACTGAATAGGTGGACCACAAGGCCTTGGCCAAGGGTTCTGAACAGTAGATCATCCATTCGTAGAAGTTGGTCCCACTAGTGGACCTCCTACAGGATTTTTTTCTCAACAAGTCCTCTTGTAAGGACATCCCATCAAGACCACAAATTGTGACACTAATTACATCACCTCTCTAGTGCTAGGAAGTTCTGAAAAACATGACCTCTTGAAGTTTCTTGAGGAACACTGTCCTACAAGACCCACAAGCAGAAGGGACTCTCATGTCCACTTCCTATTTCTTGGATCCATACCACAACAAGGTTCTCAAGAAAGTGGTGGTACCTCCCTACTCACTCTCCTAGTGTACTTTCCTCTTCACCTGTGACCCTCAACTGGGACATACATGGGTGAGATGACCACATTAGTATAAGTAATTTTCAAAGACAAGACATCTGGTTCTGGGACTTCAACATCTAAGGCTACTTTCACACTTGAGTTTTATTTTTCCGGTATTGAGTTCCGTCATAGGGGCTCAATACCGGAATAAAACGCTTCAGTTTTGCCCCCATTCATTGTCAATGGGACAAAACTGAACTGAAGAGAACGGAGCGCTCCTAAAAGCATTCAGTTCAGTTCTCTTCAGTCTCCAGACCGGAGAGCAAACCGCAACATGCTGCGGTTTGTTCTCCGGTCTGGGCATCCGCACCAAGACGGATCCGGAATGTCCCCCAATGCAAGTCAATGGGGACGGATCCGTTCAGTGTAACACAATAGTAAACGGATCCATCCTCCATTGACTTTCAATGGAGTTCATGATGGATCCATCCTTTTACCTTTTCCCTGTCAGCTCCCTCCTCCCTCCAGCAGATGGCGCTGTGTTGAAACTTACCACTGTGTGCGCCGTCGTTCTCCTCGTCGCTGGGACAGGTCGGTCTGGAAAGGTAAGTTTAACCCCCCCCCCCTCCTCCTCAACACAGTCTCTCATGTGTGGGTCCGGAGCTCGGTTCCGGCCCCACACGTGTACCTGCGGCACCACGGATCCGGCGGCACTCTTCACCCGCCGGATCCGTGCTGCCGCAAGTGTGAAAGAGGCCTTAGCCATCACCAGTGATGAGAAGGACTGGGACTATCATTAGATTTGTTGCTGCACACCTTACAACGAACGCTAGTTATTGAGTCCTCGGGATGAGGAAAGGTTTAAGAGGATTACAGTGAACCTGTCGGCTCCGCATAAATCCACACCGGAGTCTTCAGTAGGGATTTGTCTTCTTGACTGTGACTTCCAAACCTGAATTTCTGTACAGAATCTACAGTATACTACAGGATCACAACCCCCACTATCCTGGACTCTTTACAGGTCAATTCATCATTGTCTTGAAAGTCTCTGCTTGCTGTCTGTTCAAAACCTTTACAGTATTTTAACAGCTGAGGGTTTGCTACAGTAACCCGTCTCTGAATTAGCAACTGAAATCTCATTCCTGACTTGAGAACTTGCAACAATGTATCAGCGCAGGTAAAAATGTATCAAGCTGGATTCTCTACTCTTTGCTAGCCCAGCAGATGGATGTTTACAGATGCAGGTTCAGGGATTGCTTGTAGCATGGAGACACATGGCAATACGTGTGAGCTGTCTACAGAAAACGGTAGGAGATATTATGCTCCTTATTTCTTTGTTTTCGTTATTTTGGATTGATAAAAGATGATTTTCACAGCCAGGATCCATACATCACTAAATCAACTTGTTTTCACTCCTCAAAGTGGATCCTACCCTAGATCCAAGAATTAAAGGGGTTGTCACATGAAAAATATTCCTCATTTTTCAAACCAGCAACTGGATCTGAACACTTTTGTAATTGCATGTAATTAAAAATGTATTGTAGCTACTGAGTTATTCAGTGAAGTCTATCTGTATAGCGCCACCTGCTGTCTCCTCTTTTTCTAATTTCTCTGTCCACTTCACTGAGGAGGACGCACACACACAGGTTTATCCTTCAACTGCCAACAGTTGCAACAGACAGGACATGCCCTGTTGGAAAGGGCACGCCCCCTGAGATGCCAACTTGAAATAAACCTAGGAAAGCAATTAGAGCAATGAATGAGGAGATCTCTGGATCCATGTGAGGTACAGGGCTGGTTCTGCATGTGTTAGGAAGAGGTTGTCATGTACTATATGATGTCTGATTTTCATTTTTCATATTGCTCATGGGATCATCCCTTTAAAGTGTAACTGTCATTCTTTTTTTTATTTGTGTAATGTGTAGGGGCAGTGATACTGACCATTTTTGTAATATACTTTGATTACTGAAATTGTACATTTCTATTAGAAAAATAGCTGTAAAGTGGCCCATTTTGAGCCTCAGCAATGCTCCTCTGTCTTCTGTTTACATAACAGTGGAGACTTTCTAACACTGACTGTGTTATGTAAATAGAAGACAGAGGAGCGCTGCTAAGGCTCAAAATGGGCCAATATAGAGCTATTTTTCTAATAGAAATATACAATTTCAGTAATTAAAGTATATTACAAAAATGGTCAGCATCACTGCCCCTATACATTACACAAATAAAAAAAAGAATGACAGTTATACTTTAATTCTATTGGACCTTGACAATATCCCAAAAAAAGAACACACAGTTTCCATATAAGTAATCGTAACCACTGAGCCACCCTGCTGCCCACTGATCACAGCACCATCACATGACGTAGCGGTATCTCTCACACTAGTGAGTCGTTTTGGGGAGGGGTCTCCAACCAATGGCTTTCCAGCTGTTGCAGATCTACAGCTTTTAGCATGCTGGGAGTTGTAGTCCAACAACAGCTGCAGAGCAATAGGCTGGAGACTTCAGCATACAAAGTCCTTAAAACTCCCCTACAAGACGGCACCTGATATAGCTGGCGGTATGTGGACGGCTCAGAGGGTTTTTGATTTATACCTTCGCAGTCTCCCGACTTTCTCCCGTCTTTTGAACGCCCTTTTGATTTCTACATCCGGCGCTCTAGTTTTCTGCCCATTTTATAAGTCACTTAGCAATGTTTTCATTTTCACCCCCCTGCCCTATAATATCTCGGCATGAAGAAGCCGCTCGTTTCTGTGCTTTAATAGGACAGAAGTAAATATTTATCAGCGGCGTACGGCGGAGAGCAGGTATAAACAGGATGACACCGCGCCGGCGATGGACTGCATTAGCATACATTAGAGAAGATCCTGCCATAGACATCCATTATGGATTCCCTTTAATGGGCCCGGCGTGCGTGCGTCAGGGTGGTCGCCGGGCTCCGTTATCTACATCTCCTCTGTGAAGATAGCGCTATTGAAGAGTTTACCGCTGCGTTCTCAATGATTTACCTCCTATTATCTCTGCTCATTGTCAGAGATTCTTTTACTGTCGGCTTCAAGAATTGTAGGAAGATTAATCTCAATGCACCAAGAATCAGGTGCAAAAACTGATACAGAAAGGATGGGCGTTCAACGGCACCGGCTGGATCCTCATGTGGCCGCGACCGTCGCCATTGAACTCTTGGACCATGCGGATTTTCTCTGTTCTGTTTTATAGGGAAAATCTCATGGTTATAGATCAGCATTAGTGTTGAGCGAAGTGAAGCATCCGAAGCGGAATTCGGTCCGAAGTTTAGGAAAACTTCGATTGTAAACTAATTTGAATTTCCTTGCGTTTCGTGATAACAATTTCCTTAAAGAGGCTCTGTCACTAGGTTGTAACCTATGTATTTAAATACATAGGTTACAAGTCCTAGTGACAACTTTTAAAATCATACCTTTCATGCAGAGTTCTGCGCAGCGGTCGCGTAGAAATCTAAACTTTAAAACATATGCAAATGAGCCATCGGAGCACCGTCTCTAATCACGCCCCCTCCTGTACTTGATAGACAGCGCTAGACTGGTAAGTCTAGCGCTGAACTCTCGCACATGCGCCCTAAAATTTTCCCGGCGCATGCGCAGTAGCGCTTGCAGTGTCTACACTGCAAGCGCTGTCTTCTCTTCTGCGCACGCGCCGTCACTTCGCTAGTCCCGGGAGTGACGGCGCGTGCGCAGAAGAGTAGACAGCGCTTGCAGTGTAGACACTGCAAGCGCTACTGCGCATGCGCTGGGAAAATTTTAGGGCGCATGCGCGAGAGGTCAACGCTAGACTTACCAGTCTAGCGCTGTCTATCATATACAGAAAGGGGCGTGATTACAGACAGGGGACGTGCCTCGGGCCCGGGGTGGCGGTTCTCCAGAGGAAAGAGGCCGCCCCCCGGTGCTCCGATGGCTCATTTGCATATGTTTTAAAGTTTAGATTTCTATGCGACCGCTGCGCAGAACTCTGCATGAAAGGTATGATTTTAAAAGTTGTCACTAGGACTTGTAACCTATGTATTTAAATACATAGGTTACAACCTAGTGACAGAGCCTCTTAGAATATCCCTAAAATCCCGGGTGGTCTCTGGGATTGTCCTGTGAGCTGAGTATAGGGAGAGACGTGGCAATCGCTGCTGCAAACTGTTAACTGAGAGTCTAGAACAATATTGAAGAGGGAGAGTACAGGGAGACTGCAGGGACAGTGCAGGGAGACTGTAGGAGACTGCTGAACTACAGACTCTGCTACAATTTATTGCCATGTATATAACTGTGCAGAACATTGCTAATCCATTCTGTAGAGTTACTGTACGTATTACAGGCAGGTCTAATTATTTCGCTGTGTACATAAGTGTGCAGTGCACCAATATGCCCACCATATGCACCAGTTGCGCTGTTGGGTGACCCTCCTCCTTGTGTGGCCTCCCACTTGTCTCCATTCTTCTCCTCACACCATAATGCAGCCCACCACTTCTAATCCCGCATTATCACATTACAGGTCACTGCACGGCGCAAGAATCAACACACTCCTCTTCTGCTGCTCCCATCATTCCCAACATACTATGACTGACAATGGCTACAAGTGCAAAATACCACAGGTCAATGAAAAGGGATGTCTCATCAGATAAATGGCTGCTCTTAGCTCCGGCTCATAAAAGGGGCTCCCGCTCCTGCACCGCTCCCATTCTGGCGCTTCCTTGTCTCTACTTCCTGGTCCATCTCAACACACAGGAAATGACTGTTCAGCCAATCACTAGCAAAGGTGACTACTGGCTTTGGCCAGTGATTGGCTGTGCAACCACTTCTTATATATCAAGAGGAACCAAGAATTAGGCTCTGGTAGAATACCGGGAAGTGTCGAAACTGGATCGGTCAGGTGGATACGATATTTTATTATTTTAAACAGTTTAAAACAATTTAAAAAAAAATAAATGAATGGCTTAAGGCAACCGCTTTCATGTCTCATGAATATGGACATGTTGGGCGATAACTGTAACCAGTCCCCCACCTAACGTGCCATTTATAATGCTAGTGTCTTCTTCAAGGGCCAAGCGGGATTTATACTTCAAAATATGGCTCTCGTAGCCTGCAATGGACCCATGCTCTACCTCTGTATTAGGGGGAATATTCTCTGGCGGGGAAGTGAAGCACTTTACTTTAGCGCACCTCGGGATAACACTTTATAAGCCTTTGCCATGTGCTGGCTTCCATTTTAAAAAAAAGAAATAAATTAGAGAAAAAATTACCCATTGACTCTGTCCCCGTAATACTCGCTTCCCTTGGTAATTCCAGGTCTTTCTTTTTTATCTCCTTGAAAATTACTATGCTATCAGCTAAGGCGTAAGTTCACGCTGGCAGCTTAAAACTGTTTTATAATAAAGCAGATTAAGTAAGGATGTAAAAAAAAAAAAAAAAATCTCGGAAAGCTGGCTCACGGTTAGTGCGGAGACATTAAAAGTCCAAAAAATTGGTTTACAAACACTTAAAGTTGGGCGCCTAAAGACTGCGGCAATCCGCTTTTCTCCAGCGGGACAGGCTCTCTTCAATCAGCGTTCCTTAGCTCTTCCATTGTTATCCGCGCCTTAATAGATTCTCCCCGTATGGAGCAGGGTGCAAAAAACATTGTAAATTCACCAGGGTTGAATTTGTTTAATCTGCATTGTCAGGAGACGTGCGGAGAATGAAGATGGAGGCGTGCGGGCGCCTCAGATTCACCTCCCCAAAAATCTAATTTATCCCGATATTTAAATCCCTTAGAAAAAAAAAAAAAATAATATAAAAAAAATAAAAAAAAAATTGAAATTCGCCTTCTTTTTCTTTTTCTGGGCGACACATCAAAACAGCGATGATACCTCTGAGCTCGGCAGAGATACATTTAAACCGGGGTATTGCTTTATGTTCGAGAAGCTGATTTCATATTAATGGGAAGAAACTGGAGGCAGGAATCGCAAAGCGCTTTACCTTTAATAGCTTTCGCAGACATAACAGCCTTTTGGCTAATGGGATCTTTTTGGCTTCGTGGTTTAACCCTTTTTTCTAAGCAGTGATTAATATGGTAATATGTTTTCCTGCTGGATTAATCCTGGCGGGATTAGTACGGCCACCGATAGGACTCGAGGCTCAAAGATCCTTTCATTTTAGGCACTATAATAGATAAAATTTTTGGAAACTTTTTGAAAGAATACAACGTATCCTTAGAAACCCAAATCAGAAAAGTTTTGTAATTTATAGGAGTGTTTATATTGGACAGCAATCTTTTTTTTTAGGGGGTCTTGACTTTACAGAGAAAAAAATCTATCATACAGACACTGGAAGTTAGGACTTATCAGGATAAGGAAGTATGTGAATACTTTTACAATGGTTTTATTGCTCCAATCCATCTAAAAAGATTAAAAAAACAAGCAAGTTTGCAAATAGTCTTGATTAAAAATCTAATAATACAGCTTGTGCAGTGTTGCTATGGTTACAGACTACAAAGAAACCTTTTGTAGTCAGATATTGCAGTCATGTGCTATTCCTTCCTCTGCCTCTTCTTCTGGAAGGTTTTCTCAAAGGCCTTTGTTGAACAGGGTGGTTCAAGGGCATATCAGAAGAATACTCATCCTTCCTTACCTTTCCTCTTGGCAGGGCATATTCCGAGTTGGGTGACGTGAGATGGCCAGCTTTGAAAAAGAAATAAAACTCTTTTGTGTTGGGTATTGTGAGTAATGCAAAAGGTTTTTTAAAGGTGTTTTTCACCACCCATCTCAGGACATCATGTTCCAAGAGGAATGGTATGGAAGGAGGAACATGTATTGCAAAGATGAAGTAGATGGTGAGTATCATGGAAAGCCAACAATTGAAGGATAGTAGACCATGGTTCCTTGTTCTTGTGTACTTATTATTACATCAAAAAGTGGAGCTGTTCTTACTGGACATACTCAAATCTAAGATGCTGTTGGTCATCTTTAGCCCTAAGACCCTCTTGAACCAAAAACATGGTGTCCATGTACCTCAAAAATTATTGAATAGGAAGGTATTCTAAAAACCCAGATGTTCAAAGAGGTTGTTCAGAGTTATAAAAAAACATGGCCTCCTTACGCCATAAACAGCTCCACCAGTTATGTGTGGTATTAAAGTTCTGACCCATTCAATGGAGCTGAGCTGTAACCCACAATGGGAATAGAGAAGAAAGCAGACATTTTTTTTGTTATGGTAGAGTCTAAAAAAGAGTAGGACAACCCAAGTTTTGATTGACAGTGGAGCCACTCTCTTGGGGCCAACCATAAACCTTACTTGGTTGTAAAGACATAAGAAGACATGAGTATTATAAATGATTTGAAGGTTGGGAGAACTTCCACAGATTTTGCATTTTGACCCAGGTTCTTCTCAGATGATGGGACCTGAAAAACAATTTTTTGTTTCTATCACTTGCACGGAGCCGGAGATGTTTAGAATGCTAACAATATCCCGAGGTTTGCAGTTCTTTTCTTGGACACCACAAGCTACTGGTGACTATTAAGCCGGAGCACATAAGATATCAAATTCGAAAAGCTTTCTTGCAGTAAGTGGATAGGTGCCACTTGACAACCTGTGGAGAACAGTCTTTCGTGAAGCGAAATAGTTTAGTAAAGTGACTCTCTATGTATAAAAACACAGTTGAGAATCTCCAGCCAGATACAAAAAAAAAAAAACGGCACAGAAGATGTCTTTATTTCTCCGAGCTGTATGTGGTTGGGATACAATATTGATTATGGTCAAGGACTGAAGGGCCACTCCTCGACTTGAAGGAAAATCCAAAAATAATGCAATTTAAAACCCCTGTGTGGTGAGCTATGGGGGCTGTTGTCTCCTGGATGGGTCTTCACGTAACCCACTCTTGTAATATGTCTTATAATGGACCCGTCCATTATATCTTGGTGGTCGGCAGTCACTGATGTGTATCTGAATGGTCATTTTTGTATATTTTTACAAACTAACATGTCTTTTCTTTTCATATCCATCTCCAGAATCTCGACACGTCCTCTGAGGTGACATAGACATGGATTGTCCATTATCTTCTTTGGAGTCCCTTCCGCATCTTTCACATTACACGATACATGGGAAGTGCATTTATATGTAAGCACGAATGAATGTAATTACAACGTGAAAATGGGCAGATGTCACCTGTGAAAAACTAAATCTTTGGGTCCCCAAAGACTTTTCAAAGTTGTAGAAGACAAAAAGGTATTTTAAGCTAAAAAAGAAAGTGAAATTGTGAAATAAAGGGGTTGTTTCACTGAAGACCCTGGCTGCACATTGCAGTATTAGGCCATTGGTGGGGGTCCGACCACTGTGACCCTTACCAACTGCTAGAAGGAGGTGGGCTCAACACTAGGGTCCCATATACCATGTGCCATTTATAAACATAGTATCTTCCCATATGGTAAAGGGACGTTTGGACCCTTTAAGGCACCTGGGATTGGGTGCAACCTCTGCATTCCCAATAACCACATTCTGGCAGTGCCTCCTTGGCTGCTGGTGCCAACATTTGACTTTTTGCGGGAGTAGTTGGTACTGCCTTTTTCTCACAACCTCCTACAAAATCAACACCCTCTTCCTCTGTTGCTTATTACCTATTGTTTCAATCATTGATCAGATTGGCTGCATAGAATTCTAGCCCCACCCACTTACTACTCACTTCCTGTTGCTTTGATCAGTCAATTGATCAGATTGGCTACAGAGATCTCTATCCCCACCCATTCACTGGTTCTGTTCTGTTGCTTGGACCATTTCTTTCCTCCCATTTCCTACTCGTTTCCTGTTGATTTGATCACTTAATTGGCTGCACAGAGTTCTCTCCCTACCCACTTCCTTCTCATTTTCTATTCATTTGACCATTTTATTCATCAGATTGTCTACACAGATTATAGGCCCACCCACTTACTACTCACTTCCTGTTGCTTTGATCATTCGATTGATCAGATTTTCTACATAGAGTTCTATTTCCGCCCACTTACTACTCACTTCCTGTTGTTTGTTTCATTTGATTGATCAGATTGGCTGCACAGAGTTCTCTCCCCGCCCACTTACTACTCACTTCCTGTTGCTTTGATCATTCGATTGATCAGATTGGCTGCACAGAGTTCTCTCCTCGCCCACTTACTACTCACTTCCTGTTGTTTGTTTCATTTGATTGATCAGATTGGCTGCACAGAGTTCTCTCCCCTCCCACTTCCTACTCACTTCCTGTTGCTTTGATCATTCAGTTAATCAGATCACCTAAATGATATCCAGCCTGCTGCTTCGATCACTATGAAGATGACTTGAGATGATGTCTTTTCCAGTGGTGGTTCTCTTACAGAACAAGGCCAACATACCTCATACTGGATATCAATCTGGGCCAGACCAGAGGCGGCCTTTTCAAAGAGGTGGCCCTATTCACTGTCTCCATCAATAGAAGTGCATAGACTGCTGAATATAGAACGTTTTCCACATGCACGGCTATAGAGATGAGGTCGTAACATTCCCACAGCGAGGAGAGATCGGGAAGCCTTTTAGATATTTTCAGTTTATGCTCTAAAGGATTAATGAATAAAGGGCAGGGAACCATAGTGGAAAATAACTACGTGAGGGACCCTCGGACTTCATTAAATCCGAGACCTAGATACCACTCCATGGGCAATTATACGCAGAGCAATTTCTCTGCGTTATATGGATGGAGACAAAGGGGCATCTGAGGTTAAAACCTTCCAGTGACACAGATACAGATGGAGGAGACGAACAGTGGGATCGGAGAGGGTTTCCTTTTCTGCCTCTGACCAAGGTCCTGAAGCTCTCTATTAGGGCGCACGTTATTAAAGGGATTCTGTCACCACGATTTTGCCTATTAAGCTAGTTACACTACTGGATTCAGCTGATCATAAGGATTTCAAAAACGTTATTGTTAGAGGTCATAGATGAAGATTTGATGCTAAAAAAAACCTTTTTTAACAACTGCCAATCACTTACTTAAGGAGCCCGAGGGGATGTGCCCAGCGCCGTTAGAGCCCGGCCACGCCGATTCCGTTGGAGCCCAGGACCGCCCACCTCATTAATATTCACTTCACTGCTTCAAGCAGTGAAGCTCCGTCATGGCTGTAATCCCGCGCAAGCGCAGTACCTCAAGCGGTCTGCGCCCATGCGGTCTGCGGGCATCGGCCTCAGAGGATGTTCTGCGCATGCGCTGGCTCTCCGCTCGACCCGGAAAGGAAGGAGTGCGCCGAGAGCCATGACGGAGCTTCACTACTTGAAGCAGTGAAGTAAATATTAATGAGGTGGGCGGTCCTGGGCTCCAACGGAATTGGCGTGGCCGGGCTCCAACGGCACTGGGCACATCCCCTTGGGCAGTGATTGGCAGTTGTTAAAAAAGGTTTTTTGTTTAGCATCAAATCTTCATCTATGACCTCTAACAATAACGTTTTTGAAATCCTTATGATCAGCTGAATCTAGTAGTGTAAATAGCTTAATAGGCAAAATCGTGGTGACAGAATCCCTTTAAGGTACAAAAAAATTACAAAAAACATTTCCATGTGAAATAAGACACTGGTCATATAAGAGTCTTTCTTAGTCACCCTGCTCCCCCACACAAGTCCCATAAATGTACCCCTTTTTTTGTCTACCAATTCCATGCATGTCGTCTTAAAAGGGAACTCTAGCTCATATACAAAGTAAAACGTCACTATGTGATAATTGATGATACTTAAAAACAGAGTTCTGGCTATGGTCTGGATCTGACGGGGCGGAGCATGGCAGAGGGAATCCCTGTGTCATGCTCCACCCACTAAGACCCTGCACTACGTATGAAAAAGTGCATCAGTTTTTCCCAGAATGGTCTATATAAAAGCTACATGCTGACTGATTGAAGGTGTCCTTCAGGAAATCAGTGTACTTTTGTATAAAAGACTTAAAGGGGTGGTCCATCATAACTGCTAAATAAAAGGCAGACAGCAGTATGTTAAAATACTTCTCACCCTCTTCTGGTGGCCCCTGCTGGACCAGATGTGAAGGGGACATTTTCTTGATCATGAGTCTGCTGCAGCCAATCAATGGCTCAGCAATGATGAAACTTGCACATGTATCCTCTGAGGCCATTGAAGAAGAGGTCCCCATCACTCCTAGTCCGGTGGGGACCGATGGGACCTGCACAGCTGGGACAGAGGACAATTTAAATTTTTAGTTTTTTTAGTTTTATTTTGCCTGCCGTTCAATTTTAATTATGCTGGTACAATTTCTTGAGAGATGAAAACTGAAAGGAAGGAGATCTGAAAGGAACCAAAAAGGTCTGACCAATGTTATTTAGGATCTGGGAAAGAATCTGAGAATTGCACGAGCATCTGACTGTGTAGCATTGAGCGACGGTCTCCTGTACAGCAGATAGAACGTCCTGTGACCACTTCAGGTCACATAACAACATGTACTCAAAAGGTGGTCACTCAGACAAAACAATGAGCAGTTGCTAGGCAACCTGGAGTGCTAGAACCTGCAGGATATATAAACAGGAAGCCTAATACTGGAAGGCTAGTGGACTGTGTAGCCTGCACAGGAGTTAGGCTTTCATTTATACTCACATAACCTAAAGTAGCACTAAGTCCAAAATTGTAAACCTTGCCCCCACTGTCTGTCAATCTGCAGCATTTTCTGTAAGATCTTGTAGAAATCCTGCAGACAACACAAGGGTTAACGTGTTATTCCCATCACAGACAATGGCGGCATATCGGTAGGATAGGCCCCCATTGTCGGATAGGTGCAGGTTCCAATTCTGGGACCCGCACCTACAACAAGAAAGGAGTGGGCCGGCCGAAGCCTGGCCACCACCAGGCGCAGCGCCCCACTGCTCCCACAGAAGTGAATGCGAGCGCACGGCCACCAGTCCCATTAATTTCTATGGAGCCAATGGAAATTTTCGGCAGCCCCATAGAAATGAATGGAGGGCAGCTGCGCATGTGCAGTCCGCCCTCCTCAACTTTCCCCGCTCTGTTCTCCTCGTAGGAGCGAGACCCAGAGGTGGGACCCGCCCCTATCGGACAATGGGGGCATATCCTAGCGATGGAACAACCCCTTTAATCTCCTTCTGATCTGTTTCATTTTAGGGCATTGACCAGTGGACTGGGGTAACAATCCCTTTGTCCTAGGACAGAGGGGAGAGGCTCCTGCTGCAGCCAGTTGACTTACAGCCTAGTGAGGAGGCGGAGGGGAGACATGGCTGATCTCCGGGGACACATTTCTTTATGTATTTCTCATTGCTGGGGTATTTTTATTTTTTTGTGTATTTTCCGTGCGTTCCTTTAAACGAGGAGTTTGCTGTAACCTCTGGGCGTCCATGTAAAGCCACGCCAGGCTTTACGCCTGTAAGATTTGTTGGTCCTAGCGGGATAGGAACAGAAGAGCATAATAACTCCTTTTAGCGGCGTATAGGGCAAAGTCATGACTTTATTTGACGGTATATCTCTATCGAGGGTCATTTTAATCCTCATTGAACAGTGATCACTTTGTGTATGATGCAGTGTTTATCAGCAGTAATCGCCCAGACGGCCTTTAAGATGTGAGCGTATTGATCTCTCTCCCCTCATTCTGGCTGCATTACTCCAGCTCCGTCCCTGCCTCCCGTGTCACCCGGTTATTGACTTTACTGCCTCTCCCCAGCATGCAGAATTGAGAGCCGCTCTCGTTAAGTGCCTCGCTGTCTCTGCGCGGGGATATCACCGATCTGTCCTGTGCGAGGACATGTCAGTCCCAGCTGTGACAGCGGTGATGGGACGTAGAGCCTTTATCAAGCGCCACATGATGATGGTAATGAGACCTGGTTGGTATTAGCCTGCAGACAGAACTGTGTGGGTGGGGGAGATGAAGGTGACATTTAAATGGACCTGTCACTGTCAATTAACATGTTCCCATTAACGGGACACCAATTACCTAGAACCTCCTCTTCCATTTTTTCGTCCATTCAGTCATTAGATAAGATATGACAGTTATATAAACCTGGACATCTATCAATGTTTGTGGAGGACTGATACCTTACACTTGGATGTGATCCTCATGTGTAGAAATCTCCTTGGTTCACCATAGATTCTTCATCTGGAATGGCCTGGAATTTGTAAGCCCAAAGATGAAGAACTGGATGGGAATGCCCTGCAAAGGTCAAGGTCTCAGAAACCTCTTTGGCTTCATGAACTTTGCCCCATCTTATGAGTACTTTCAGCAAACAAGGCCTGAAGAGCACCCTTGCACCCTGTGCAGATAGAGCAGCTCAGTGGGTGAAGAAGATGTCTTTCCTTATAGCTGGAAGGAACCACCTATCCCTCTTCGATGTTCTTAGTTGTACTATGAAGATGAAGCCAATTAGTATGGTTTTTGTGGAGATTGAGGACTCTAACTCAGGTCGTAGGGTGATTGTGGGGGATTACAATGAGCACATCTACCAGATCATGGAACCGGAAGGGATTGAAGGCAGCAACGTCATCCAGTAGCTAGAGGACAATATCTAGAAGGAGGGTTCCAAAAGGACTAACCCCAGAGAGAAAGGTCAACCCATATCAGGGTCATGAGGCCTTTCGCTCCTACAAGGTCCTCTTTTCCTGGCATAAGGTTTATGTAGAAGACCCCCATGAAAAGAAGGGGCCCTGGAGCACCAAAACAGGTCAACTCATCTAAAGGTCAAGAGGACTTTCACTCCTACAAAGTCCTCTTGTCCTGGCTTAGAGTTGATGTGGAAGCTACCTACAAAAATATAATTTTTTTCCAAATAAGGTCTTCTTTTACATGCTCTCCTGGCTATTTAATTGGAAGCAGGATGGTAAAACATAAAAAAAAAAAAAAAACATAAAAATGCAACAGTACTCTGCGAACACAGACAATAAATTGAGTACATATAATACTGCCATACTCACCCTCTACACGATAGTAGCGCTACATTGTAAATGTGAGAGTCTTGGCAGATTATTTTGTACAAAAATTATCTGTGCCCGTCTGCCATACATCAAGGCGATCTCTTTAAGACGGGAACCTAACACTAAACGCCATAGTCACTAAGTGCCATAGCAGCCTCCATTAACTATAGAGGATGCAGGCTCCACATGCATGCTAAGCCGACACTATATTGCACCTCTTATGGTGCCAAAATGGCCTCCACTGATTCAGGGAATGCTGGCTCCACATGCATGCCGAGCCCACACAATATGATACCTCCTTGGTGCCACACCGACCTCCATAACGCTCAGGGAATGCAGGTTCCACACAATGCTGAGCCCACTCTGTTCCACCTCTCCTGGTGCCAGTTGGTCTCCAATGCATATAGGGAGAGCAGGACACAGCTTTATACTAGCACTGGCTGATTTTAATTAGTGCTAGGAGGTATCATATTGTGTGGGCTCGGCATGCATGTGGAGCTAGCATTCCCTGAATCAGTGGAGGCCATTTTGGCACCATAAGAGGTACAATATAATGTCGGCTTAGCATGCATGTAGAGCCTGCATCCTCTGTAGTTAATGGAGGCTGCTGTGGCACCTAGTGACTATGGCGTTTAGTGTTAGGTTCCCGTCTTAAACAGATCGCCTTGATGTAGGGCAGACGGGCACAGATAATTTTTGTACAAAATTATCTGCCAAGAATCTCACATTTACAATGTAGCGCTAGTATTGTGTAGATGGTGAGTATGGCAGTATTATATGTACTGTATATGTAATTTATTGTCTGTGTTCGCAGAGTGCTGTTGCATTTTTTTATGTTTTACCATTCTATTTTGCAGCCACACCTATGTGACGTGCACCTGCATACTTGGATGTGCTGACTGACCCCCAGTTTTTAATTGGAAGCAGGAGCCAATCTGACATTTCTGAGGAACCAAGTAAATTTATTTGTTGGTTCTGGACCATGAAACTCTGCCGCAACTGCACCACTAGGCTCTGCCCTACTGTACAGTTAAACTCCGCCCTTTCATAACACTAAGCTTTGCCAATTGTATCTCCTGTCAGCTCACTAAGCTCCTCCCCCTTCCGCCCATTAAGACCCACTCACGGCTTAGCAGTACAGCCTGGAGACTTCAGCTTGGAAGGGCCCCCACCAGGCCCCTGATGAACTGAACTGGCTGCATATGCCGCATGCCCTGTTTTTTTCCCTCCAACTACTTGGGGCCCCAAGCATTCGCAATCTCAAGAACGAGTAGTCATTTCTTTCCGATATAAGAAGATATATGAAGATGTCTCATCTTGGCCTCCAGTATCCTTGCTGCTTGACCGCCTCAGCTCTGCTACACCTTTCTGACATCAGCATACGGCCATGTTTCTCCCCAGTCTTGGGGACTGCAGTATCCGTGAGGTCTATGCCGGCGCTCAGTGTCCTTGCCGCTCCTGGACTCTCCTATTACATGTGAAATTCCTCAGTCCGCAGGAAACAGCAGATAAAGTCCCTCTATTGATTTGCCGCTCAGCGGAGCAGATAATTTTTTTTTTTTAAAGCCAATCATGGTGGAAATGAAATCGTTTTATCTCAGCTGCAGCCTCATGGCTCTTTTTGTCGTCCTCCTCCTCGGCCTCCTTGCTGTCTTCTTCCCTGCACCTTCAGAATATTTCTCTCTCTCTTACCGCTCTCAATCCTGCGCTCTTCTTCCTCTCTCCCCCTCGCATTGTCCTCGCTGATGACCCCATATCTCCATGTCTTATTCCGCCAGACAGAGGATAATCCATAGTTAATAATGCAGACGACCCATTCACATCCATACATAATGTTGCATCACCAGCCGAGCGTTACATTTCCCTCTTGTCATGAATGGTGCCCTCTGTATTCCGGTGCCATCCATTCTCTCTCGCTGCCCTATATTCTACAGAAACAATAGGCACCCTTACAATAAGAGCAGCTCCCATACTGATGCAAATGAGCCCAAATCCCTGCGTGCTGGGCCCAGGCCGAGATACCAGCCAGCACTTTACAACAGGCCTACCTGAATACAGCTCTACCTATCGCCTTCTTTCTCATGTGAATTCTGAGCAATTGCTCTTCCGTGAAATCCCTTTAAATGTTTCTCGCTAACCACAGAAATATCCTTTTATATATTTCTATGCGTAGTTCATCTACATAAAACCAGAGGAACGGCATCGGAAGCCCAAAAGAGACAACAGCTATAGGTCTTGTGGAGACTGAGGGCCTGGACTACATACCAGCGGTGCCACCTTTAGGCTGGACATGAGCTGATTTACTAATCCTGTCTCAAGATGCACCAAAATTATCAAAGCGGCTCGATCTGGACGCTAAATTTACTGGACGCTGGGGTCTTGAATTACATCATGATTTTGCGCCTAATCAATGCAAATTGTTGCATCTTAGACCACACCCC
This sequence comes from Rhinella marina, assembly GCA_900303285.1. Taxonomy (NCBI): domain Eukaryota; kingdom Metazoa; phylum Chordata; class Amphibia; order Anura; family Bufonidae; genus Rhinella; species Rhinella marina. Next base: position 209,189 of record ONZH01025138.1, on the reverse strand, counting down.
TTTCCCCACTAAGCCACTCCCCTTTCTTGCTGAGCCACACCCCTCTGACAAGGTAGGCGCAGTGGACGCTTCTTTTTGACATAAAAGAGGTCAAATACTCGTCAAATGGCGTAAAATTTCCGTGCCTTGGCCGACACAGCACAGGGACCATCCCATTAGTACATGTAGGCCACTGTGTGAGGAACTGGAAAGATAGGGAAGGTCAAAAGGCCCTTCTCTCCCTCATGGTCCTCTTGTCTTGTCCTGGTGTAGGTTTAGCATGGAGGCTACTAGTGTTGTGGACTTCGATCCGAATTTCAGGATAAAGTCGATTCACCGTGAAGTCGATTTTCCTCGTGCTCCGTGGTAGTGAAACAATTTTACCCAAAATAGTGTAAAAAAAAAAAAAAAAAATCATACCTACCTCATCCATTTGATCGCGACGAGCCAGCTGCCGCCATTTTATTGGAAGATCTTGCATGAAACCCTTTGTGTTGTGAAGTATGACGTCACAATGTCTGCCGATGTGATGATGTCATCACGGGCCACACGAGATTTCAATCAAGATGGCGGCAGCCACCCCCTTACGAGCAAATTTAGGTGGTAAGTATGATTTTTTTTTTTACTTTTTACACTATTTCAGGTAATAAAATCGATTCGATTTAATACTCGGCTATTACTATCAGATGCCGCGATCAGCTATGAACGCATCAACTGGGGGTTACAATGATGGGAAGGGAGGGGGTAGTGCAATCGCTGCTCCCTGTCAGTGCACCCACTGCTTACAAAGAAATGTGCTTCGTGACGGAGTATTTTTTGTAAAATTTGGCGAAGCAGCCGAATCGAATTTTGGAATACTTCGCTCATCTCTAGAGGCTAACGAATAACAGAAGTGGAGCTCAGTTTTCAGTTTTTGCTCCTATTGGGGTCCACTATACTATATATACGGTACATTTCTGGATGTAAAACTGAGAACCCCATAAGGTGATATATTACTCGATCTACAGAAACCATATTTAGCACACACCAGAAAAAGGGGTGTGGCCTGCAATTGCAACATTGTATCGAATGTATCCACTAATGTTTCTTCCAAGGTTCTAGAACTTTTTTCTTTAAAATTTTGCAGCAAATGTTTGCAGCCTGAACCTGACTAAAGTCTGCATCGCACCATCGCCACCCGATGTGCCTTATGAAGGCTAAAAAAAACATTGGCAAATGATTCCTTTCAATTATTTACATCAAAGAAGAAGTCTAAAATGTAAAGAAATGACTGCTTTAATATTAACAGCGAGCGACCGAAGAGGCATTAACCTCCAGCATTGAAAATCCAATTAAATTATAAAAGTAAATAATATATGTCCGAGCCACGCCGCAGTCCTAAATAGGCGAATTTAAGAGGAAGGGACACTGTTTCAATAATTCATTATTAAAAATGAAGCTCTCTCTGTTTTCCCTTCTGTCTTTCTTCTGCTGAGGAGTCGGGGGAAGGAACGAAAAAAAAAAAAGTCTTCATTGACCGCAGTAATGAGTGACAAAAATTGGTTCTCGTATCAAAGTGGAGAGGGATGAAGGAGCGATGGAGCCTGCTATAGAGTTACAGCATCAAACAGAGCAGAAATCCATTAATGCCAACACAGTGCGGTGGTTAACTGAGCTGCATCAAGACTAAATGGCGTCTTACAGAGCGCAAGGTGTACGCCGCTACGTCGCCCTCATACTTATAATAAGGCTGCATTAAAATACGATTGCACTAATTCATTGCTACACTCCTCAAAAAGGATGAAAAGAAACTCCTTGGTGAAGCTGGAGAAGCAGGGGCACTGGTACCAGCATCAGGCATTGAATGGGATACAACAGCAGGGGCACCCAAATGCCACATAAGAAGACCACATGATCGGTGGTGGACATGCTACAGATTTTACATTGGGGATCAGCCAGTGGCCCCATAGCAAGGATCACACCAGGCCCCAACACAGGACAGAAGGGTTTCTGCCTAAATCCCTTTCAATGACTTGGACCATTTTTCCACTGCCTCATTTGCTAAAAGTTGTTCCTGTAGAGGTTTCTCCTCCAGTAGAAGAGGAGATAATCCCAACTAAGACTGGGCCCCCTCTTGTCCTGGGCCCCATAGCAGTCGCCTGGTCTGCCGCTATGGTAGTTACACCCCTGGGCTCAGGAGTTTTAATTAAGATGGGCATCGACCACAGGGAAAAGCGCCGGGCAATGACTGGACCATGAGCGAAATCTTTGCTGCTTAAAGGGGTAATCCAATCTTTTAAAGAGATGGCGCATTGCTGGTGGGAGTCTGACCTCTGCGTATACACAGTCCTGAGAATGGAGAGCCTGGGCACTATTTTAAGGCTGCGCCCCTTCACTATTCTTCCTGTGCATTCAAAATAATGGGTTTAGCTGCAATATGCCCAGGTGGCTGAGAATGCCACCATGTAAGGAGAATTTAGAAACTTAGAAAGTACTGCTGCCCCTTTACTCTCACGATCGGAGGTCAGACCCCCACTTTTAATCTTCGAGAAACTGCTAGGAGGATTGGGGGAAGGGAAATGACAACTGCTCTGTGTCAAGTTGACACAGTTCCCAATGATAGATTGGAATAGATAGTTAAGAAGTGACAGAGATTTAAGCCACTTGCTTATTACCTCCAATATAAAAGATGCACTGAACTGAATCTGGAAGGTGCAGCTCATACAATATATCTACAGTGTAAATCAGCTCCTCATGTAACCTGCTGCAAGTGGTCTCCGCCACCAAACTACCACGTACAATATATACTACTGTTACTTGCTGTATGTGGCAGAAGCAGGGGCGCACCACTAATGAGGCCAGGTGAGGAAATTGCCTCAGGCAGCACCAGGTAGAGGCAAGAGAGGGGCAGCTGAAAGGCCATGGGCTGAAGGGAAGGGGTTAGGTTAAGGAATTTGCATTGGGAAGGTGGGGAACCGTTTCAGTTTTCGGCTCAGGCACCAGAAAGGCTAGGTGCTCCCCTGGGCAGACGGGTCCTTATGCCCTTCAGGCACAAGGACTAGGATCTGACTCTGCATCCTCTAAGGCAGCACCAAATCCATCACATCAGCAGTCTCAAACCAAGGCTATCTTGTGGGTAATGTGAGCCATTAAAGAAGAACGTGCAGTGCGATCGGAAATACCACAATAGAGAAGAATCTGCAAAAGACTTAAAAATGGCTCCAATCCAATCTACAGGATCTGTTGCATATGGATTCTCGGTTATGTAAAAATCTCACACATTTCATGCATAAGCTGATGGAAAGGCATAAATGGTTATGAGTTCGGGTTACATTTGGAACATCAGGCATACATAATATAATTGTTGCTTTGAGGATTGAACTTTTTATGTCTGCAATTGAAAGAAGGTAAAAATGTCTTTAATCTTTCACAGGTGGATCAGAGTTCAAACCCCGGTCATGATGTCACTCACAATGAAGAGCGCCATTAATGAATGCATTAAAGGAGGGACAAAATTAAAACAAAAAAGTAAAGTGAATTAAACAGAAAAGAGAATTAACATTTACTGTTGGGAAAGCTTTGAAATTTTAAATATTGTAATACTGGAAGAAAAATCACATCAAATTATAAGAAAAATTCAGTACTATAGAAAAGAAAATAACTAGTACAAAACTGCCCCACATGTACCAGAATATAACTACTATAATACTGTCACGCGAGGTCGGCGTCGCGCTCCCTCTGCACGACATCGCCGGACCTCTCCGCCCCCCTAGAGACGAGCAATAGGGAATTGAAGTGCTGGTCTTGTCAGCCAGCACTTCATGAGTTATTCTCTGTTTGGGTTTAGCCATGTGGTGCTGATCACACCACATGGCTACTTTACATATTGTTTGGACAGCTTGCTCCGCCTCAGGTCATGTGATGCTGGCCACATCACATGATCCTGGGCGGGCTATTTAAAGATGGCAACTGCCTCACTCAGATGCCTGTGATTAGCGTTACTACTTTGATCAGTGCTTGTGCGACCTAGTGTTTGATTGCTGTTTGACCCTGACCTTGGACTTGGACTTCGACCTCTCTTTGCTTCACCCCCGGTATTTACGTTATCTCCTGTGCATGACCCGGCTTGCTGACTATTCTGATATTGTGTTTGTTTCGTCTGTGTTTGTCTCTCCAATTGTTCCCTGTTCCTCCCTGTGCACTTATACAGAGCAGGGACCGTCACCGTGGTTGTCCGCGGCCGCCTAGGGCCGACTGAGGCAAGCAGGCAGGGAGAGAACGGGGGGGTTTTCAGTACAGGGCGCACCTTCCCTTGTCTCCCCCGTGACAGAATCACAGGCCATACTAAATGGAGCCGTTGCGAATTCTCACGGATCATATAAGTGACATGGCTCAGATGATCCAGGATCTGGCCGAGAGAATCCAACACCAGGAGCAGCTGCAAACTGTACCCGCAGCCGCTCCCTCCATTATTGAACCCTATATAAGGTTGCCCGATCGGTTTGTGGGTAACCGAAAGACTTTCCGTTCTTTCCAGGAAAGTTGCAAATTATATTTTCGTTTACGCCCACACTCCTCGGGTTCTGAGCAGCAGCGGGTAGGAATAATTATTTCCTTGCTGCAAGGGGATCCGCAGGAGTGGGCTTTCTCATTGCCATCTGACTCCCCATGTCTGTTGTCTGTGGAGGCCTTTTTCCAGGCCTTAGGTCTTTTGTATGAAGAACCAGACTGGGCCACTGTAGCAGAAACTCAGCTCAGGAACATTCAGCAAGGAAACCGCCCAGTAGAGGATTACTGTGCAGAGTTCAGGAAGTGGTGTGTCTCCTCTGGGTGGAATGACCCAGCTTTGAGAAGCCAGTTTAGGGTGGGGCTGTCAGACCAACTCAAGGATCTTCTGGTTTGTTATCCTACTCCTGACTCCCTAGAGACGACCATGACTTTAGTTATTAAGCTGGATCGACGGGTGAGAGAAAGACAGAGGGAACGATCAAATACTCCTCAAGCTGTCGTCCTGCCTGAGTTTCCTCCTCTGAGTCCACCTCCTGCCAAGGTCCCGGAGTCCATGCAGTTAGGAGGTATCCTGAGAAACCAAAGACGTTTAAAGGGAGCCTGCTTCTACTGCGGTGAGGTGAACCACTGGCTCCAGCAGTGTCCAAAACTTCCGCCCTCTAGGAGATCTCCGGTGGGAGGTAAGGTAACCCCAGCAGTGGTAAGGAGAAAGATTTTAGTACCCATCTCCATTGCATATGATCAATTCAGGGGTTCTGGAAAGGCTTTTGTTGACTCTGGTTCTGCTGCTAATTTTATTAATTTTGATTTTGTACAGTCTGTGGGTTTACCGATGGTCCCTTTAAGGGAGGGTATTCAAATTATCGCCCTCGACTCCACTCCCCTAAATAATGGGAGGATCGAGTTCTGTACTCCTAGTGTGACCCTGACGGTTGGGATTTCGCATTCCGAAAAATGTGTTTTTTGGGTTTTAAAAAATTTACCTGCTGACCTAGTTCTTGGTTTACCTTGGTTGCAGGACCACAATCCTGTAATCAATTGGTCAACAGGTGAATTAGAAAAATGGGGGCTGAATTGTGACAAGTGTTGCAAATCTGTATTGCAGTTGGGAGGTACTACTGAGTCTCCTTTCTTACCTGAGTACATCAAGGATTTTTCGGACGTTTTCTCCATGTCCGAGGCTGAGTTCCTCCCTCCTCACCGGCAATATGATTGTGCCATCGATATTATTGAGGGGTCCAGATATCCCAAGGGCCGTATCTATAATCTCTCTACTCCAGAGCGTCAGTCTATGAGGGATTATCTCAAGGAGAGTCTGGCCAAGGGTCACATCCGGCCTTCTGTTTCTCCCATGGGGGCAGGATTTTTCTTTGTCGGGAAAAAGGATGGAGGGTTGAGGCCCTGTATTGATTACAGGGAACTCAATAAAATTACTGTTAAAAACAGGTACCCGCTGCCCCTTATTCCTGATTTGTTGAATCAGGTTCAGGGTGCTTGTTGGTTTACTAAGCTAGATCTGAAGGGGGCGTACAACCTGATCAGAATCCGTGAGGGTGATGAATGGAAAACTGCCTTTAATACCCCGGAGGGTCATTATGAGTACCTAGTAATGCCCTTCGGGTTAAGTAATGCTCCTGCGGTGTTCCAAAATTTTGTCAATGACATTTTTAGACCATTTATTGGAAAATTTGTAATTGTCTATATTGATGACATCTTGATTTTTTCTACAGACTGGGAGAGTCACGTATCCCACACCAGGCAAGTGCTGGAGGTGTTGCGTGAGAACAAGTTGTTTGTCAAAGGGGAGAAGTGTATCTTTGGTGTTCAGGAAGTGACCTTTTTGGGATACATTCTCACCCCTTTTTCCTTCAAAATGGACCCGGGTAAGGTACAGGCCATTGTAGAGTGGGTGCGACCTTCCTCTCTGAAGGCGCTCCAGCGATTTCTGGGTTTTACTAATTTCTATCGGAAATTTATCAAAAATTTTTCTGTTATAGCCAAACCCATTACGGATTTGACCCGCAAGGGAGCCGATTTAGTCAACTGGTCCCCTGCAGCTATTGAAGCGTTTGAAAAGCTAAAGCGGTTTTTTGTTGATGCTCCTGTGCTGATCCAGCCTGATCAGAATAAGCCGTTTGTAGTTGAGGTGGATGCATCTGAAGATGGTGTGGGGGCAGTACTGTCCCAGGGGTCTTCCACCTTAACTAATCTCAAGCCATGCGCCTTCTTCTCCCGCAAGTTCTCTCCTGCCGAGAGAAACTATGACATTGGTAATAGGGAGTTACTAGCAATCAAGTGGGCATTTGAGGAATGGCGTCATTTTTTAGAAGGGGCATTACACCGCATTACGGTCCTCACGGATCATAAGAATTTGATGTTTCTGGAATCTGCTAAGCGATTGAATCCCAGACAGGCGAGGTGGGCTTTGTTCTTTACTCGTTTTGACTTTTGTGTTACCTTCAGACCCGGAAGCAAGAACATTAAGGCCGATGCCTTATCCCGAAGTTTCCAGGCGTATCAGCCTCCTGATGTCCCTCCTGAGCCCATCCTGCCAGCTGACATCATCGTAGCCGCTACCTCATCTGATCTCGCTTCTGAAATCGTGGCAGGAACAACATCTTGCTCCCACTGGTACTCCCAATGACAAGTTATTTGTGCCAGCTCATTTTGCGGTTGCGACTGCTGGGTGAGTGCCATAGCTCTGTTTTATGTGGACATCCTGGTATCAATGCCACCAAGGAGTTGGTCTCTAGGCAGTATTGGTGGTCGTCAATCTCCAGAGATGTTCAGGCTTTTGTAACTGCGTGCAATACTTGTGCCAGGTCCAAGAATCCCAAGACTCGGCCTATGGGTGAGTTGCGTCCATTACCCATACCTGATAGACCTTGGTCACATCTGTCCATGGACTTCATCACGGATTTGCCATGCTCTGAGGGTAAAACCGTGATTCTTGTAGTGGTGGACAGATTCAGCAAGATGTGTCACTTTATTTCTTTGTGTAAATTACCCTCTGCAAAGGTTTTGGCTTCCGTATTTATGGACCACATAGTTAAACTACACGGTGTTCCTGAGAATATTGTTTCTGACAGGGGGGTGCAGTTTGTGTCTAAATTCTGGAGGGCCTTCTGTAAGAAGATTGATATTTCCTTATCCTTTTCGTCAGCCTTTCATCCAGAGACCAATGGTCAGACTGAACGTCTTAATCAGTCCGTTGAGCAGTATCTCAGATGTTATGTTGCTGATAACCAGCATGTGTGGGCCAGATTCCTGTCTCTGGCCGAGTTCGCGATTAATAACCGTGTGAATTCGTCTTCTGGGGGTATCGCCGTTTTTCTGCAACATGGGGTTTCATCCGCGCTTTGGCTCTTTTTCTCCAGCTGTTTCGGCGGTCCCAGAGGCCAATGCTCTCTCTCAGGAACTGTGCACAGTTTGGGCACAGGTTCAGTCGAACCTGGAAAGAGCCCAAAGGATTCAAAAAACTAAGGCCGATAAGAAACGTTCTAAGGGTGTGAATTTCAAGGTGGGGGACATGGTATGGTTGTCAACTAAAAATCTACGTATGAAAGTACCATCCTATAAGTTTGCGCCTCGCTTCATTGGTCCATACAGGATCACCAAGGTGATCAATCCGGTGTCGTTTGAATTGTGTTTACCCGACTCCCTTCGTGTTCACAATGTTTTTCATATGTCTTTGCTTAAGCGTTATGTTGCTCCCGCTGGTCCAGAGGAACTGCCCCCGCCTCCGGTCGAGGTGGAGGGACAAGTGGAGCACGAGATTCATAGAATCATTGATGTTAGGAAGGTCCGGAATTCCTTCCAGTACCTTGTACACTGGAGGGGATTTGGGCCTGAGGACAGATCTTGGGTACCGCTGAGCAGGATGCATGCAGACGCACTTGTTAAGAGTTTTCATCGACAGCATCCCGATAAGCCTGCTCCCGCTGGTAAGGGTCCGGTGGCCCCTCGTGAAGGGGGGGGTACTGTCACGCGAGGTCGGCGTCGCGCTCCCTCTGCACGACATCGCCGGACCTCTCCGCCCCCCTAGAGACGAGCAATAGGGAATTGAAGTGCTGGTCTTGTCAGCCAGCACTTCATGAGTTATTCTCTGTTTGGGTTTAGCCATGTGGTGCTGATCACACCACATGGCTACTTTACATATTGTTTGGACAGCTTGCTCCGCCTCAGGTCATGTGATGCTGGCCACATCACATGATCCTGGGCGGGCTATTTAAAGATGGCAACTGCCTCACTCAGATGCCTGTGATTAGCGTTACTACTTTGATCAGTGCTTGTGCGACCTAGTGTTTGATTGCTGTTTGACCCTGACCTTGGACTTGGACTTCGACCTCTCTTTGCTTCACCCCCGGTATTTACGTTATCTCCTGTGCATGACCCGGCTTGCTGACTATTCTGATATTGTGTTTGTTTCGTCTGTGTTTGTCTCTCCAATTGTTCCCTGTTCCTCCCTGTGCACTTATACAGAGCAGGGACCGTCACCGTGGTTGTCCGCGGCCGCCTAGGGCCGACTGAGGCAAGCAGGCAGGGAGAGAACGGGGGGGTTTTCAGTACAGGGCGCACCTTCCCTTGTCTCCCCCGTGACAAATACTGCTCCTATGTACAAGAATATAACTACTATAATACTGCTCCTATGTACAAGAATATAACTACTATAATACTGCTCCTATGTACAAGAATATAACTACTATAATACTGCTCCTATGTACAAGAATATAACTACTATAATACTGCTCCTATGTACAAGAATATAACTACTATAATACTGCTCCTATGTACAAGAATATAACTACTATAATACTACCTCCTATGTATAAGAATATAACTACTATAATACTGCCTTTTATGTACAAGAATATAACTACTATAATACTGCTCTTATGTACAAGAATTTAACTACTATAATACTGCCTCCTATGTACAAGAATATAACTACTGTAATACTGCTCTTATGTACAAGAATATAACTACTATAATACTGCCTCCTATGTACAAGAATATAACTACTATAATACTGCCTCCTATGTACAAGAATATAACTACTATAATACTGCTCCTATTTACAAGAAATATAACTACTATAATACTGCTCCTATGTACAAGAATATAACTACTATAATACTGCTCCTGTGTACAAGAATATAACTACTATAATACTGCCTCCTATGTACAAGAATATAACTACTATAATACTGCTCCTATGTACAAGAATATAACTACTATAATACTGCTCCTATGTACAAGAATATAACTACTATAATACTGCCTCCTACGTACAAGAATATAACTACTATAATACTGCTCCTATGTACAAGAATATAACTAGTATAATACTGCCTCCTATGTACAAGAATATAACTACTATAATACTGCCTCCTATGTACATGAATATAATTACTATAGTATTGCTCCTATGTACAAGAATATAACTACTATAATACTGCTCCTATGTACAAGAATATAACTACTATAATACTGCCCCCTATGTACTAGAATATAACTACTATAATACTGCTCCTATGTGCAAGAATATAACTACTATAATACTGCTCCTATGTGCAAGAATATAACTACTATAATACTGCTCCTATGTACAAGAATATAACTACTATAATACTGCCTCCTATGTACAAGACTATAACTACTATAATACTGTCTCCTATGTACAGGAATATAACTACTATAATACTGTCTCCTATGTACAGGAATATAACTACTATAATACTGCTCCTATGTACAAGAATATAACTACTATAATACTGCTCCTATGTACAAGAATATAACTACTATAATACTGCCCCTATATACAAGAATATGACTACTATAATACTGCTCCTATATACAAGACTATAACTACTATAATACTGCTCCTATGTACAAGAATATAACTACTATAATACTGCTCCTATGTACAAGAATATAACTACTATAATACTGCCTCCTACGTACAAGAATATAACTACTATAATACTGCTCCTATGTACAAGAATATAACTAGTATAATACTGCCTCCTATGTACAAGAATATAACTACTATAATACTGCCTCCTATGTACATGAATATAATTACTATAGTATTGCTCCTATGTACAAGAATATAACTACTATAATACTGCTCCTATGTACAAGAATATAACTACTATAATACTGCCCCCTATGTACTAGAATATAACTACTATAATACTGCTCCTATGTGCAAGAATATAACTACTATAATACTGCTCCTATGTGCAAGAATATAACTACTAAATACTGCCCTATACTGCACTATAACTACTATAATACTGCCTCCTATGTACAAGACTATAACTACTATAATACTGTCTCCTATGTACAGGAATATAACTACTATAATACTGTCTCCTATGTACAGAATATAACTACTATAATACTGCTCCTATGTACAAGAATATAACTACTATAATACTGCTCCTATGTACAAGAAAGAATATAACTACTATAATACTGCCCTATATACAAGAATATGACTACTATAATACTGCTCCTATATACAAGAACTATAACTACTATAATACTGCTCCTATGTACAAGAATATAACTACTATAATACTGCTCCTATGTACAAGATATAACTACTATAATACTGCTTCTATGTACAAGAATATAACTACTATAATACTGCTCCTATGTACAAGAATATAACTACTATAATGCCTACTGTACAAGATATAAAACTACTATATACTACTACAAGAATATAACTACTATAATACTGCTCCTATGTACAAGAATATAAACTACTATAATACTACTCCTATGTACAAGAATATAACTACTATAATACTGCTTTCCTATGTACAAGAATATAACTACTATAATACTGCTACTATATGTACAAGATATATAACTACTATAATACTGCTCCTATGTACATGACTATATATACAAGACATATATAACTACTATATGTATAATACTGCTCCTATGTACAAGAATATATACTACTACTAGTAAAATACTGATATAACTATAATACTATAATACTGTACTCCCTATGTACAAGAATATAAACTAATACTGTATAACTACTACTACTATGTAATACTGCCTATATATATATCCTATGTATATACTAATACTATAATATAATATATGTCTATCAGAATATAACTACTATATACTTATTATGTACAAGATATAACTACTATAATACTACCTCCTATGTACAAGAATATACTACTATTATATACTACTACTTATGTACAAGAATATAACTTTACTATAATACTGCCTCCTATGTACAAGAATATAACTACTATAATACTGCTCTCTATGTACAAGAATATAACTACTATAATACTGCTCCTATGTACAAGAAATATACTACTATAATACTGCTCCTATGTACAAGAATATAACTACTATAATATACTGCTCCTATGTACAAGAATATAACTACTATAATACTGCCTCCTATGTACAAGAATATAACTACTATAATACTGCCTCCTATGTACAATGAATATAACTACTATATATACTCCTATATACAAGAATATAACTACTATTAATACTGCTCTCCTATGTACAAGAATATAACTACTATAATACTGCTCCTATGTACAAGAATATAACTACTATAATACTGCTCCTATACAAGAATATAACTACTATAATACTGCTCCTATATGTACAAAAATATATACTATACTATAATATACTGCTCCTATGTACAAGAATATAACTACTATAATACTGCCTCCTATGTACAAGAATATAACTACTATAATACTGTCTCCTATGTACAGGAATATAACTACTATAATACTGTCTCCTATGTACAGGAATATAACTACTATAATACTGCTCCTATGTACAAGAATATAACTACTATAATACTGCTCCTATATACAAGAATATGACTACTATAATACTGCTCCTATATACAAGACTATAACTACTATAATACTGCTCCTATGTACAAGAATATAACTACTATAACACTGCTTCTATGTACAAGAATATAACTACTATAATACTGCTCCTATGTACTAGAATATAACTACTATAATACTGCCTCCTATGTACAAGAATATAACTACTATAATACTGCTCCTATGTACAAGAATATAACTACTATAATACTGCTCCTATGTACAAGAATATAACTACTATAATACTGCTCCTATGTACAAGAATATAACTACTATAATACTGCTCCTATGTACAAGAATATAACTACTATAATACTGCTTTTATGTAAAAGAATATAACTTCTATAATACTGCCTCCTATGTACAAGAATATAACTACTATAATACTGCTCTTATGTACAAGAATATAACTACTATAATACTGCCTCCTATGTACAAGAATATAACTACTATAATACTGCTCCTATGTACAAGAATATAACTACTATAATACTACTCCTATGTACAGGAATATAACTACTATAATACTGCCTCCTATGTACAAGAATATAACTACTATAATACTGCTCCTATGTACAAGAATATAACTACTATAATACTGCTCCTATGTACAAGAATATAACTACTATAATACTGCTCCTATGTACAAGAATATAACTACTATAATACTGCTCCTATGTACAAGAATATAACTACTATAATACTGCTCCTATGTACAAGAATATAACTACTATAATACTGCTCCTATGTACAAGAATATAACTACTATAATACTGCCTCCTATGTACAAGAATATAACTACTATAATACTGCTCCTATGTACAAGAATATAACTACTATAATACTGCCTCCTATGTACAAGAATATAACTACTATAATACTGCTCCTATGTACAAGAATATAACTACTATAATACTGCTCCTATGTACAGGAGTGTTATCCAGTACATAATCTTTTTGTGTGTGTTGCCATAAATCATCATGGTCTGAAAATTCTCAATCATGACGAGAAATTTTTATTTTTGACATTTACCCTAATGTCTTATTTCTAGTGGATGCTGATGATCAAATGTGTGAATTTGTACCTGGCGTTTAATCTGCAGTCCCATTTTACGGTCTGACAGCAGTGAAAAAATCTTGGGTGTCCTCTGCCAGAGTGCAGGAGCGGAGCTGAGTCAGAAAGTTGTCATCTTGTCTTTGGAAATATCTGAGATGACTTGTAGGTTATACTAAGTACTATTTTTATGGCTCCTTCTAGAATCGGCGCTTGCATTCGTAAGCACTGATGGCAAAACTAGGCCAATTTACTGTACCGCTCTCCTTTGTTTGTCAAGTGCAAAAAATCTTGTCAGTTTTACAGTACACGGGAGGCTTGCTGGATCTTCTCCCGAGAAGCTGGATGGGAGGACTTTATGCAGATATGAGTTCCCTCATTCAGGTTGCGCATCATATCAAAAGACTGGGAAAATAATCATGAGTTAACCCTGAAGAACTCGATAAAATACACTGCCAAATCTAAAAGTACTAAATGTTACTGAAATTCAGCTTTATGTAAAGTAAAGTATTCTCCATTTAACCTCTACACAGGGATCTGGACTTTGCTGCAGGGGAACCACCAGGCTGCAACCTCCTGGAGTAGTCCCTGTGTGGTTGACAGCTGATTTACGGGTGTACGAGTCACCTGTGGTAGGCATTAGGGGGGGCAGGCAAAACCAAAATAAGAGATAGGCTGAGGTTAGAGTAGGCAGCGTACAGGCAATCCAAAGAATAGTCAGAGGTCAAGACAAGCAGTGTAGGGTCAATGCAGTGGCACAGCCATTGAAGCTTCCTAAAGATTAGGATAGATGCTTGCTGGCCCTTTAGGAGCTGAGGACCATGCGTGCAAGTCGAATATATATATATCCACCACCAGAGGGCGCTAAGGAGATTACTGCGTACAGATGTATGCAGCCATCACTACCATCACTAGAAAGAGCTCAGGAGATTATGCTATACAGAGATATATGTAGTACCCGGAGTGGGGCACTACTATTTTGTCACCTGGCTATGGGTTCCTATGTCTAGCACTGTATGCTATCAGTATATTTATTGCAAGGTCTTCTCATTTAGTGCCTTAATATTGTTATGCAGCTGTTTTTACATGTGATGTACCTTGTTTTCCAGCAGGTGGCATATATTCTGGCAGATTCCTTTGGAAAGATTGCAACTATCCAATTCATTCAACCCCCTTCCCCCCCCCCAATCTTTTGGGCAGAGGTGGGTTTTCCCGTTCCCCACCAAAGGAGGGGATTTCAGGAAATTAGAGGAGTTGATTGAGAGAGTCAAAGGACCAAACAGTGAGGGAAACGTTTTCCCCTCTAGCTGCAGAAGTTTTGGGAAAGCAGCTTGTAGAGCAGTTCACTCCTGATATTAAAGGACTATGTATCTTAGAGGGGAACATCGGATCCAAGACACCCACTCTGAGACAATAACCAAAACTTGAAGCTACAGATTGCATTACGGGATAAACACACAAGGCCAACTGCCAGAACTGTGCATACTGCTGGAACTGGTTCTGTAACTTCACAAAGTAACATAGTAACATAGTTTATAAGGCCGAAAAAAGACATCTGTCCATCCAGTTCAGTCTGTTATCCTGCAAGTCTGAACTTAATTTCTTTCCTTGCTCCAACTCAGTATCTGCAATGGAGACTGACCACCAGGAAGCGACAGCCTGAAGGTAGGAGCACCATGACACCAACATTATGCCACAGTATACCACTACTGTGGACTACACCTAGACTACTCCACTGGGTTGGGGTTTGGGCAGCGTGCTGCATATACAGCCACTATAAGAGGGAGCTCAGGAGATTTCTCCATACAGATATATACAGCCACCACTAGAGGGAGCTCAGGAGATTACTGCATACAGATATATATAGCCACCACTAGAGGGAACTCAGGAGATTACTACATACAGATATATACAGCCACCACTAGAGGGAGCTCAGGAGATTACTACATACAGATATATATAGCCACCACTAGAGGGAACTCAGGAGATTACTACATACAGATATATACAGCCACCACTAGAGGGAGCTCAGGAGATTACTGCATACAGATATATACATCCACCACTAGAGGGAGCTCAGGAGATTACTACATACAGATATATACAGTCACCACTAGAGGGAACTCAGGAAATTACTACATACAGATATATATAGCCACCACTAGATGGAGCTCAGGAGATTACTACATACAGATATATACAGCCACCACTAGAGGGAGCTCAGGAGATTACTACATACAGATATATACAGCCACCACTAGAGGGAGCTCAGGAGATTACTATATACAGCCACCACTAGAGGGAGCTCAGGAGATTACTACATACAACACCTGACCTAAGAAAGCAGTCCAGGCGTTATAAGGCTAGAATGACAATAAATATATGAGCCTTTTCTATTATTTTCTATATTATAGGTAACCTTCCTGACCTTCTAAAGCTTCCCAGGATCTCCACTTAAAGCGGATCTCCACTTCGTACATTCCCTCAGTTATCTGCTGCTCCCATTGTGTCCTGCTGCTGAGACCTTCAGCGATCGGCTGTAATCGATGGATGAACTTGGCTCTAGGTGTGTCATTTCTCTGCAGCGCCGCCACAGGAGAAACAAAGTATTGCATGATGTCCATTGAATTTATCTAGCTGTCCGTGTAATGGCAGTCCTCCAGAGCAATAAAACCTCTCTGTAGGCCCCCACCCCAGCCTGTTGATACAGGGGCCAACAGGAAAACCTCTTGTTTGAGCAAATTTTGGTAAGTAATGCTGCTTTTATAATTTTTTCACGCCTAGCAATTTTTTGACAACCTCTTGAACTCCAAATATCTCCCACCCCTTCCAGGTCTGAATTTCATGAATTTCAGATAAGGACAGTAACTACCATAATCTAAATGTAGCCGCCGCGAAGTGCGTTGACGCCTCTGAGGACTGCCGCCTGGCTCGTTTTGGCGTCCGCTAATGTGTGCCAATTTTCCCAATGAACGTCTCTTCCCTCCGACGTCTCCTAATAAGTCTAATATGTAAATGCGCCCATTAGCCGCTCCTCTAATCAGGACGACCGGGGTGAAATCCAGGGTCGAAATTATGAGCGATTACCCAGAATCCTTGTTTTTTTTTTTCCATGGCGTATTGGTTTCTGGCTAAGCGGCATGTCGAATGTATCTGGTGTGGAAGCGTATTAGGGGACGTGTTAACCACTTAAGACTATTAGATCTGAACATCGTACATTGAATCTGTTACACGTCGCGCGCTCAGCCAAGTCACAAATTATCTACACTTCTCCCCCCCCTTCTTTTTCAGAGTCTTCATAAGCCGAATGCTTATTAGCTGCGCCATTTAGTCCTTAAACCGTGAAGTGAATGTCAAATCCGCTAAAACGCACCAATATCCGGTGAGATTAAACCTTTCGGCATCTTACATACAGTCGATACATTTTGGAATCCATCCTCTCTCCATCCTCAACGCCGTTTTATATTACATATTTTTATGTTACTGTTTTATAGACTTTCTTTAAACTTTTTTTTTAGACTTAAAACTTTTTTTTTAAGCGACAGTAATCAAGCAACAAACAGCAGTGATTGATGTGGCGCTAAGGAAAAAATAACGAGAAGGGATTGAAGGGATTTAAGATGATGGATTAACTGGTGGGTTGCCAGAGACAGGCCGGCGGTAGGCAAGAGGGGTTGGAAAGGGTTAATGCAGGGGGTAATAAAGGCTCCTCCATTTTTGCCCTCTAGAACGGCCTCTTCTTGCCCCTCGGGTGAGCGCCGTGCCGTACGCACAAAGCTTCGGCCTCACGTCAGTACTTCAATTACTGCTTAATGGAGCGTCCCCTTGCGCTCTCCATGCTGGCAAAGGGGAGGCCTGGGGGGAGCAAGCAATAGGAGAGGGGGCGATCCAGGGGAATAGAGAGAAAAGATGAAGGCAGTGAAAGCGGAGGCGGCAGGAATGGCGGGGAATGAAGAAAACTGAAGCCACATAGGGACAAACGGGCAGCGGGCTCAGCCCAGGCCTCGTGTACAGGGTAAGGGGGCCAAAGGAAATACCCCCAGGGGCTTCTGAAATACAGAAAATAAATGGAGAAGAAGAGCTGACAGTATAATTGTATGAATGAATGACCTGATGAATGAACACGTGAATGATGAGGTGAAAGTATAAATGAATGTTCAGGTGAATGTATGAATGAATGTTCAGGTGAATGTATAAATGAATGATCAGGTGAATGTATAAATGAATGATCAGGTGAATGTATAAATGAATGAACAGACGAATATGTAGATGAATGATCAGGTGAATGTATAAATGAATGAACAGACGAATGTATAAATGAATGATCAGGTGAATGTATAAATGAATGATCAGGTGAATGTATAAATGAATGTTCAGGTGAATGTATAAATGAATGTTCAGGTGAAAGTATAAATGAATGTTCAGGTGAATGTATAAATGAATGAACAGACGAATGTATAAATGAATGATCAGGTGAATGTATAAATGAATGAACAGACGAATGTATAAATGAATGATCAGGTGAATGTATAAATGAATGATCAGGTGAATGTATAAATGAATGTTCAGGTGAATGTTTAAATGAATGTTCAGGTGAATGTATAAATGAATGTTCAGGTGAATGTATAAATAAATGTTCAGGTGAATGTATAAATGAATGTTCAGGTGAATGTATAAATGAATGATCAGGTGAATGTATAAATGAATGTTCAGGTGAATGTATAAATGAATGTTCAGGTGAATGTATAAATGAATGTTCAGGTGAAAGTATAAATAAATGTTCAGGTGAATGTATAAATGAATGTTCAGGTGAATGTATAAATGAATGATCAGGTGAATGTATAAATGAATGTTCAGGTGAATGTATAAATGAATGATCAGGTGAATGTATAAATGAATGATCAGGTGAATGTATAAATGAATGATCAGGTGAATGTATAAATGAATGTTCAGGTGAATGTATAAATGAATGTTCAGGTGAAAGTATAAATAAATGTTCAGGTGAATGTATAAATGAATGATCAGGTGAATGTATAAATGAATGTTCAGGTGAATGTATAAATGAATGATCAGGTGAATGTATAAATGAATGTTCAGGTGAAAGTATAAATAAATGTTCAGGTGAAAGTATAAATGAATGATCAGGTGAATGTATAAATGAATGTTCAGGTGAATGTATAAATGAATGATCAGGTGAATGTATAAATGAATGTTCAGGTGAAAGTATAAATAAATGTTCAGGTGAATGTATAAATGAATGATCAGGTGAATGTATAAATGAATGTTCAGGTGAATGTATAAATGAATGATCAGGTGAATGTATAAATGAATGTTCAGGTGAATGTATAAATGAATGTTCAGGTGAATGTATAAATGAATGTTCAGGTGAATGTATAAATAAATGTTCAGGCGAAAGTATAAATAAATGTTCAGGTGAATGTATAAATGAATGATCAGGTGAATGTATAAATGAATGTTCAGGTGAATGTATAAATGAATGTTCAGGTGAATGTATAAATGAATTATGAGGTAAATGTGTAGATGAATGATCAGGTAAATGTATAAATGAATGTTCAGGTGAATGTATAAATGAATGATCAGGTGAATGTATAAATGAATGATCATGTGAATGTATAAATGAATTATGAGGTAAATGTGTAGATGAATGATCAGGTAAATGTATAAATGAATGTTCAGGTGAATGTATAAATAAATGATCAGGTGAATGTATAAATAAATGAACAGACGAATGTGTAGATGAATGATCAGGTGAATGTGTAGATGAATGAACAGATGATTGTATAAATGAATAATCAGGAGAATGTATAAATGAATGATGAGGTGAATGTTTAGATGAATGATGAGATGAATATTTAAATGAATGATCAGAAGGTATAAATGAATAAACAGATGAATGAATAAATCAATAAATGACTAAGTGAATGAACAGGAGTATGTATAAACGAATGAACAGATGAATGTATTCATGAATGAACAGATTAAATTATATATAAATGATCAGGTTAATGTTTAGATGAATGAACAGATGAATGTATAAATGAATGATGAGGTGAATGTATAAATGAAAGAACAGATGAATGTATAAATCAATGATCAGGGTAATGTTCAGATGAATGATGAGATGGATATATAAATGAATGAACAGATGAATGAATAAATCAATAAATGACTAAATGAATGAACAAAAGTATGTATAAATGAATGAACAGATGAATGCATACAAAAATGATAAGGTGAATGTATAAATTAATCAATGAACAGATAAATGTATAAATGAACGAACAGATGAATGAAGAAATGAATAAATGACTAAATTAATGAAAATGAGTGAATGCCCAGGTTGGATGGCAATATTGGATACATGGAAAGGATGGGTGAGATGGATGAATGAAGTCCTGAAAATGTTTACGAGCAATAGGATGAAAAAAAAAAGAATGAATGAATGAATAAATGAATACATGAATGACCAGATTGATAAATGCCAGAATGAATGTATGAATGATTGATTGAATGAATGAATAATTTAATGAATGATGAGGTGGATGAAGGAAAGGCTGAATGCATAGAAGAATGACCAGATGAATAAAGGATAGGTGAGATGAATGAATTCCTGAATGAATGTATTAATGGTGGAATTAGTTAATTAGAAACTGAATGATTGTGTAAGTAAACGGATGGTCAGATGAATAAAGTTGAATGAAGGAACTATATAGAATGCACAAGTAAAATGTGAAATGAATGAATAAGGGATGGATGATATAAATGGAGTAACAAAGGAAAGTATGAATATTAATTATGGAATTAATTAGTGAATTATGAATCATATAAAAGAATAAATTAATCGACGGTGAGCTGAAAGAAAAGCAGAGGTCAGATGAATAATGTAAAGTCCGAGGAATGAATTATGGAATGTAAATATTAGAGGACACATTACTTGTGAAATGAATGAAGGAGAGGACGTATGAATGGAGTACAGAATGAATATATGAATGGGGGTGATCCAGGGAAAGAGAAGGGAGGCAGGAGGGAGCAGAGATGCCTTTGGATATGTGATCAGTAGGAATGATGCACTTGTGTAATATTCTTGGCAGAAGAGCTGGCACTCTAATTGCTGCCCGCTCCTCCTCAGCTGCATTCGCCTCCTCTCCCTCGCCGCTCTCTCTGCCGCTCCATTGTTGGATTCCTTTCCCCTAATCTCGGCTAATTACTCAGAGACTTTCTCTTAATACTCAATTAGCCCGGACCCCTTTGTCAGTCATATCCCGCTCCTCGTCTGTCGTTCAGGATAAAGTTATTTTAATTGAATTAATTTCATCACAAATCGCCAATCATCGGCTCCCACATAAAGACTTTCAAGTTAGTTGTATTTGGAGGGAGGAAGAAAGAGGGGAGGGGGAGTCGACAGCGAGACAGAGGAAATGAGGAAATGTGCGGACTGCTCAGAAGAAGGAAAATAGAGAAACAGCCAAAAAATCCAAAGTAATGACCGCACACCCGGGATCTGGTTACCCGACTAATGATCCATCCAGTGCTGGCAAGGAAGCAAGGAGGGAAGGAACAAGGGAATGAGGGAGGGAAAGAAACAAGAGAAAGAGGAAGGAAGGAAGGAAGGAAGGAAGGAAGGAAGGAAGGAAGGAAGGAAGGATGGAAGTAAAAAAGGAAAGGAAAGAGGGAGGAAGAGAGGGATGGAAGGGATCAAGGAAGGTAGGGAAGGAAGAAATGAGGGAAGGGAAGGGAAGGAGGAAAGAGGGAAGAAGGAGGGATGTAAGGAAGGTAGGGAAGGAAGGAGGGAGGGAAATAAAAAAGGATAGAGAGAGGAAGGGAGGGAGGGATGGATGGAAGAAAAGAGGGAAGAAGGGAAGTAAAGAAGGAAAGGAAAGAGGGAGGAAGAGAGGGATGGAAGGGATCGAGGAAGGTAGGGAAGGAAGAAATGAGGGAAGGAAAGGGAGGAGGAAAGAGGGAAGAAAAGAAGGGAAGGAAGGAATGGTGGGAGGAAGGAAGGAGGGAAGTAAAGAAACAAGAGAAAGAGGGAACAAGGGAGGATGTAAGGAAGGTAGGGAAGGAAAGAGGGAAATAAAGAAGGAAAGAGGGAGGAAGGGAGGGATTGAGAATTGGAGAGATGAAGGGAAGAAGGAAAGAAAAGAAGTAATGGAAAGAGGGATGAAAGAAGACAGGAGGGAAGGAAGAGAGGGAGGGAAGGAGGAAAGGAGAGGGTAGGAAGGAAGGCAGGAAGTAAAGAAACAAAAGAAAGAGGGAGGAATGGAGAAATGGAAGGAAGGGATCGAGGAAAAGAGGGAGGAAGGTAGGGAAGGAGGGGGAAGGAATGCGAAAGGAAGGGAAGGAGGAAGGAGGAAGAAAAAAGGAATGGATAGAGGGATGAAGGAAGAAGAAAGGAAGAATGAGGAGAGGGAGGTCAGAATGTAAGAAAGGAGGAAATGATGGGGAGTAAAAAAGGAAGGGAAATAGGAAGGACGAGAGGGAAGAAGAAGGAAGGAAGAAGGGAGCGAGGACAGAGGGATGTAAAAACGCAAAGGAAAGAGGGAGGAATGAAGGAAGAAAGGGGGGAAGATAATAAGGAGGTTGAGGAAGGGAAGAAATTAAGGAAGAGAGAGAGAGAAGGGAAAGAATCAATAAAACAAGTAAAGGAGGAAGTAAGGCAGGGAAGCAAAGCATCATTCAATAAAGGAAGGGAGAAATGAAGGGAAGAGGAAGGAAGGAAAGGAGAGAGGTAGAAAGGAAAGAAGAAAGGAAAGAATGACCGAATCAAGCAATACATGAACAAAAGAATCACGGGGTGAATAAAGTATAGGTGAGATGAATGAACAAATGATCTGTGAATTAAATAATTATGAAATGGAATGAATGCGTGAATTATGAAAAAGGAGAAAGCAGAAGCCTAGGGAATAAAAGAAGAAGAAGAAGAAAAAAATAAAGAGAAGACGAGTGAGAAGAAGAAGAAGAAGGATATCATGTAACTGTGATCTGACAGTGAGGATGATGATGGCGGCTCCCTGTAGACAGAGCACTTCCTGTCTCCACAATGTTCTCTCCTCTTATGTAAATCTCCACAAGCGACGCTGATCTCCTCCATAAACAGATTAATATACATTCATATTGCAGAATTATCTCTGCTTATAAATATTTAATCCCCGGGTGGCGGCGGCGGTATATCAGCGCTCCCTTATTATATTACTATATACCACTGCCACCTCAGTCTGCGCAGGCGCCTCGCCCCATATGTCTGCAGCAAGCAGAGGATTTACCCTGAACCCACTCAGTACATTGCTCCATAAGATCCTCAGAGATCATGGGCTAAGATACATAGATAGTATCACACATAACTGGCTTTGATACACTATATCACATATGCTAGGCTTAGAAACACTGGCTTAAGAGGAAGTATTACACAAAGGCTTAGATACATAGGCTAAATAGGCAGTATCACGCATAACAGACTTGGATACCTAGCCATACATGATGGGCTTAGATTCATAGGCTCAGGAAACAATATTACATCAGCTTAGATAAAAATGCTTAGTAGGCAGTATCATGCAGATAGGCTGAGATACACAGGCTAAGTAGACAGTATCACTCATGGGCAAGACGCCCAAATACACGCAAACACTTCCCTCTTAACTAGGACAGCTCCTCTACACAATGCTCCTCTAGTGGTGGCTGTATATATCTGTATGTAGTAATCTCCTGAGCTCCCTCTAGTGGTGACTGTATATATCTGTATGTAGTAATCTCCTGAGCTTCCTCTAGTGGTGGCTGTATATATCTGTATGTAGTAATCTCCTGAGCTCCCTCTAGTGGTGGCTGTATATATCTGTATGCAGTAATCTCCTGAGCTCCCTCTAGTGGTGGCTGTATATATCTGTATGTAGTAATCTCCTGAGCTCCCTCTAGTGGTGGCTGTATATATCTGTATGCAGTAATCTCCTGAGCTCCCTCTCATAGTGGATGTATATATCTGTATGTAGTAATCTTCTGAGATCCTTCTAGTGGTGGCTGTATATATCTGTATGTAGTAATCTCCTGAGCTACCTCTAGTGGTGTCTGTATATATCTGTATGTAGTAATCTTCTGAGATCCTTCTAGTGGTGGCTGTATATATCTGTATGCAGTAATCTCCTGAGCTCCCTCTAGTGGTGTCTGTATACATCTGTATGTGTAATCTCCTGAGCTCCCTCTAGTGATGGCTGTATATATCTGTATGTAGTAATCTCCTGAGCTCCCACTAGTGGTGGCTGTATATATCTGTACGTAGTAATCTCCTGAGCTCCCTCTAGTGATGGCTGTATATATCTGTATGCAGTAATCTCCTGAGCTCCCTCTAGTGGTGGATGTATATATCTGTATGTAGTAATCTCCTGAGCTCCCTCTAGTGGTGGCTGTATATATCTGTATGTAGTAATCTCCTGAGCTCCCTCTAGTGGTGGCTGTATATATCTGTATGCAGTAATCTCCTGAGCTCCCTCTAGTGGTGGCTGTATATATCTGTATGTAGTAATCTCCTGAGCTCCCTCTAGTGGTGGCTGTATATATCTGTATGTAGTAATCTCCTGAGCTCCCTCTAGAGGGTCTGTATATACCTGTATGTAGTAACTTTTTTGAGCTCCCTTTAGTGGTGGCTATATATATCTGTATGCAGTAATCCCCTGAGCTCCCTCTAGTGGTGGCTGTATATATCTGTATGTAGTAATCTCCTGAGCTCCCTCTAGTGGTGGCTGTATATATCTGTATGCAGTAATCTCCTGAGCTCCCTCTAGTGGTGGCTGTATATATCTGTATGTAGTAATCTCCTGAGCTCCCTCTAGTGGTGGCTGTATATATCTGTATGTAGTAATCTCCTGAGCTCCCTCTAGAGGGGGCTGTATATACCTGTATGTAGTAACTTTTTGAGCTCCCTTTAGTGGTGGCTGTATATATCTGTATGCAGTAATCTCCTGAGCTCCCTCTAATAGTGGATGTATATATCTGTATGTAGTAATCTTCTGAGCTCCCTCTAGTGGTGGCTGTATATATCTGTATGCAGTAATCTCCTGAGCTCCCTCTAGTGGTGGCTGTATATATCTGTATGTAGTAATCTCCTGAGCTCCCTCTAGTGGTGGCTGTATATATCTGTATGTAGTAATCTCCTGAGCTCCCTTTAGAGGGGGCTGTATATACCTGTATGTAGTAATTTTTTGAGCTCCCTTTAGTGGTGGCTGTATATATCTGTATGTAGTAATCTCCTGAGCTCCCTCTAGTGGTGGCTGTATATATCTGTATGCAGTAATCTCCTGAGCTCCCTCTAGTGGTGGCTGTATATATCTGTATGTAGTAATCTACATAGCTCCCTCTAGAGGGGGCTGTATATACCTGTATGTAGTAACTTTTTGAGCTCCCTTTA
Source organism: Rhinella marina (assembly GCA_900303285.1). Lineage (NCBI taxonomy): Eukaryota > Metazoa > Chordata > Amphibia > Anura > Bufonidae > Rhinella > Rhinella marina. The sequence continues at coordinate 184,343 of ONZH01025138.1, read as the reverse complement.
GTGGTGGCTGTATATATCTGTATGCAGTAATTTCCTGAGCTCCCTCTAATAGTGGATGTATATATCTGTTTGTAGTAATCTTCTGAGCTCCCTCTAGTGGTGGCTGTATATATCTGTATGCAGTAATCTCCTGAGCTCCCTCTAGTGGTGGCTGTATATAATATATGTATGTAGTAATCTCCTAAGCTCCCTCTAGTGGTGGCTGTATATATCTGTATGTAGTAATCTCCTGAGCTTCCTCTAGTGGTGGCTGTATATATCTGTATGTAGTAATCTCCATAGCTTCCTCTAGTGGAGGCTGTATATATCTGTATGCAGTAATCTCCTGAGCTCCCTCTATTGGTGGCTGTATATATCTGTATTTAGTAATCTCCTGAGCTCCCTCTAGTGGTGGCTGTATATATATATATCTGTATGTAGTAATCTCCTGAGCTCCCTCTAGTGGTGGCTGTATATATATATCTGTATGTAGTAATCTCCTGAGCTCCCCCTAGTGGTGGCTGTATATCTCTGTATGCAGTAATCTCCTGAGCTCCCTCTAATGGTGGCTATATATATCTATCTGTATGTAGTAATCTCCTGAGCTCACTCTAGTGGTGGCTGTATATATCTGTATGCAGTAATCTTCTGAGCTCCCTCTAGTGGTGGCTGTATATATCTGTATGTAGTAATCGCCTGAGCTCCCTCTAGTGGTGGCTGTATATATATGTATGTAGTAATCTCCTGAGCTCCCTCTAGTGGTGGCTGTATATATCTGTATGTAGTAATCGCCTGAGCTCCCTCTAGTGGTGGCTGTATATATCTGTATGTAGTGATCTCCAGAGCTCCCTCTAGTGGTGGCTGTATATATCTGTATGCAGTAATCTCCTGAGCTCCCTCCAGTGCTGACTGTATATATCTGTATGTAGTGATCTCCAGAGTTCCCTCTAGTGGTGGCTGTATATATCTGTATGCAGTAATCTCCTGAGCTCCCTCTACTGGTGGCTGTATATATCTGTATGCAGTAATCTCCTGAGCTCCCTCCAGTGGTTGCTGCACTATTGCTATTTGTTGTTGTATAGTACAATGTATCACTTTGTGATGATACAAGGTGTATATAGTATAGCTGCAGTAAGGAGCGCAGCTCTGGAGTGTTCACTATTAATCTGCAGGCAGCAGTTCTGCTTTCTCCCTCCAATAATTTGGCTTGAACGGTAAATTGGTTGATCTGCAGAATTAAGCAGCCTATCTAAGCAACAACAAAGCGACAATAAGAGGCCGGCTACCTCACTTACACTGGGATTGTAAAGCAAATGCTAATTATTTATTCCCTCATTTCGTATTCTGTATGATCTTCCTAATTATAGCCAAAAGAATCGTTCTGTAATGTGATGTCCACAATACAGAAGAAAGAAATCAGAATAAAAGGAAGCCGTTGTCTTTCATATCACGCGGCAGGTTTAGAAGTAGGCGCTCACTCTGTTTAATATATCACGTGAATTCACTGCAGATGCGGAGCCTGTAATAGCTCGGAGCGCCCAGGGCGCCTAATCGCGCCTGTCTCTTTAAGACGTGTCGCCATAAATACTGTATAACTGCAAACCTGTCAAATCATTTCCAGTGTATCTAAGTCAATCAGGTGTGATACTGTCTGCTGGGCTGTGTATCTAAGCTTATAATGTGTTATTGTCTGATAAGCAAGTGCAGTCAAGCCTATCATGGGTGATACTGTTTTCAGAGCTGGGCATCTAATCCTATCATGTGTGATACTGTATGCTGACCTGTGTATCTAAGCATATCATGTGAGATACTGTATGTTGAGCAGTATATCTAATCATATCATGTGTGATACTGTCTCAAGAGCCACTGTATCTAATCTTAATATATGTGATGTCTGCTGGGTGTGTATCTAAACCCATAATGTGTGATACCATTTGCCGAGCTATGTATCTAATCTTCATGTGCAGTATTGACTGCTGTGCTGTGTATCTAATCCTATTATGTGTGTTACTGTCTTCTGAGCTGAGTATCTAATCCTGATATGTGTGATACCGTCTTCAGAGCTGTGTATCTAATCATATCATGTGTGATACTGTCTTCTGAGCTGAGTATCTAATCCTGATATGTGTGATACTGTCTGCTGAGCTGTGTATCTAATCCAATATATGTGATACAATGTGCTGAGCTGTGTATCTAATCTGATATGTGTGATACTGTCTTCAGAGCTGTGTATCTAATCTTATCATGTCTGATACAGTCTGTTGAGTTGTATATCTAATCCGATATGTGTGATACTGTCATCAGAATTGTGTATCTAATCTGATTTGTCCGATATCTGTGTTACAGCACAATACTTTAACTATCTGCTGACTGCTAGAGGGTAAGCACCTTGTAGACCGTTGAGCGCCCCTCCCCCACCCGTCCAGATTACACTTTGCGCCCGGCGGTGGCGATGGCCGCGGCTCAGTAAAATGATGAAGCCGTAATAAACACTAATACTTTTAAAGGCCTTTAAGCAGATCAGCGCCTCGTTACTGCAATAAAAACCTTCCCTGGGCTGAAATAGGATTCTAAGTCACATTTGCAGATTCGGAGGCGAAGTGCGCGCTTATTATATTACTTTTCTGTGTTTTAATATACTCAAAAATTAATGAGGACACTCGACGGGAGCGATCCCGAATAGCGCACTTTTAATTTCAGTAACCGGTGAGGCTGGCGTCGTGATAACTTCATGTAAAGCCATCTCATTTCCTAAGTCCTCATTAGAGCGCAGGTCTCTGGGCGCCCCTCACCACTCCGGCCCCTGCAGGGAATACAGGGGCATCTCTCTACTCCTGACCCTTCCTGTAACTGGCGGAGAACCCAAGATTTTATTATTTTTTTATGATAATAATTTCTTAATTAATTTTAAATGAAAACATTGTTAAATCTCCAGGCTGAACGGCCCGGCTTCAAGGATTTCTCTATACGGGAGGCTGGTGCCTAATGTGTGCAGGAAGATTAGGTTAGCTTAGTCATTAGCATAGTCGTACATTGTGAGGTGCCCGTGATGCCAGGCTAGTAAAAATTCTGGATTTTGTGGAGTGCTTCCGGGTCTGTCCTCAAGTTGATGATGGGAATCCTGATTATGGACTCTGCAATCAAGAAAGTTCCCATCTGAGTAGTTGCTTCTGATCCCAGACCTGTGGAATTTTAGGATTTTCTGGGGTGTATCTATAACACCCCAGAGTGGTGTTACCACTCCTACACCCCGCTACTATCTTTAGTGGTCTAGGATAATGTCATCCTATGTATGTTTTTTCAGGTCCTCCACAAATGTGCATTCCTCATGATGTTTTCAACCGTTTTATATGTAATGTGCCTGGCTCACCAGCAGGTGGCAGCAAACAAGGCAGAGCTGTACTTTACACAGAATGGAGCCTCCCATTCTATTCTAACCTCTCTTCTGGAGAGAAGTGGGCCAGTCCTACTTCCTGCAGTAAGGGTGGGGATCCAGTTAGAACGAGTTCAAGTTTACCCCCTGCTAGGGAAAGGTGTGCAGGGGCACGTCTCTGCTGGACATGCCCATGCCAGCCAGAGCACCTTCAGCTCTGCTGGCCAGGGAGGCAGAAGTCTAAAGCCTCAGAAGCCAGGAGGCAGTTCCCTGCCACAATACAAGTTTGACCAAGGAGAGAAGTGCAGCATAAAGAAGTAAAGCAAAGGCTCCATGTTAGCTTGTCAGTACAGCAGTGAGCAACAGTGTTAGAGCAGAGTTCTGTTTGCCTGCCAGTTATACGCTAAAGCCTGCTGGGGCCAAGACAAACCCTCAACATTGTTTGGATGCAAGTCTACCAAAGTAAAGCTGCCGTTGAATTTCATCTTAATATCATCTTCAAATGCCTCAATTATTGCCCCTATTTATTGCTTTGGAGCAATACACACAACAACGACATTTTAGGCCGCACTATTACACCACTCGCCATCCCTACACCTGGCAGGCGATCTTTACAGAATAGGGCCCTGGGGGGATGACCGCTTCACATCTAGTCCCCATTCCCAACTTGGTAAAGAAAACTGCAGCTATAGATTCTGTATCTGCCAAAACGCTGCCCCCTGCAATCAGGAAGGGTCCCATCTGAGGAGAAGGTCTCCTCAGGGGCGGAACATCCTGACTCATTGTGTTTAATTGGTCATCTCCAGCTCTTGCTTTGAAGGGGTTGTCTCCTCTGATGATCTTAAGGGGATTCCAAGGAGGAAGAATATGGCAAGATCTTTCTCTGGCTTATAGCTGAGGTCCCTGAAAGAAGGACTGACCTAGTGAGGCATTTCTAAAAGTGACAAACCCTTTAATGACAATATTCCTCTGCTTGCCACCACTTTAACCTTTAAGTTTTGACCCTAAAAGTCTGTGGAACTCTAGATTAAAATATTGTCCTTAAGCGCAACTAAAAATATGGATGAGGCCCGTGTGCCGTCCACATTTTATTGCAGACCTATTGACTTCCATGGTTTTGAGGAACGGATATGGTTTTTGTGGAACAGACATCCGTATGGATAGAAGATGTCAATGGTCTTTGCCAAAAATGAGGATGCAACATGGATGGTACGGTCATGTGCACAAGGAATTATGGTGAGGACCATTAACTTGCTATACCAACACAAAAAACCCAACTCTCAACAAGACTACCCTCGGATCATCAACCAAGGCATCTTTCAAGATACCCAGCCATCTTGGAATGGATTATGGCTTTTTGAAGATTCTGTCCAGATGGAATGGGGGTAGTGGGGATGAAGGTGGTGGTGGGGGAGGTACAGGTGCCCCAACGCTCCTCCTCCAAGTGCGGATTTTGAAATCCAGAATCCCTTCTTGGTTGTGTCATGTTCTGACCCCTCCACCACCATTGGACCAGCTGAGTGGACTGACTCTACGGCAGGTAACCCACCAGTGCAATATTGGTACTGGAATTTCACATTTCAAGAAAACGATTGGAGAAGAAAATGGACAGAGACATTTAGCGCAGCCCCTGACTCTAACACCCCTCCATGGATGTACTGCTGCGGGAATGAGACGGGTTATTAGTAAACCATGCCAGGCATTTAATGGATGAGCCTGCCGCATGCCGATTCTACCTTTTCATAATCACTTCTCATCCCAACATGCCTCCCTTGAAAGGGAATAATCTTCAGCTAGAAAGAACCTCGGTGCGCCTTGTCCTAATCCTTCAGCTGTCAAGGGTCCACACGGCAATTCCTCACCCGGGGAATCAACCGAACTGATTAAAATACCCAATGGTGCCTGAAGGTTCCAGACTGTATGGAAGAGAAGCCGCGGGGCCTATCGACATGGTGGGATTCTCGTGTGGATTGTATCACCTTCATGTCAACTTTTATATGAAACTGTAGAACTTAGGATCATGTTGGGGCTGCAAAAAAGTTCCACCACCATTGCCCCAACTTTACTACGTACATCCTTCCCTGTCATGCATACAGTACACAGAGGGCAGCTCGGCCACTGGCAGAGATGTAGCAGGTTCCCCCACCTACCAGGTGCAGTGGGGCTCAGTAGGCACCAGGGATTTGGGCACCAGGACCTGCTCCCTGTCAACCCCCTATAACTATACCCTTGGATGTTGGGTATGTTTTCACTCCTTTTTAGACTATGGAAAGGTTGTGCTCCTGCCCAGATTGCCAGTAGGATAAAGAAAGGAAGTCATCTTGAGCTAGGATTTCCAATCACACAGTCTCAGTGAAATTGCCCCCCTTGGGGTTTTTTCCCCACTTAGGCCTGTGAAGGGAGAGGGTCTTGATTTTGTGCCAATCACCTATATGCTAGAGAAAGGAAGCTATCATGAGATAGGCCTTCCAAATGCTCTGCTAAGCACTTGGGTCTGGGTAATACTGCTAACTCTGCACCCCTAAAGCTACACCTCTGGCTGTTTGGTCTTTTTCCCACTCTTACTAAGTCTGTGAAGAGAGAATCTGTTCATGTCCAGATTGCCCACGGGGTAAAGAAAGCAGACCATTGTGAGCTAGGCCTTCCAAACACGGGGTAGAGAAAGCAGACCATAGCGAGCTAGGCCTTCCAAACACTGCAGCAGACACCTCGGCAGCCCCTATAGCTAGACCCCTGGTTCATATTCTTTTTTGTCCTGTGGGCAGAGAAGGTCCTGATTTTCCATAGGGTAGAGAAAGGAACTAGGCTCTCCAATCACTATGAAAGGCTCTAGATCTTGGTTGAAACTGTAGCCCTATATCTACACCACTGGCTGTTGGGTTTTTCCCACTTTTTAGGTCTGTGGAGGGAGAGGGTCTTGTTTTTTTTTTTCTGCAATAGGCTAGAGAGAGGAAATCATCATGAGATTTCCAAACACTCTACCAGGCACTCGGGTCTAGGTAAAACTCTTAACTCTGCACCCCTAAAGCTACATCACTGGCCATTTGGTCTTTTTTCCAATCTCTAAGTGTCCTGCTCATGTCCATATTGCCCACAGGGTAGAGAAAGTAAACCATTGTGATCTAGGTCTTCCAAAAACTGCAGAAGGCACCCCTGCACTCCTATAGCTAGACCCCTGTTTCATAATCTTTTTTGGGCTTCTGTTCATGTCCAAATTTCCCATAGGGTGGAGAAAAGAAGCCATCTTTAGCTAGGCCTTGCTATCTCTGTGCCTCAGGGTGCATATATCCTTGGTAACTGCAGGGGTTAATTCTAGTTCTTCGAAGGATTGTGGCCATGCTGTATAATTTTCATGACTTTGCCCCTCCATGTTACTCATTGAAGTTGCTGATGTCATTTAGTAGGCCCTATGTTCTTGGGGACCACCCAAGGGGTGCGATTATAGGACCCCTCCAATGTCATGTGAAAACATCTGAATCATGAACTTTCATCTCACAAACCAAAGTTTATCTAAAATTGGATTTACAAAGGGCCCGGGATCAACAAGCATCCACACGACGGTCACACTCAAGGAAAGCCAATGGGATCCGCTAAAAGTTTGGCAGAATTACCAGTTCACCTTCTCTAGTGAAGCGTAAATCACATGAGCTAAATGAGCCAAGAGGCCCGAGCCGGGTTCGATCATCTGTCCGAAATATTTTACAGACTAATCACACATTTGCCGAGGAGAAGTAATCAAGTGCAATCAGGGTACAGTGCACGGAACAAAGAGCATTGTGTCCCTCCGAATACAGAATGATTGCGCTTATAATGAGGGGTGGGGGAGGGGAGCAGCTCAGGAAGTCACACGGGGGATACATGGAGCAAGTACGACGCTGGGAATATGGTCATGTAGCGGAGGGGATAATGGTGAGGGGCTTATTTACTATCTACAGGAGCATTCAATTGTAGGAATAGAAGAGGGGGCCCCATAGCGAAAGTCAACATGGAGTCCCCCAGCTGCTGTTACAATCCCCCATCAAAGCTTCACCCAAGTGTAACCATTCAATAGGTGTCCATGAGGTGGTACCGACCTGAGAGCTGTCCTCCACCAATGGAACCAATTATTCGGCTACATTGTCAAAAGGTTTGACATATGAGGGTCCGGGTGCTAAAATGAATGAAGGGTCAGAGGAGCTTAGGTCCTCGGAGAGCTTAGAGGACAGTAAACAGAGATCTGTACACCACTCTCTCCGAGAGGAGCCAAGAAGAGTCCCGGGTGCAACGCACACCCTGCTCCTTCATGATAGCGATCGATGGGGGTCCTGCACAGGTAACCCACGATCAAAACGTGACAGGCCACTATGATACATCCAAAATCTTGAGCTCGTACCCTCACATGCAATCTAATAGTAGGAAGTCCTTAATGCAACTATGTCTACCTCTGATAGAACATCATGGGAAAAATTAGTAAGTGGCATCTGGCCTTCCAGTCCTTGGACTGGCATGACTTTCAGGCTGGTTCCTTTACTTGTGGGCTAATATTGGGGTGCTTGTAAAGAGCAGCTCTGTCTGACACAGTACAGGGGTAACAAACACAGTGATGTCACAGTACAGGGATAATAAACACAGTGATGTCACAGTACAGAGATAATAAACACAGTGATGTCACCGTACAGAGATAATAAACACAGTGATGTCACAGTACAGAGATAATAAACACAGTGATGTCACAGTACAGGGATAATAAACACAGTGATGTCACAGTACAGGGATAATAAACACAGTGATGTCACAGTACAGGGATAATAAACACAGTGGTGTCACAGAACAGGGATAATAAACACAGTGATGTCACAGTACAGAGATAATAAACACAGTGATGTCACCGTACAGAGATAATAAACACAGTGATGTCACAGTACAGGGATAATAAACACAGTGATGTCACAGTACAGAGATAATAATCACACAAGCGATGTCACAGTACAGGGATAAAAAACACAGTGATGTCATAGTACAGGGATAATAAACACAGTGATGTCACAGTACAGGGATAAGAAACACAGCGATGTCACAGTACAGAGATAATAAACACAGTGATGTCACAGTACAGAGATAATAAACACAGTGATGTCACCGTACAGAGATAATAAACACAGTGATGTCACAGTACAGAGATAATAAACACAGTGATGTCACAGTACAGGGATAATAAACACAGTGATGTCACAGTACAGGGATAATAAACACAGTGATGTCACAGTACAGGGATAATAAACACAGTGGTGTCACAGAACAGAGATAATAAACAGTGATGTCACAGTACAGAGATAATAAACACAGTGATGTCACAGTACAGGGATAATAAACACAGTGATGTCACTGTACAGAGATAATAAACACCAGTGATGTCACAGTACAGGGATAATAAACACAGTGATGTCACAGTACAGGGATAATAAACACAGTGATGTCACAGTACAGGGATAATAAACACAGCGATGTCACTGTACAGGGATAATAAACACAGTGATGTCACAGTACAGAGATAATAAACACAATGATGTCACAGTACAGAGATAATAAACACAGTGATGTCACAGTACAGAGATAATAAACAGTGATGTCACAGTACAGGGATAATAAACACAGTGATGTCACAGTACAGAGATAATAAACACAGTGATGTCACAGTACAGGGATAATAAACACAGTGATGTCACAGTACAGAGATAATAAACACAGTGCTGTCACAGTACAGGGATAATAAACACAGTGATGTCACTGTACAGAGATAAACACAGTGATGTCACAGTACAGGGATAATAAACACAGTGATGTCACAGTACAGGGTAATAAACACAGCAATGTCACTGTACAGATTAGATACATGTATTGGTATCACAGGGAGGTATAATGTACAGGAAGGTTTGCCTCCCCTCCCCCACAGCAGCGACTGGCACGAACGCCTCATATATAACCCATAAACCCGGGTGAGAATTTCTATATATTGCAGCAGGTGACTCCAGTCTAAAGAGCCGCCATGTATCAATTCCGAACGGCGAGACAAGGCTTTTTCCGGAGTGAATTGCACACAAACTGCGACATAAGGTTCTGCTGAATCTGCTTCGTGCCTGAGTACAAATTACTGCAACTGATGCTCCTAGCAACATGGGCATTAAATCCTGCAGCCAGGAAAGATACACACGGCGCCGAGAAAAGATTCACTGGGTTTTTTTCTTTCTTTTTTTTTTTTTCTCACTCGAGTCAAGCCGGAAAAAGGTAAAAATGAACTGGAGATAAAATCCCTCCATGTTCCTAATGTGTCATTTATTTGTGGGAGATAAGTCCTGGCTGTAATGCTCGGTCCTCATTGTGGAATCAGATCACTGGCGTCACGTGCCCCAATCCTGTTATTTATTTGTCCCCTTGTGGCTTTGAATGGCTTAACAGAAGCGACTATTTGACTAGTGGAAGATACATAGTAAGCGTCTTGTAGAAGCATTTATCACCCCTATGGAGCATTGTCTGCGCGCTGCCAGCGATGAATACCGCAGTGACTCCGGGCAGGGATGTACCTTCTGTTATGCACATGCATCGTCCAGGGCCGTACAGCACAGTAGGAGCAAAGGGGAAGAGACTATGGGCGCTATTCCCTCATATCCAGGTAAGAAGAGGTTGCATTGAGATTCCATCCATGCAAGCAAAAAAACTAACCGGATCCCCAAGTTTCAGGCATCATTTGTAGCATCAATGATAAAAAATTGGATTTTTGTCCCCTCCCGGCTCCAGGTGTTCCTGCCATCCCCTATAGTCATGCCCATGCATTACCTGATCATGGCAACTGCATCATCAGCAGTTACATTACACTTACTCTGCCTCTCGGCTCTGCTACATCTGACAAATTTAGATGCTCGTGTGAATCAATAGCAATAACAGACAGAAAAAGTTGACCTTTGGGACCCACTTTTTATCCTTTAAAACATTATAGCAGTGTAGCTGTGAATCCAGCACTGGAGTGAGACAGTAAAACACTTACTAGAAGCCTCAGACCCTCTGTGTGTCTGTACCTCTCTCTCTGCAATTGCTTCCTCCTCCCCATCCCATCTTTGTAGAATTTTATGGGCTACACCTGGAACCTGATTCCTCAGTGAGATAATGCATACCTTCACTACAGATAGATTTTACCGGAATTCTATGTATTGCATTTGAAACCTGATTCCTCAGTGAGATGATAATTCATTTCTTCACTACAGACATACTTTAAAATAATTCAATGGGTTTCATTTGTAACTTGATTCCTCAGTCATATGATAATTCACCTCATCACTACAGATACATTTTGCCAGATTTCTATGGGCTACATCTGTAAACTGATTCTTCAGTGAGCTGATAATCCATCTCCTCATTATAGACTACATGGGTAACCTCAGTGAGATGACAATCTCCTCACTACAAACAGATTTTACCCGAATTCTATGTGTTGCATCTGGAACCTGATTCCTCAGTGAGATGATAATCCACCTCATCAATACAGATATATTATGCCAGAATTCTATAGGCTACAAGAGGAACATGATTCCTCAGTGACATGATAATCCATCTACTCACTATACATATATTTTGCCAGAATTCTATGGGCTACATCTGTAACTTGATTCCTCAGTGAGATGACAATCTCCTCACTACAGACAGATTTTACCAGAATTCTATGGACTAAGTCTAGAACCTGATTCCTCAGTGAGATGGCAATCCATCTCTTCAGTACAGACAGATTTTACCAGAAATCTATGTTACATGTGGTAACTGATTCCTCAGTGAGATGATAATCCATCTCCTCACTACAGACATATTTTACTAGAATTATATAGGATACATCTAAAACCTGATTCCTCAGTGAGATGATAATCCACCTCCTCACTACATACAGATTTTACTAGAATTCTATAGGCTACATCTGGAACCTGATTCCTCAGTGAGATTCAAATCCATCTCTTCAGTGCAGACAGATTTTACCAGAAATCTATATGTTGTTGTGGTACCTGATTCCTCAGTGAGATGATAATCCATCTCCTCACTACAGACAGATTTTGCTAGAATTCTATAGGCGACCTCTAGAACCTGATTCTTCAGTAAGAGTATAATCCATCTTGTCACTACAGACAGCTTTTACTAGAAATCTATAGGATACATCTAGAACCTGATTCCTCAGTGAGATGATAATCAAGTCACCATTATTATAACCATTCTCAAGTATGTCCCTTTATGCTTGCTGGGTCTCTAAATCGTGGCTCTCTAGTTGATGCTAGACTACAACTGCCTGTGGCAGTCAGGGCATGCTAGGAGTTGTAGTCTTGCAGATTGAAGACCACTCCCCTGCAGTAGAAATCCAGGCTCCTCTCCTCCTGTCTGTTCCTCTGCAGACAATGTCACCACAGGCTCCTCACACAGCCTCCTATTTCTTCCGGCACTTCAGAAAATGTATTCACGGATCCATGACAGAATCAGTCGGATAAAAGCGCGCAGTGAATCTCAGCAGATCAGGAGGTGTCAGGGGAAATTTCACTGACGAATAGGTCAGCCTGACGTACAGAGATTTGGAAATCCTGCAGGTGATTGTTGTGTCTCTGCGGATGTTCTAAACCAGGGGTTTACGTAAAACCCAAACTCCGAAAGAAGCGGAAAATAATGTAACAAGCCCGGGGTGAGATCTAACAATGGATTTAGAGGGGATGATCCGACATCAAAGGGAGAAGCTTCAGAGGGCGGCATGGCCTAGATACACAGAGATATATATAGATGGATGGTCCGTCAGACTCCTGTAATCCGGCATCAAGGGGACCAGGATGGTCATACAAAATAATATAGAGATCTATCTATCTATCTATCTATCTATCTATCTATCTATCTATCTATCTATCTCCTATCTATCTATCTCATATCTATCTATCTATCTATCTATCTATCTATCTATCTATCTATCTCATATCTATCTATCTATCTATCTATCTATCTATCTACCTATCTATCTATCTCATATCTATCTATCTATCTCCTATCTATCTATCTATCTATCTCATATCTATCTATCTATCTATCTATCTATCTATCTATCTATCTATCTATCCATCTATCTATCTCATACCTATCTATCTATCTCATATCTATCTATCTATCTATCTATCTATCTATCTATCTCATATCTATCTATCTATCTATCTATCTCATATCTATCTATCTATCTATCTATCTATCTATCTATCTATCATATATCATCTATCTACCTATCTATCTATCTATCTCATATCTATCTATCTATCTATCTATCTATCTATCTATCTATCCCATCTATCTATCTCATACCTATCTATCTATCTATCTATCTATCTATCTATCTATCTATCTACCTATCTATCTCATATCTATCTATCTATCTATCTATCTATCTATCTATCTATCTATCTTATATTATTTGTCTATCTCACATTTTCCTTTTATCTAGAAGACTTTCTGGACTATCAGACGGCAGACGAGCGGGGTCTCACCTTGTATCTATAGCTGTAAATGAATGGATACAATGAATCTTTTACGGCTCACATTTATTTCTGCTCTTATCCGTGATATGTGTAAATCAATTGCCCTCTCGTATTTTGCCAGTAAAGTCCGGGTTCATCGTCTGCTGTAGACGGCGCCGTCTCCTGGCCCGGGTCCAATCACAGGAGAGCATAGCTCCCTGTTCTGTGCGGGGGGGAGGGGGGGTAATTATAGGAAGACCCCCCTCTCCACCCCCCCCTCTCCACCCCCCTCCCCCACCCTCTCCGGAGACATCAGGTGGGATGATCGACGCTGAAATCAGCTCCAGCTGTGATCAAAGTTTATTAAATTGATGAACGCTCGGCCGCGGATCTGGTGTCATGGAAGGAACCTCAAGACTGCCGGGCGCAGCCTCCGCAGGTGGAGCACGGCCCTGTGTCTAAGGCCTCCTGCACACGACCGTATCTGTTTTGCGGTCTGAAAATATCGGATTCACAAAATACGTATGTGGTCTGTTTCCATCCTGCAATTTTCACCTAATGTAAAAACGTCCATTCTCCTCCACAATAAGGGCTCATGCACACGACCGTATGTATTTTGCGGTCCGCAAAAACGGATCTGCAAAAAATACGGATGACGTCCGTGTGCGTTTCGTATTTTGCGGAACGTAACAGCCGGCCCCTAATGGAACAGTCCTAACCTTGTCCGTAATGCGGACAATAATAGGACACGTTCTATCTTTTTGTGGAACGGAAACACGGAATGTACAAGGAGTACCTTCTGTTTGTTTGCAGACCCATTGAAATGAATGGTTCCGCATGCGGTCCGCAAAAAAAACGGAACGTACATGGAAAGAAAAAAGACTCGTGTGCATGAGCCCTAAGGACAGGTTCTCTAATCTGAGGCCCGGCTGCACAGATGACGAATGAAATCCGCGTACTGTCCGTTTTTTTGCAGACCAGTAGAAACCAATGAGTCAGTGTGCGATCCGCAGAAAGAGCACATGAGACACGGACTGAAAGTACCGTTATGTGAATGAGGCCTAAGGATGGGGGTGATCCTACTAAGAGTCTCGTATAAGGTCTGCCCAATCCACAGGGATGTCCAACCTGCCGCCCTCCAGCGGTTGCAAAACTACAACTCCCAGCATGCATGGACAGCCTACAGCTATCAACCTACAGCAGGGCATGATGGGAGTTGTAGTTTTACAACAGCTAGAGGGCCACAGGTTTGACATCCCTGTTCTAGGGGTTCGGTGCTTCAATTAGAACAGAGGAAAAGACCAAGCCTTATCTGTACAGAACTAATACTTCTCACAGCTGAGGGTTTGCTACAGTTGTATCCAGTCTAGACAATCCCCTGACTGGACTCCAGACTGATACATTTCACCTGAACTGATACATTGTAGCAAAGCAGGACAGAAGGGAGATTGTGCTTCTAATGTATTTAGATTATGTGTCTGTTCATCCTGTTCTTCCTGGTTCATGAACAGAATGTTAGAAGTAAAGAACTGCCACACTGAGTCACGTGACACAACCAGTGCACTAGAGAGGAGAGGGAGCATGGAGGTGACAGCCTGCCGTATATTGGCATCAGAACCCCGGGGGGGGGGGGTAGACAGCAATGAAATTCAATCAAGGGCAGAGTAAATGAACGTACCCGTATAGCAGAGCTGGATTTGTCAGATGCAGCAGCGCTGAGTGAAGGAGGACACGGTGCTAACACAGCTACACCGGCAGTCGTATCCCCTAAGAGTACCGGAAGCAGCCGGTGAAGACGACATATGGTGTGAATGGATCCATGCTGGGCCGTATAGTTCGCCCACTGCTGCCATGGGGCGCCAGTAAATAACATACGGACAATTAATTATTAATTTCCTATTTGCATATTCCTCCAATGAAAATGTCACCGGAATCTCGCCTGGAAGAGACGTTAATCAGCAGGTAACGGCCGCCGCTCGATAAATAAATCCGCGCCAAGGTTTTCAGACTTATTTATCGGCCTTCAGAGAAGTCAGGGCCGTGGAAGAGAGAGGAGGCGGCGGAAATATCTGTCAGAGGGGGTAACGGCGCCAATCAATATCACCGGGATTATCCACATACACGTCAGGACGATACTGTGAGACTGGGAGACGTTACTGGGAGACATTACTGGGAGACGTTACTGGGAGACGTTACTGGGAGACGTTACTGGGAGACGTTACTGGGAGATGTTACTGGGAGACATTACTAGAAAACACTACTGAAAGACGTTACTAAGAGACATTACTGGGAGACGTTACTGAGAGATGTTACTGGGAGATGTTACTGGGAGACATTACTGGGAAATATTACTGAGAGACATTACTAGAAAACACTACTGAAAGACGTTACTAAGAGACATTACTGGTAGACGTTACTGAGAGATGTTACTGGGAGACATTACTGGGAAATATTACTGAGAGACATTACTAGAAAACACTATTGAAAGACGTTACTGGGAGAAATAACTGGGAAACATTACTGGGAGACATTACTGGGAGACGTTACTGGGAGACATTACTGGGAGATGTTACTGGGACATGTTACTGAGACCTGCTACTGGGAGACGGAAATATCCATCAGAGGGGATAACTCCAATCAATGTCACCAAGATTATCCACATACACTGCCCAGCAGATACTGTGAGACTGGCAGACATTTCTGGGAGACATTACTGGGAGACAATACTGTAAGATGTTACTGGGAGATATTACTGGGGGATACGTATTACTGGGAGACATTACTGAGAGGTTACTGGGAGAAGTCACTGAGAGATATTACTGGGAGACATTACCGATACTGAAAGACATTACTAGCAGACATTACTGGGAGACATTTTTAGTAGACATTACTAGGAGATATTAGTGGGAGACATTTCTGGGAGACGTTTCTAGCAGACATTACTAGCAGACACTATTCGGAGACATTACTGAGACATTTCTGTAAAAAACAGATGCTGGGAGGATGAAGGAGGAGCGGGATCGGTGCTGGTAAAAGGTCAGCGTTCAAAATAAAGACCGTATCACTTTATCACATCTGTGGATTTACATAGGACTGCAGGTGAGACATTATCATACTTCATCCCCCGGTAATAGCGCCCCCTGGAGATACTACGTTCTGCTCTGCTACATCCTCCACCGAGGTGACATTGGGATCGCCCCTTTGTCACATATTATTAATAAGGGTTAAATGAGGCCCTATCCGCAATGCGGTGCCGGCTGGCGGGTCATGTAAACACAGGGTGATTAGGGAAAATAAGACCATCACAGACTTGTCAAGATAAAGCGCCAGTCCGGGAGGACAACGGCGAGATAAGCAGAGGAGACAATGGGGAGGGGGAGTGGAGAGCGAGAGATTAAAGGAGCGCACGATTCTAATAAATGGTGAGGACGAGAGAGAAGAATGGAGGGAGCAGAGACACCGGGCCACGGTCCAAATCACCACATGTCCAGGACCGGACAATGCACTGGATCATTGGAGGCCTTATCAACTTCAGCGCAGACCACTGCCAGTTTATTTGGGGCAAAATTGGGACCCATCAAATTTACAGCCAAAATTGACTCTCTTCATTGGCAACGGCAAAAAAAGGGGATCAGTCAGCACATCCCAATGTGCAGGTTCACTCTGTCGTGAAGGAAAAAAAAACACAATGCAGCAGCGCTCTGCAAACACAAATAACGTACAACATTAACATAGTCATAGAAAACATTCTGGTGCTAGAGCTACACTTATTTTGCAAAATTGAGATTCTTGGCAAATACATATTGTACAAAATTATTTGGGCCCGTCTGCCAAACGTCAAGGCGATCTCTGTAAGATGGGAACCTAACACTAATTCCTACCTGTTGTGTGCCATAACGGCCACCATAAAATTCAGGGATTGCAGGTTCCACATGCTGGGTCCTCTCTGCTTTGACCATTTTTGGTGCCTTAAAGGCCTTCATTAAATCCAGGGATGCAGGTACCAACATGCATGCTGAGCCCACTCTATACCTCACCTGGTGCCTCACGGCCTCCAATGCATATACTGAGAGCAGGCTACAGCGTTATACTTACACTGATTAAAATCAGCCTATGGGGCAGACAGGCTGGGCTAATTTTATGGTGGCCGTTATGGCACATAACAGGTAGGAACTAGTGTTAGGTTCCTGTCTTAAAGAGATCGCCTTGACGTTTGGCAGACGGGCCCAAATAATTTTGTACAAAATGCCAAGAAATAAGTGTAGCTCTAGCACCAGAATATTTTCTATGACTATGGCATTGTTGTACATTATTTGTGTTTGCAGAGTGCTGCTGCATTGTGTTTTTTCGCCACTGATCTACACCATTATGACCCCTTCCCACTGCTTGGGAGGACTTGTCTTGATCTTTATCACATTGTGGCGCCTATTAAGAGAAGGCGATGTAAAATTGAGATTCCTGTGGTTCTGGAAGACCTACCACAGGAGATGACTCTGAGGTCCACCCCCCTCCATCCATACAGAACACGGTCCCTATAATTGCATCTCTTTGGTGAGGTCTAATAAGTTATTTGCAAGTCACCCCATAATACATAGACCCTGGTGGTAGATGGTTGCTCCAACGTCATTTTGAAATGGGTTTGTCTTCTTCTGGATGTTGGAGATTGGACTCTCTGAAACTGTGACCATGCGAGTCCGAGCTCTGAATAGCTTCATATCAGCCATGTTGAAAGGCTGTTAACCTTGGCTTGACGTATCTTCTCCGAGGACCCCATAGCTTGGACCTCTGTCTTTCAGTGGACTCCTCTGTCCCACTGGATTGATCACATGGGTCCCATCGGTGGTATATACAGTGGGGAAAAAAAAGTATTTAGCCACCAATTGTGCAAGTTCTTCCACTTATAAAGATGAGGTCGGCCTGTAATTGACATCATAGGTAGACCTCAACTATGAGAGACAAAATGAGAAAACAAATCCAGAAAATCACATTGTCTGATTTTTAAAGAATTTATTTGCAAATTATGGTGGAAAATAAGTATTTGGTCACCTACAAACAAGAAGATTTCTGTCTCTCACAGACCTGTAACTTCTTCTTTAAGAGGCTCCTCTGTCCTCCACTCATTACCTGTAGTAATGGCCCCTGTTTGTTATCAGTATAAAAGATACCTGTCCACAACCTCAAACAGTCACACTCCAAACTCCACTATGGTGAAGACCAAAGAGCTGTCGAAGGACACCAGAAACAAAGACCTGCACCAGGCTGGGAAGACTGAATCTGCAATAGGCAAGCAGCTTGGTGTGAAGAAATCAACTGTGGGAGCAATAATTAGAAAATGGAAGACATACAAGACCACTGATAATCTCCCTCCATCAGGGGCTCCACACAAGATCTCACCCCGTGGGGTCAAAATGATCACAAGAACTGTGAGCAAAAATCCCAGAACCACACGGGGGGACCTAGTGAATGACCTGCAGAAAGCTGGGGACCAACGTAACAGAGGCTACCGTCAGTAACACAATACACCGCCAGGGACTCAGACGTGTCCCCCTGCTTAAGCCAGTACATATCCGGGCCCGTCTGAAGTTTGCTAGAGAGCATTTGGATGTTCCAGAAGAGTACTGGGAGAATGTCATATGGTTAGATGAAACGAAAGTAGAAGTGTTTCTCTGCAGAGGGACCAAGACGACTGATCCGTGTACATGAAAGAATGAATGGGGCCATGTATCGTGAGATTTTGAACACAAACCATGACAATGATCCCAAGCACACCGCCAGGGCAATGAAGGAGTGGCTTCATATTTCGAGGTCCTGGAGTGACCTAACCAGTCTCCAGTCCCACCCCCATAGAAAACCTTTGGAGGGAGTTGAAAGTCCGTGTTGCCCAGCGACAGCCTCAAAACATCACTGCTCTAGAGGAGATCTGCATGGAGGAATGGGCCAACATACCACAACAGTGTGTGCCAAACTTGTGAAGACTTACAGAAAATGTTTAACCTCTGTCATTGCCAACAAAGGATATAGAACAAAGTATTGAGATGAACTTTTGTTATTGACCAAATACTTATTTTCCACCATAATTTGCAAATAAATTCTTTAGAAATCAGAGAATGTGATTTTCTGGATTTGTTTTCTCATTTTGTCTCCCATAGTTGAGGTCTACCTATGATGTCAATTACAGGCCGACCTCATCTTTATAAGTGGGAGAACTTGTACAATTGGTGGCTGACTAAATACTTTTTCCCCCCACTGTAAGTAGCAAACATTAAACTTATAAGAAAAGCAAAGGATCATGTTCTCTGCACAATTGGAAATGGTATTCACGTCCTCTTGCCCATGCCAGGGTTGGACCATACATGAATCAGCCATACATGGTGGGATGTTTCTGCTCAATGAGAAGATCAAAACAATACTCAAGCCTTTTGAGGAACCATGAAACTTCTGCTTATTAGCAATGCTAAAGAGAGGAGAAGAACCATGAAGCTTTTGTTGGTGGGACTGGGACATCTCACCATCTTCTAGAGCCACCATAGACATAGAGATGTAGCAAACCTTAACACCTTGAAGACACAGTTGCAGCAAACCTTAAACTGACACAACACAACAAAAGCCATTGAAAAAGTAAAGTCATATGTATTTAATGCTTTACGTGTCCAGTTAAAGTTTCCTACATCTGAGTCATGAACATGATGGAGTGTCCCCTTGGGATGAAAAACGTTCCTTCTCTATGGAAACACTTGACCTCTCTGATCTACGTTTCTCCTGACAGTAGACCATGGCTAAGGGTCTTCTTACCACCATAGGTATCACGTCGATGGTGGATCCTTCAAGAACTTTAGATGAGAGTCTGTAACAATGTATCTTCAAAACAAAGAAACCAGGAGGAGCCTTCAAGTTCTTTAAAAAAAAAAATGACCTACAGGATCTGCCTTCAGAAGTGAAATTACTAGTGAAGCAGTTTGTGATGACCTTTCCTCTGCAGTAGAAGACTTCCTGGGGGAAAGACAATTGAAGAAAACTGCAGGGGACAGAGAGGAGCGTTTCATCGTTGATTACATAAGACAATGTTTTGTAGCCACATCTAGAACGAGCGTGGTCACATAGGACAGACCGGAGCCCGGGGGCCTCAACTCAGCTCAACTACGAGCCGTATATCATACCTCACAATGCAACCCAGGTCAATGGCAGCTTGGAGGTCTAGTAACGATGCTATGAAGCCTGCTATGGGTTCCTGGCCCTGTGGCCCTTTAAAGCATCATTTCAACATACAGTAGCAAGATACTACTTGATGTAGCAGAGTTAAGTCTGTGAGATGCAGCAAAAGGAGTTTATCAATGTAACAGAGCTGAGTTTGTCCAATCACAAAGCCCATCCTGCGATGTGTTATCTATGGCTTTACACAGAACTGCGGGAAAACCTTACAACAATCACCGAGGCATGCCCTGAAATTTAAATGACCGTGCCGGCTCTGCTACATCAGTTGTAGACTGACCCTCACTTTTGGTTAACTGAAGCTCATGCAATGACTGGAGAACGAGCCTTGGACATTGGAAATCGAGATGGATTTCGAAGGGCAAAATCAGTGCCGTGGCCCTAAACCTTGGGAACTAAGGGGCCCTTATGCCGTGCACAAGTTCTATTCAGCCCTTGCATATCTGTGCCCAGAAAAGCTGGCTACAAGAAATATGGAGGCCACAAGGTTTTTTGCGCCCAGCTTTCCGTGACTCCTGAGCAACCAATTCCCGGAGGAGTTGCCCTTTAAGAAATATCTGATACATTGTAAAATATAATATTACATTATAAGGATAATCCTAAAATACATTGCCAATCAGATTTGCACCAATGAGACTATTAGACTATTTTACACCCTCCCCCCCAATGTCAAATTCGGAGACTATTACACAAATTAAACTGTCCTCCCATTAACCCTTTCATCGCCGGCTTGTTTTGCAGTTTCCGGAATATGTTAGAGCAAAAGCAAGTTTGGAGCAAAGTTCCTGTAGCAGAAAATTGGTTAAAGCTTTTAAGAAGAGAGAAGGTGCCTTATACGGGGAAACAATCGCTTCAGACCGCGCCATTTGTCTGGGAAGGCAAAAATCTGATAACCGAAAAGATTAACATTAGGCCGCGGTACAATTTCTCGGTTGGCTTCTCCTGCCCACGCCATAATGTACTGATAGCATATAGGGGATTAGAGACACTGCCCCAATCCATATCACAGCACGGAGGTTAAGTGATATATTGGGATGAGACCCATTATTTACCGTCCCTGCAAATGCGATTACACAGTCGGATTCAATCATCTCATTTGTACTGGGATGGAATACAGATCCGGGAACTTCTAGAACCGGACGCAGCCCGAAGCCATTATGTGCGAGGACTCCGGGATAAGAGGTGGTGGAGGCGGGGCCGGGGAGGCATGTGATACACAATATGGAGAATAGAGATATTAAAGGGGGGGTCTGCGCCAATAATCCTGTATGATTTATGTTAGGGAGATGCTGCACTGCCTGCGACCGGAATCTAGTGGACAGAGCAGAAGTCAGGAAGAAACAGAGACATCATATGATAGCAACAGATCATAAAACATCATAAATGCTGTGACATCACACATGACATCACTATAGTATTTATATACTAAATATCACACTATTACATCACAGCTGACATCACTATAATAGTAATATACTATATATTACACTGTGACATCACACCTGACATCACTACAATAGTAATATACTGAATATCACACTATGAAATCACACCTGACATCACTATAATAGTAATATACTGAATATCACACTATGACATCACACCTGACATCACTATAATAGTAATATACTGAATATCACACTATGACATCACACCTGACATCACTATAATAGTAATATACTGAATATCACACAGTCACATCACACCTGACATCACTACAATAGTAATATACTGAATATCACACTATGACATCACACCTGACATCCCTATAATAGTAATATACTGAATATCACACTATGACATCACACCTGACATCACTACAATAGTAATATACTGAATATCACACTATGACATCACACCTGACATCACTACAATAGTAATATACTGAATATCACACTATGACATCACACCTGACATCCCTATAATAGTAATATACTGTATATCACACTATGACATCACACCTGACATCACTACAATAGTAATATACTGAATATCACACTATGACATCACACCTGACATCCCTATAATAGTAATATATTGAATATCACACTGTGACATCACATCTCACATCACTATAATAGTAATATACTATATATCACACTGTGACATCACACCTGACATCACTATAATAGTAATACACTGTATATCACACTGTGACATCACACCTGACATCACTATAATAGTAATACACTGTATATCACACTGTGACATCACACCTGACATCACTATAATAGTAATATACTGTATATCACACTGTGACATCACACCTGACATCACTATAATAGTAATACACTGTATATCACACTGGACATCACACCTGACATCATATAATAGTAATATACTGAATATCACACTATGACATCACACCTGACATCACTATAATAGTAATATACTGTATATCACACTGTGACATCACACCTGACATCACTATAATAGTAATATACTGTATATCACACTGTGACATCACATCTGACATCACTATAATAGTAATATAATGTATATCACACTGTGACATCACTATAGTAGTTATATACTGAATATCACACTATGACATCACACCTGACATCACTATAATAGTAATATACTGTATATCACACTGTGACATCACACCTGACATCACTATAATAGTAATATACAGAATATCACACTATGACATCACACCTGACATCACTATAATAGTAATATACAGAATATCACACTATGACATCACACCTGACATCACTATAATAGTAATATACTGTATATCACACTGTGACATCACACCTGACATCACTATAATAGTAATATACTGTATATCACACTGTGACATCACACCTGACATCACTATAATAGTAATATACTGTATATCACACTATGACATCACACCTGACATCACTATAATAGTAATATACTGAATATCACACTGTGACATCACACCTGACATCACTATAATAGTAATATACTCAATATCACACTGTGATATCACACCTGACATCACTATAATAGTAATATACTGAATATCACACTATGACATCACACCTGACATCACTGTAATAGTAATATACATAATTTTACACTGTGACATCACATCTGACATCACTACAATAGTAATATACTGAATATCACACTGTGACATCACATCTGACATCACTACAATAGTAATATAATGAATATTACATTGTGAAATCACACCTGACATCCCTATAATAGTAATATACTAAATATCACACTATGACATCACTATAATAGTAATATCCTGAATATCACACAGTGACATCACACCTGACATCACTATAGTAGTTATATACTAAATATCACACTGTGACATCACACCTGACATCACTATAATAGTAATATACTGTATATCACACTATGACATCACACCTGACATCACTATAATAGTAATATACTCAATATCACACTGTGATATCACACCTGACATCACTATAATAGTAATATACTGAATATCACACTATGACATCACACCTGACATCACTGTAATAGTAATATACTGTATATCACACAGTGACATCACACCTGACATCACTGTAATAGTAATATACATAATTTTACACTGTGACATCACATCTGACATCACTACAATAGTAACATACTGAATATCACACTGTGACATCACATCTGACATCACTACAATAGTAATATAATGAATATTACATTGTGAAATCACACCTGACATCCCTATAATAGTAATATACTAAATATCAAACTATGACATCACTATAATAGTAATATACTGTATATCACACTATGACATCACACCTGACATCACTATAATAGTAATATACTGAATATCACACTGTGACATCACACCTGACATCACTATAATAGTAATATACTGTATATCACACTGTGACATCACACCTGACATCACTACAATAGTAATATGCTGAATATTACTTTGTGACATCACACCTGACATCACTATAATAGTAATATACTTAATATAGTAGTAACCAATGCAGTCAGGCGGTAGGGAAAGCAAATCGTATGCTTGGCTGCATAGCTAGAGGTATAAGAAGCAGAAAGAGGGAGATTGTGATCCTCTGTATAGAGCTCTAGTGAGACCACATCTGGAATACTGGGTTCAATTCTGGAGACCTCACCTGCAAAAGGATATTGGGTCCAAAGAAGAGCTACAAAAATGGTGGAAGGTCTAAAGCATAGAACTTATCAAGAAAGACTCCGAGTTCTTAATATGTATAGTCTGGAGGAAAGAAGATAAAGGGGGACATGACTGAGACCTTTAAATATGTTAAAGGACTGAATAAAGTTCAGGAGGGAAGGGTTATTAATAAGAAACAGAACACAAGAACAAGGGGGCACAATCTGAGGTTAGAGGGGAAATCAAGAACAACATTAGAAAATATTATTTCACTGAAAGAGTAGTAGAAGCTTGGAGCAAACTTCCAGCAGAGGTGGTTGATAAATCCACAGTAACTGAATTTGAACATGTATCTATCCTAAGATAACAATAAAAGGATAATAAAAGGGCGACTAGATGGACCAGGGGGGCTTTTTCTACTGTCAATCTTCTATGTTTCTATATCACACTATGACATCACACCTGACATCACTATAATAGTAATATACTGAATATCGCACTATGACAACACACCTGACATCACTATAATAGTAATATACTGTATATCGCACTATGACATCACACCTGACATCACTATAATAGTAATATACTGTATATCGCACTATGACATCACACCTGACATCACTATAATAGTAATATACTGAATATCACACTGTGACATCACACCTGACATCACTATAATAGTAATATACTGTATATCACACTATGACATCACACCTGACATCACTATAATAGTAATATACTGTATATCACACCTGACATCACTATAATAGTAATATACTGTATGTCACACTGTGACATCACACCTGACATCACTATAATAGTAATATACTGTATATCGCACAGTGACATCACACCTGACATCACTATAATAGTAATATACTGTATATCGCACTATGACATCACACCTGACATCACTATAATAGTAATATACTGAATATCGCACTATGACATCACAGCTGACATCACTATAATAGTAATATACTGTATATCGCACTGTGACATCACACCTGACATCACTATAATAGTAATATACTGTATATCGCACTGTGACATCACACCTGACATCACTATAATAGTAATATACTGTATATCACACTATGACATCACACCTGACATCACTATAATAGTAATATACTGTATATCGCACTATGAAATCACACCTGACATCACTATAATAGTAATATACTGAATATCGCACTATGACATCACACCTGACATCACTATAATAGTAATATACTGTATATCGCACAGTGACATCACACCTGACATCACTATAATAGTAATATACTGTATATCGCACAGTGACATCACACCTGACATCACTATAATAGTAATATACTGTATATCGCACTGTGACATCACACCTGACATCACTATAATAGTAATATACTGAATATCACACTATGACATCACACCTGACATCACTATAATAGTAATATACTGTATATCGCATAGTGACATCACACCTGACATCCCTATAATAGTAATATACTGTATATCACACTATGACATCACACCTGGCATCACTATAATAGTAATATACTGAATATCACACTATGACATCACACCTGACATCACTATAATAGTAATATACTGTATATCGCACAGTGACATCACACCTGACATCACTATAATAGTAATATACTGTATATCGCATAGTGACATCACACCTGACATCACTATAATAGTAATATACTGAATATCGCACTATGACATCACACCTGACATCACTATAATAGTAATATACTGTATATCGCACTGTGACATCACACCTGACATCACTATAATAGTAATATACTGTATATCACACTGTGACATCACACCTGACATCACTATAATAGTAATATACTGTATATCGCATAGTGACATCACACCTGACATTCCTATAATAGTAATATACTGTATATCACACTATGACATCACACCTGACATCACTATAATAGTAATATACTGTATATCACACTATGACATCACACCTGACATCACTATAATAGTAATATACTGAATATCACACTATGACATCACACCTGACATCACTATAATAGTAATATACTGTATATCACACTATGACATCACACCTGACATCACTATAATAGTAATATACTGTATATCACACAGTGACATCACACCTGACATCACTACAATAGTAATATACTGTATATCGCATAGTGACATCACACCTGACATCACTATAATAGTAATATACTGTATATCGCACAGTGACATCACACCTGACATCACTATAATAGTAATATACTGTATATCACACTATGACATCACACCTGACATCACTATAATAGTAATATACTGTATATCACACAGTGACATCACACCTGACATCACTACAATAGTAATATACTGTATATCGCATAGTGACATCACACCTGACATCACTATAATAGTAATATACTGTATATCGCACAGTGACATCACACCTGACATCACTATAATAGTAATATACTGTATATCGCATAGTGACATCACACCTGACATCACTATAATAGTAATATACTGTATATCGCACAGTGACATCACACCTGACATCACTATAATAGTAATATACTGTATATCACACTGTGACATCACACCTGACATCACTATAATAGTAATATACTGTATATCGCACAGTGACATCACACCTGACATCACTATAATAGTAATATACTGTATATCGCACAGTGACATCACACCTGACATCACTATAATAGTAATATACTGTATATCGCATAGTGATATCACACCTGACATCACTATAATAGTAATATACTGTATATCACACTGTGACATCACACCTGACATCACTATAATAGTAATATACTGTATATCGCACAGTGACATCACTACAATAGTCATGTACTGTATATAATACTGATGGATATGATGACATCATACCCCATTATGATATTACATCACTCTGTCTCTCCTCCTATTACTATTAGACATTGCACTGTCTCTCATACTCTTGGATATCTCGCCCGCCGCAGTTACATCTTCCAGTTTAATTTCCCAGTTCATATCCCCCTCGTGGTCTCCAGCGCCGCATTACTAGCTGGTGGTCAAGGTCAAGCAAGGTCGTAGCTGATGGTCTGATATCTGGTCATGTGACTCATATAATAGGACGGGGGGGATGGCAGGTTTATAGGATTGGGTTAAATCTTCCTCCAGGAGGCAGGTGCTCTGCCCACCAAGCTGTCCTAGAGGAAGGCAGGGAATAGAAAGTAATCATACTGCAGGCTTTGATGTTGACCCTGCTGTCACTGGCGCTGGCGAGACTGGCAGCAATACCTATTGCAGAACATGACAGTCACTGCGTACTCCGCATGAAAGGCATCGGGACCCGGGCCAGCCAGAAGAAGGCCGCTCAGTGCTTTCATTTTCCCCTAAAATGGAGAAATTCTCCAAGTCCTTGAATTGTCCTTTACTGTCACATTGTTACATTGTATCCAGACATTCCGCGTCTTCTTCTGTGACTGGGAGAGATGGGTGACTACAGTGCAGCTGCCATCATCGTCCCCATGGGGTCCTCACCCATAATGGCAGGATCACTTCCTGACTGTGGACACTGGCAAAGCTAGATCTGGTGCCGGACAACCCCTGTACAGGCTGCAATTCACACGCAGCAGACTCTGATGTAGAAATTTCTGTGACTGTCCTATTCATTTAATGGGGATTGTAGAAGGTCATGTACTTACTGCCGAAACAACCTCATTCAGGTGTATGGAATTATCTATCTATCTATCTATCTATCTATCTATCTATCTATCTCATATCTATCTAACATCTATCTCATATCTATCTATCTATCTATCTATCTATCTCATATCTATCTATCTATCTATCTATCTATCTATCTCATATCTATCTATCTATCTATCTATCTAGAATAAATAATTCCACAGCACCACCATAAATTGTGCCAAAAAAGGTGTTTATTACACCAGAGCGACGTTTCAGTCCTTCTCAATGGGACTTTTCTCAAGCAGTAGTGTATCTATCTATCTATCTATCTATCTATCTATCTATCTATCTATCTATCTCATATCTATCTATCTATTATCTATCTATCTATCTATCTATTATCTATCCATCTATCATCTATTATCTATCTATCTATCTATCTATCTATCTATCTATCTATCTATTTATATATTATCTATCTATCTATCTATCTATCTAATTCCACAAACAAGCAGCAGCACAAGTCACAGATGAATAGGTGGTGCAATCCCTCCTGGCAACGGACAAACGCCAATGGTAGATAGTAGTCAAAAAATGAGGCAGCACTCAAGTTAAGTGAAGGCGTGAAGGACCTTTAATCCCGGAAAATGCAACGTTTCGGCACTCTCATTGGTGCCTTTCTCAAGCAATAACAAACTAGTGCAACCATCAACTTAAATACACAAAATAGGTGGGTCAACAGACCATGTGACACAATTATGCAAATATGTGTGAGGTCATATCCTGTGTAAACAAATACATATGCAAACATGTGAAAATAAAATCAATCAAGTGCATAAGGGAGAGTAAGAATAGTCATATTCCAGCTCCCCAAGGTGTTATGTCAATATACACCTTGGGGAGCTGGAATATGACTATTCTTACTCTCCCTTATGCACTTGATTGATTTTATTTTCACATGTTTGCATATGTATTTGTTTACACAGGATATGACCTCACACATATTTGCATAATTGTGTCACATGGTCTGTTGACCCACCTATTTTGTGTATTTAAGTTGATGGTTGCACTAGTTTGTTATTGCTTGAGAAAGGCACCAATGAGAGTGCCGAAACGTTGCATTTTCCGGGATTAAAGGTCCTTCACGCCTTCACTTAACTTGAGTGCTGCCTCATTTTTTGACTACTATCTATCTATCTATCTATCTATCTATCTATCTATTATCTATCTATCTATCTATCTATCTATCTATCTATCTATCTATCTATCATCTATTATCTATCTATCTATCTATCTATCTATTTATATATTACCTATCTATCTATCTATCTATCTATCTATCTATCATCTATTATCTATCTATCTATCTATCTATCTATCTATCTATCTATCTATCTCATATCTATCTATCTATCTATCCATCCATCCATCTATTATCTATCTATCTATCTATCTATCTATCTATCTATATCTATCTATCTATCTATCTATCTATCTATCTATCTTCTACTATTATCTATCTATCTATCTATCTATCTATCTATCTATCTATCTATCTATCTATCTATCTATCTTCTACCTATTATCTATCTAATATCTATCTATCTATTATCTATCTATCTATTATCTATCTATCTATCATCTATTATCTATCTATATATCTATCATCTATCTATCTATCTAATATCTATCTATCTTCTACCTATTATCTATCTAATATCTATCTATCTAGAAGAAAAATAATTCCACAGCACTCCCACAGATGTGATCAAAGTTGGTGTTCTTTATTCACCAGAGCGAATAAAGGTGAATAAAGAACACCAACTTTGATCACATCTGTGGGAGTGCTGTGGAATTATTTTTCTTCTACTTATTTGGATGTTGGATCAGTTGTGCTGCTTCCATTCTTTCTTGTGTATCTATCTATCTATCTTATACCTATTATCTATCTAATATCTATCTATCTATCTATCTATCTTCTACCTATCTATCTATCTATCTATCTATCTATCTATCTATCTATTTATCTATCTATCTCAGACCTCCCAAGTCTCCCTCTTTTGGGGGGACTGTCCCTACTTTTGACCCAAGTCCCTCTATCCCTCATGTTGATCTTAGGTATAGATTTGCATTATTACATTTATAATATTGATCCAGAAAGTGTTTGTCTAGTTCTCATGTGCATTTTAGAACCCAGCTTGTATATTATTTCATTATTTGATGCAATTTGGATTTTAGAAATTTCTATATTCAGATAATTTTTGCACTATTGTATAAAAGAAAACTACTGAAGTGTATAGATATGCAGGAAAAATGGATCCTCCACATGAATCATAAGAGTCACTCTTGGAATGTCCAAAAGATTGGGAGGTATGCTATCTATCTAATATGCATCTATCTAATATCTATCTATCTAATATCTATCTATCTATCTATCTATCTATCTATCTATCTATCTATCTATTATCTATCTATCTATCTATCTATCTAATATCTATCTATCTATCTAATATCTATCTATCTGTCTATCTATCTAATATCTATCTATCTATCTATCTATCTATCTATCTATCTATCTATCTATCTAGTATCTATCTCTCTATCTATCTATCTATCTATCTATCTATCTATCTATCTATCCCTCCCTCCCTCTCTCTCTGGAGGTGCAGAGTTTTCCTCTGAGTACAGTCACAGTGTACAACGCCTCCTCTGATTGTCGCTGTCACCTTTCTCTCTGTATTCCCCGTCCGGCTCTTTCCCACACATTCTCCGCACATCTGTCGCTCTGCTAATAGCCGCTGGTCACGTGGCAGACGGAATTACAGCAACTTGTTATCTCAGCCCGGTAATTGGGGACTTCACAGGTGTCTTCACGGGGGAGCTGAGGAGGACTCTACAGACTGGGCCCAGAATGTCTACCTAATGTATCCGTGTTCTATCTACATATGTATCTGTGACTTTGTAGCAGAAAGTTCTGTGACTGTCTTAATTATTTAAAATGGGGATTGTAGAAGGTCATGTTCTTACTGCTGAAACAATTTTCAGGTGTATGCAATTATCTATCTATCTATCTATCTATCTATCTATCTATCTATCTATCTATCATCTATCTATCTACATATCTATCTAGAAATGGAAAAACAGGCAGTGCTCTCCAAAATATCAAATGAGGCTGGGTGCCAGCGTTTTTGATCCCAATTATATCCAAGGAAAACCGCAGCGCTCCAGTGGCTTGAATAAAAATGTTGCTGAGACATGGATGAATAAACTTTGTACACTTTTATTCAAGCCATTGGAGTACTGGTATCTATCTATCTATCTCATATCTATCTATCTATCTATCTATCTATCTATCTATCTATTTATCTATCTAGCTATCTAACAAATGCAAGGTTGTGGACCGCACAGTCAGTAGAAGATAAGTAAGGTCGGTGCCAGCGGCTGTGGACCCGGTCCAAAATCCAAAATAGTATAGAATTCACTACTACCGAGTGCCGTGGAGTTATTCTATATCTATCTATCTATCTATCTATCTATCTATCTATCTATCTATCTATCTATCCATCTATTATCTATCTATTATAAATCTATCTCATATTTATCTATCTATCTATCTATCTATCCATCCATTAACTATCTATTATAAATCTATCTATCTCATATCTATCTATTTATCATCTATCTATCTATCTATCTATCTATCTATCTATCTATCTATCTATCCATTATCTATCAATCTATTATAAATCTATCTATCTATCTATCTATCTATCTATCTATCCATCCATTATCTATCTATTATAAATCTATCTATCTCATATCTATCTATCTATCTATCTATCTATCTATCTATCTATCTATCTATCTATCTATCTCTATCTATCTATCTATCTATCTATCTATCTATCTATCTATCTATCCCATATCTATCTATCTATCTATCTATCTATCTATCTATCTCATATCTATCTATCTATCTATCTATCTATCTATCTATCTATCTATCATATCTATCTATCTGTCTATCTATCTATCTATCCCATATCTATCTATCTATCTATCTATCTATCTATCTATCTATCTATCTATTTATCTATTTCTGCATCTAATCACATCAGCAGAATTGTCAGCACTCCAGGGAGTTGCAGTGAGGTGATATAACTTCTTCATACAGGGCACTTTGCTATAGATCCTTTTCAGGCTCTTATGGCTATGGCAGCATCTTATTGAATCTCTTAAAGGGTATGTCCATGTCCAAAATTCATCAGACATGATGATGTAACTTTTCAAATTGTCTTGAATAAAAAAAAAATAATTCTACCGTTTTGCGTATACAGCTTGTACGCCGACCTATGTGACTACAGGCAGAGCATGTATGCAGTCCCAGCATATGATCATGTTATCATCTCCCCCTTCTCCTACTGACATATGTACTTCATACGTGTAACTGGAGAGAGTGATGTCACACCTGACTACAGCATCAGACTGGTGTGTAGTCTGTAACCATGGAGACACATCAGTCTGTATCACAGCTGTATTTGACTTTTTTATATAAATCAATACTGTTTACAACTTTCTTTGTTTATTTATTTATTTTCATTTGTGTGCCCTCGAGTAATAAACAACCTGGTTGCAAAGGTATTCACGCCCATAAGTCCTGCATGACCTGGCCGTGATTATTACCCTATAAACAGAACACTTGAGCTCGTCCGCTAATTGACCGATCATATTACCGCGGACATCGCCCCTAATGAAGAACGCGCGGCCTGAGGATTGTCGATGCGGCGCTGCGGCAGGAGGATGTGCGCATTAGTCATGGATGAAATGAAAGGTATTTTCCCCGTGTTTCTCTTCTTTTAAGCTGTTCTTGGGAATTTTCACCTGGGATTTGAATGGGAAATGGAACAAGGAGGGTAAATCGGTTATAAAGGGTTTTACACTTGAACAGTAATCTCCGCAATATTGCTGAATAATGCACCGAGATTTAGAACATCCGCGCTTTCGCCGCCTCTGGCGGTTTTACTGGGGCCGAGCCAACAGATTTCAGACCTTTCTGACAACACTGTGCTAGATGAGACACTGATTTGGGTAAATCAGTAGTCAGTGACCGGTGGCTCGTCAGCCATTGCAAAACTACAACTCTCAGCATGATCTGAGCTGACCTCCTACCATCAGAAATCTGAGATGGGTAAAATGTAGATGATAAGCTCCATGGGGAAATGAGTGATGACAATCTCTGCTACAATGTATGTTGGCGCTATATAACAAACTCATACTGCCCAACTGTCCCAGATCTGGCAGGACAATCTCGGATTTTGGTCTAGGGTGCAGAGACCAGTTATTGTAATGATGAAGCCAAGAGCCGTCCACCCCTTGCTTCCCCATTCAGCTCAGCTGCTGGCGCTATCCACGATGCGGTCACACATGGCACTTGCTGGGCTGTGCAGGACGGATGGGCCCACCTGGGAATCAGCCGCAGTGCTCCTCCTACACAGCCCAGCAAGTGCCATGTGTGACCGTATCATCCCTGCTGGGAGCACCGAGTGTGCTCCGATCATAAGGGGAACAACTAGGTGAGTAGTGTTTTTATTTTATTATCAGAGGTGGCATAACTACTGAAAGGGTGGTACAATGTGGGCATAACTACTGAAAGGGCGGCACAATGTGGGCGTAACTACTGAAAGGGCGGCACAATGTGGGCATAACTACTGAAAAGGGAGCATAATTTGGCTTAACTACTGAAAGGGGGGCACAATATGGGCAAAACTACTGCAATGAGGGCACAATGTGGAGCTAACTACTGAAAGGAGGACACAATGTGGAGATAACTACTGAAAGGAAGGCACAATGTGGGCATTACTGAAAGGGCGGCAGAATGTGGGCATAAGTACTGAAAGGGGGGCACAATGTTGCATAACTACTGAAAGGGGGGCATAATGTGGGCATAACTAGCGAAAAGGGGGCACAATGTGGGCATTACTGAAAGGGCGGCACAATGTGGGCATAACTACTGAAAGGGCAGCACAATGTGGGCATAAGTACTGAAAGGGGGGCACAATGTTGCATAACTACTGAAAGGGGGGCATAATGTGGGCATAACTAGCGAAAAGGGGGCACAATGTGGGAATAACTACTGAATGGGGCAAAATCAGGGCATAACTACTGAAAGGGAGGCACAATGTGGGCATAACTACTGAAAGAGGAGCACATTGTGGGCATGACTACTGAAGGGGGCACAGCGAGGGCATAACTAATGAAAGGGGGACACAATGTAGCATAACTACTGAAAGGGGGAACATTGTGGGCATAACTACCGAAAAGGGGGCACAATGTGGGAATAACTACTGAAAGGGGAGCACATTGTGGGAATAACTACCGAAAAGGGGGCACAATGTGGGAATAACTACCGAAAAGGGGGAACAATGTGGAAATAACTACTGAAGGGGGCACAATGTGGAAATAACTACAGAAAAGGGGGCAAAATGTGGGAATACTACTGAAGGAGGCACAATGTGGGCATGAAACTACTGAAGGAGGCACAATGTGGGCATAACTACTGAAAGGGGGACACAATGTGGGCATAACTACTGAACGGGGGCACAATGTGGGCATAACTACTGAACGGGGGCACAATATGGGCATAATTACTGAAAGGGGTGGACAATGTGGGCATAACTACTGAACGGGGGGCACAATGAATCCCTGTCCCTCTGATGAAGTAACCCAATAAACAACCAGAAATATCCAGAAAATAGTATAAAGCTGTCCATAGGGGTCATTACACAGTGACACCTACAGGACAGTGGGCGGTACTACACTCAATTAAAAAAAAATCATATGGAGAATTTTTGTAAAATGTTGATTGCAATCAAAATCCAAAATGTTCGCATTCTCCCCCCGTGACCCTTGGCACTAATCTAAGTACAGTCACTTCCGGAGTGAATCACTTCAGCGGTCTGACCTCATAGTTTAACACAACTGCTTTTTGAGTGATTATTATAAATGTACCAATTTACCGTTATTTGTGCTAAAAGCTCAGATCCAGATTACGAGTGTTTTTTCTTTCCCCTAATGTAGTTTTTCTATAGACTTTGCTCTGCTGGGTATAGAAGGATTCGCTCTGCCTTACGTTCTGCAGGTCACGCGGTCGCCTCAGCTGGATTCTAATTGCACTTAACATTCTTCACAATGGCTTCTGTAGATTTGTAATGGACGGGAGAGTAAATATATAATCAAAGAGTCATGCACGAGGCGCTCTCATACTTAACCCCGAGGGGGTGTGCAGGATGTGGAAACCACAGGCTTCTATCATCCAGAAACAGCGCCACTCCTGGTAACAGGCTGCATGTAGTACTGCAGCTCCAATGCATCGAAATGGACGAATCTGAGCTGCAATACCGCCTGCAGACAGGCGTGGCGCTGCTTTTAGAAGAAAGCAGCAAAATGTACCCAATTCTAGACACATGAATGGTTCTGTATATGGCCCCCCAAAAAAATCCGGAAAGGACATGGACAAAAAATCAGTTTGTGTTCATGAGCCTTTAAGACGTAACGGGTTTGGGCATGAAAAGGGTCTGCTTTTCCTTTTTTCCCCTGGGAACAGCACCACTCCTGGTCAGGTCTGGTATTGCAGCTCAGTGCCGGGCACTTCAATGGGATGAGTTGCAATACAAGCCATGAACAAAAGGGGGCGCTGTTTCTAGGATAAAATTTCTAATATTGGAGAACCCCTTTAAAATAAAATGTACTGTAAGTTTACTTCCCTCTTGCAACTGACCAGACCCATGGCGCCCAGGGGTGCACTACCAATGAGGCCAGGTGAGGCGATCGCCCCAGGCAGCACCGGGTAGGGGAAAGAGAGGGGCGGCTGAAGGGCCATGGGTGATGACCGCTTTCATTCTGGCAAAGGGTTTGGTTAAGAAATTGACATGGTTGGGGATGATGTTTCAGTTTTCGCCTCAGGCAGCAGAAAGGCTAGGTGCACCCCTGATGGCGCCGCTTAGGGTCAGAAAGGATAAAACACATCCTCTCTCATTCTTCTTATCCCAAATAGAAGCTGGGGGAACCACTGGCAGGATTGTGGGCTTATCTTCCAACATCTACTGCGGCTTCTGTGACCTTCATGACACCTCCACAACAGGGTCCTGAAGAGTGGAAGCCGCGCATGCGCAGCCGTCCTCCATTCTCTGCTATAAACCTGCCTGCGCATCTAGTGGTAAATGGAGAGGTGGCCGCAGTTACTCCCCGCTCACTGTGAAAATAGATGAGCGCACTCGCTTGGCTATTTTCAGAAGCCCCATAGCAGTGAATGGAGAGGATGCTGCGCATGCGCCATGTGCTCTGTGTTCTTCAGATAGCAGAGGTGGGTCCGGCACCTTTCTGACATTACTGGCATCTTCTAGCGAAGGGATCGACTGTGAAACTACAACTCCCAGCATGCAAACCTGCTATAACTCCTATAAAAGTGAATGGAGCATCCTGGGAGTTGCAGTTTCAGGACACCTGGAGCGCCGGAGGTTGCTGATCCCTGTTGTAGCGATAAGTCATAAATGTCCGGATGGGAATACCCCGTTAGGCCAGATGATCACTTGATCGTTCGCACCGATCCTGGCGTAGCGCGGCCTCCTTTTTGTACAGAGGAGCCCTGACCACCCATCGTCCAAGGTCAAGCCAGAAACACTGCGTCCCTCAGGATCTGTGATGGTCCCAGAGGTCGGACCCCCTCCCCCACCCATCATAATGAGACGGCATTATCTAGTAAATGAAGAAAACGCCACCGCCGCCGCGTTCTAAACCCATACACATTGTGATGTGGACATTTGCACAGAAGGAAATGTACACTTTAGCGCGTGATGTATTTGCTCGTACGTAACCGCAGGGAAATAGAAGCCAGTGTTAATTTAGCTGAAAAAGTTTACATCACAGCAGAAAGCCGAGCGAATGCGGAGCCTAAGGGTAG
The DNA here is from genome assembly GCA_900303285.1 of Rhinella marina. NCBI lineage: Eukaryota > Metazoa > Chordata > Amphibia > Anura > Bufonidae > Rhinella > Rhinella marina. The sequence goes on along the minus strand of ONZH01025138.1, from coordinate 147,543 downwards.
CTGGCAACGCGCCCTCCTAATTCCTTTATTTCCCGTGAGTGGTATGATTTTAGCCATATGCGCCTCTTTTGAAGCCTATGGGCAGACTGCTGAGTATATGGGGGCGCGTGGGCCTAAAGGATTGACACCTCCCAAACTGGAAGCAGAGCTTTCTCCACATCACGGCTTGCAAATAAGCAGTAAGAATCTGAAAGAAGAACAGGCCAGCAGTGGTGAAGGCACTCGAGCGGAGGCGAGCTATTTCTGAAGGCTTGATTACGTCCCCGCACCGCCGTGTGCATGCTTAAAGGGCAAGTGTCAATTATTTGAACAATCATTCCAAAGTGTGAAAACTTATGGATGGAAAGCCAAGCGTTTGTGCGCCGCTGCAATACTCCCCACCGCCTCTAGAGGGGGATAACATCACACCGATGGGTACGTCCTATTGTCCGATCCCTTTAATGACGTGACGTTGGACCAAGCCGATTCCTTGGGAATTCTTGCAGATTGAAATAAATTACTAAATGAAATCCTTCTCTTAAATTGACTCAAATCTCTGTCTGACTCGTTCACGTAGCAGATTGATGTCATCCATTTTAAGCCAAAGTCTTGTGGAGCGCATATGCCGGTCGCAGATGGTTTCATGTCAGCTGTAATATTAGGCAAGAAGCCTGATATTTTAGAGCGTTGGTTTGCAATCTGTGGACTGGGATTGCGATGATGGGACCAATATTTTGCCTTTGGGGTTGTGAAGTATGCTGCTCCTTCTACTGGCGGGTTCTCCATGGCTCCGAGGACAGCACTGAAAATGTATTGGTCGTAGCCAGTAAGCAAAGCTGTCCTCCAGAAGGAGAATCGGGAACTAGAGCCTCACCAAAGGCATGTCGTTCAGCCAACCAGTTCTCTTCTCCATCCTTATGGGGGGCAAGAACCTAGAACAGATGTCTACAGGCGTTTGGCTTGGCTAATGCCCCTAGTACGTGTGAAGGCTCTTAGGTCAGGCATTGACTTACAGGTCATCTACATTTGGTGGCACTAGAGAGAGCTTACTTCCTTCTGAAGAGTTAATTTGCCTAATTTTCCATGCTTGTATGCTGGATCTCTTCAATGAGAATCAGTACCCAGCAGATCATATCCAGACAAAAGTGGCACCAACCAAGTCCAACGTACATGAGGGTCTACAGGCTGTGAATCACTTCTGATCACCAGAGAATCCATGCCAGTCTCCGATGGTTTCATGTCATGTTATATTTGTCAAGAGGCCTGATGTTTTACAGCATTGCTTTGGAATCTGTGGGCTGGGGTTGCGATGGTGGGACCAATATTTGCATTTGGTGTTGTGAAGTACGCAATGTCTTCTACGGACTCTGAGGACAAGCTAGCCAGTATGCAAAGCTCTTCTCCAGAATGAGAACCAGGACCCAGAGCTGCTCCAATCGAGTCTCATCCAGCCAACCAGGTGCTATTACTTATGGCATGTGTAGATGGATTATGGCTCCTCAAGGCAAGTCAATCTGAAGGATCCAAGGAAACCAAGTCCAATGCTGTCCTTGGGAGCAAGACAATGCCAACTCTACTGGCCGAGTTGAGGTGACATGAAGCTGCTCTGGCGGTAGAACCTTCTTGGTCTTTGTTATGGACCCACCTCTCCTCTATGGACCTCCTTGCACCTTAGAAGAGTTTTCTGAGACGTAAATATTGATAGGCCGGAGGATAGGTCATCAGTTCTGATTGGTGGGGGTCTGACACGAGGGACTCCAGCTGATCAGTTGTATGGGAAGGCACCATGGCCTTCTCCCTGCTCACCAAGCACAGTGCTGTACACTGTATAGAGGCACTTCAATAGGGCTGAGTTGCGTCTAGGCCATGTGACCGATGAACGTGACGTCACATGACCTAGGCTAGTCTGCAGCACTACAGCTGATCGGTGTGGATCCTGGTTATTGGACCCCCACCGATCAGATACTGATGACCTATCCAGAGGATAGGTCATCAGTAGTTAGGTCTGGGAAAACCCCTTTGATTTTTCCTGAGCTTGACTTCTATTTCTTCATCAGGTTTTTCCCCTGATTGCAGCTTTTAATGCATTTTATAAAATATACAAAAACACAATTAGAGGAGCAGCGCTAAGTGCCCTATTATTTCACTTCACTGGGGACGGCTGCCAAAGTGCAGGGCTTCCATATTTATTTCACTCTACCCTTGAATACTTCCCCATTGTGTAGAATCCTCCCAGCAGTGACATCTTGTTGTCTGTGTTTAACCTTGAGAGATAAATACGAGAAGCTGAAGCAGTAGGTTTTTCAGGAACTCTTGGCATAATTAACCAAAGGCATGGCAGCGGCTCAAGAAAAAGAACTCAGCAAGTTTTACGGAATCTTGTATTGAATTTTTGGTACTGGAAGCTCAGAGCGATCGTGTGCTCGGAGGTGACGTCTTCTGGAACAGAATCCATTTTGCCTGTCTACCTGAAGAACAAAAGTATTGTGCATCCAACTGCCCTATCATTCTCTCCCCTGATAGATATTTGGCCGAATTGGTGACATTAATACAATGTAATGTGCACACCCCCCTGACCTCCAGAACACCATTGATGTGGGTCAGTCAGAACCTCAACTCCTGATGTTCTAAGGAAACTATGACATTGACTTTTCTTTCCTTTGTAAAAGGGTCTGCAGAGCTGGGTTTGGGTATGGAAATCTTAGGGTTTGCCATGGTTGAGGACAATGTGATTTCTGCTGGTGACCATGGATGAAGCCTCATTAAGGTAAGGCTATGTGTCTTCCAACAAAAATGGCGCCATTTGCACATGCAGATCTGTCCTATCTACCATTGCTCTACAGAGCAGGCCCAATTCGTGACAATAGTCCATTAGCACAATACAGATTGAGGTAAACTGGACTCAAGGTGACCACGTACCCTCAACAATTGTCGAGTCATTCCACCGTCAACTGTTCCTCGCCCCTTACTTCCCCGTCAACACACATTCTCCACCTGGCCATGTGTTCTCTAGAGGGAATATATGTCTCCCCTGAAGACAAAATGATTGGGAATGTTGAAGTCTAATTGGCCATTTCTGTTTTTGAAGAAGAGTTGGCAGGCCCCAACCATTTTGCATGTGGGTTTGGCCGAGATTCATCTAATGTGTATGGGTACCTTAAAGGGGCTTTCCAACACTTTGTTTGGTAGAGGTCTGACACTCAGGATAGGTCATCAGTATCTGATCGGTGGGGGTCCCACACTCAGGATAGGTCATCAGTATCTGATCGGTGGGGGTCCCACACTCAGGATAGGTCATCAGTATCTGATTGGTAGAGGTCTGACACTCAGGATAGGTCATCAGTATCTGATCGGTGGGGGTTTCTCACTCAGGATAGGTCATCAGTATCTGATCGGTGGGGGTCCCACACTCAGGATAGGTCATCAGTATCTGATCGGTGGAGGTCTGACACTCAGGATAGGTCATCAGTATCTGATCGGTGGGGGTCCCACACTCAGGATAGGTCATCAGTATCTGATTGGTGGGGGTTTCTCACTCAGGATAGGTCATCAGTATCTGATCGGTGGGGGTCCCACACTCAGGATAGGTCATCAGTATCTGATCGGTGGGGGTCTGACACTCAGGATAGGTCATCAGTATCTGATCGGTGGGGTCTGACACTCAGGATATGTCATCAGTATCTGATCGGTGGGGGTCCCACACTCAGGATAGTTCATCAGTAATCTGATCGGTGGGGGTCCCACACTCAGGATAGGTCATCAGTATCTGATCGGTGGGGGTCCCACACTCAGGATAGGTCATCAGTATCTGATCGGTGGGGGTCCCACACTCAGGATAGGTCATGAGTATCTGATCGGTGGGGGTCTCTCACTCAGGATAGGTAATCAGTGTCTGATCGGTGGGGTCTGACACTCAGGATAGGTCATCAGTATCTGATCGGTGGGGGTCCCACACTCAGGATAGGTCATCAGTATCTAATCGGTGGGGGTCCCACACTCAGGATAGGTCATGAGTATCTGATCGGTGGGGTCTCTCACTCAGGATAGGTAATCAGTGTCTGATCGGTGGGGGTCTGACACTCAGGATAGGTCATCAGTATCTGATCGGTGGGGGTCTGACACTCAGGATAGGTCATCAGTATCTGATCGGTGGGGGTCCCACACTCAGGATAGGTCATCAGTATCTGATCGGTGGAGGTCTGACACTCAGGATAGGTCATCAGTATCTGATCGGTGGGGGTTTCTCACTCAGGATAGGTCATCAGTATCTGATTGGTGGAGGTCCCCACACTCAGCATAGGTCATCAGTATCAGATCGGTGGGGGTCCCACACTCAGAGTCAGTATTGATCGGGGGTTGCACTCAGGTAGGTCATCGTATCTGATCGGTGGGGGTCTGACACTCAGGATAGGTCATCAGTATCTGATTGGTGGGGGGGTCCCCACACACTCAGGATAGGTCATCAGTATCTGATCGGTGGGGGTCCTGACACTCAGGATAGGTCATCAGTATCTGATCGGTGGGGGTCTCTCACTCAGGAATAGGTCATCAGTATCTGATCGGTGGGGGGTCTGACACTCAGGATAGGTCATCAGTATCTGATCGGTGGGGGTCCACACTCAGGGATAGGTCATCAGTATCTGATCGGTGGGGGTCTGACACTCAGGATAGGTCATCAGTATCTCAGATGATCGGTGGGGGGGGGGGTCTGAACACTCAGGATAGGTCATCAGTATCTGATCGGTGGGGGTCCACACACTCAGGATAGGTCATCAGTGTCTGATCGGTGGGGGTCCCTGACACTCAGGATAGGTCATCAGTATCTGATCGGTGGGGGTTTCCACACTCAGGATAGGTCATCAGTATCTGATCGGTGGAGGTCCCCACACTCAGGATAGGTCATCAGTATCTGATCGGTGGGGGTCTCTCACTCAGGATAGGTCATCAGTATCTGATCGGTGGGGGTCTGACACTCAGGATAGGTCATCAGTATCAGATCGTTGGGGGTCCCACACTCAGGATAGGTCATCAGTATCTGATCGGTGGGGGTCTGACACTCAGGATATGTCATCAGTATCTGATCGGTGGGGGTCCCACACTCAGGATAGGTCATCAGTATCTGATCGGTGGGGGTCCCACACTCAGGATAGGTCATCAGTATCTGATCGGTGGGGGTCTGACACTCAGGATAGGTCATCAGTGTCTGATCGGTGGGGGTCCCACACTCAGGATAGTTCATCAGTATCTGATCGGTGGGGGTCCCACACTCAGGATAGGTCATCAGTATCTGATCGGTGGGGGTCTGACACTCAGAATAGGTCATCAGTATCTGATCGGTGGGGGTCCCACACTCAGGATAGGTCATCAGTATCTGATCGGTGGGGGTCCCACACTCAGGGTAGGTCATCAGTGTCTGATCGGTGGGGGTCCCACACTCAGGATAGTTCATCAGTATCTGATCGGTGGGGGTCTGACACTCAGGATAGGTCATCAGTATCTGATCGGTGGGGGTCTGACACTCAGGGATAGGTCATCAGTGTCTGATCGGTGGGCGGTCCCACACTCAGGATAGGTCATCAGTATCTGATCGGTGGGGTCCCACACTCAGGATAGTTCATCAGTGTCTGATCGGTGGGGGTCCCACACTCAGGATAGTTCATCAGTATCTGATCGGTGGGGGTCCCACACTCAGGATAGGTCATCAGTATCTGATCGGTGGGGGTCTGACACTCAGGATAGGTCATCAGTATCTGATCGGTGGGGGTCTCTCACTCAGGATAGGTCATCAGTATCTGATCGGTGGGGGTCCCACACTCAGGATAGGTCATCAGTATCTGATCGGTGGGGGTCCCACACTCAGGATAGGTCATCAGTATCTGTTCGGTGGGGGTCTGACACTCAGGATAGGTCATCAGTATCTGATCGGTGGGGGTCTGACACTCAGGATAGGTCATCAGTATCTGATCTGTGGGGGTCTGACACTCAGGATAGGTCATCAGTATCTGATCGGTGGGGGTCTCTCACTCAGGATAGGTCATCAGTATCTGATCGGTGGGGGTCTGACACTCAGGATAGGTCATCAGTATCTGATCGGTGGGGGTCTCTCACTCAGGATAGGTCATCAGTATCTGATCGGTGGAGGTCCCCACACTCAGGATAGGTAATCAGTATCTGATCGGCGGGGGTCTGACACTCGGGACCCCCAGCGATCAGCTGAACGATGCAGCCTCCTTGCAGCTTAGTATCACAGCTCAGCCCTTTTTACTTAGATGGGGCTGAGCTGCACCTAGGCCACTTGACCGATCAATGTGACGTGGCCTTCTCAGATATCTGATCAGTTGGGGTCCCAGGTGTTGGACCCACACCAATTAGATGAAAAGGATAGACCATCAGTACAAAGGTCTTGGAAAACCCCTGATAATGTATGTAGTGCCATCTGGTGGAGAAACCATTGGGTTCTAAATTGGGCAAAAAGTCATGACCCGTCTTACTGATGGTGGTGGAGGTCTTCTCCATCTTGATAGTATACTTGGAAGTTGTTATTTTTGCCTTGCCAATCCCTACAAGTTCAGCTCTGCTTTGAGTAACCGATCACATCCTACTTGCCCCGAAGCAATTGCACAGAAGGTAGATGGATGAGGGCGCCGCGTGACATTTTTATTTTTAATAATTTTTAATAATTACAGAATGACTGAGTCGGACTCTCTTTAGGAGCGAGGCAATGAGTCTGTCCTCAGCTCCAGCGATGATCTCTAATGCTCACTTATCATAATGTGTAATCATTTCACAAATTACTCACAAATGCTTATCGCGAGGAATCAAATTAACTTCCAGTACGACGCTATATACGTGGCAGCAAAGCGTTCCCCCGTTATCGTCTCCTGCGCATTGATTATAATTCATGTAATAGAATCTCATAAAGAGTTAAATTAGCATGAGTTGGGTCTGCTGTACCGGCCACCTTGTCATAGAAGATTGTGGGGGGTTCTTGCCCCTCCATCAGTACAGACCTGGGTATTGGTTGGTTGGATGGGATACAACTTGGAAGGGGATGAGGTGGGACTGGTTCTCATCGAAGAAACCCAATGGATATCTGAAGGCTTATTTTCAGGCAATGGTCCATGAGAAAATGAACTTGTGTCAGCCAAACAGGCATCAAGAAACCCAAAACAGCTTTCTACAGATGGGTCACTCGTCCTTCTGGAGGAGCCTATGGCTTGGTTGACATGAGCTCCATTAAAATACCTTATCACATTGAGTATTGCCTGGAAATAAGTCTCCAGACACCTTTTTGGTCTTTTCAAGGAGAACAAGTACCACCCCTGAGGAACCTCCTCCAGTGCCAGGGTAAGGAGGCTTTGCTATCACTGCACCTCCTTTAGCTACCCCCTGGTTTTGGGACTGTACCTTCACCAGTCTACAGTCTAGACATTATAGGAGGGTAGACTCCTATGAGGTTGTCCACATCCTCTCTGAGGCAAATGTTGACTTGCTGTTCTTTCCACCACAACAGCATGTTCTCAAAGAGCAGAGATGACCCCTGTGTAAGGCGTCCCTCCTCTTCTAAATGGGACAGAAATGAAAAAGCATAATGTAGCTTGGGGTCCTTATGGGCCCCAGCTTTGTGGTGGTCTAACCCCTTACAATATGTATGTCCATACTCCAGTCTATAATGGAGAACAAAACAGTCCAAAGGTTCTCCAACCTCAGAGGTGTAACTACCATAGCTGCAGACCATGCGACTGCTATGGGGCCCAGGGCAAGAGGGGGCCCAGTCTTAGTTGGGATCATCTCCTCTTCTACTGGTGGTAAAAACTTGGTCAGGACTCTACCCTCTAAAGGAACAACTTTTAGCAAATGAGGCAGTGGAAAAATGGCCCAAGAGTCATTGAAAGGGGTTTAGGCAGAAACCCTTCTGTCCTGTGTGGTGGCCCATACTAAGGGGCCCATACTTATCTATGTATGCCACTGTCCAACCTGAAATGAGAAAGATACATGGAGAGGAGCACCATGGTAATTTGTTGCTCCCTTTGTCATATACATACAATAGAGGTAGCCCATCAGGTGACTGTGGAGAGTGGAGATCCTCAGGTTGACCAAGTCCTACTTCTCTGTGGGCAGTGTAGACTGGTGTAGGGTTGCCAACAAAAGAGGGTAGGACTCATCTATCCCTAGAAGAGATCACTGGGAGTAGAGGGTCCATTAGGTCATCTTGACCGGATGGTCTTCTAACCCTCACCCCGTTGTAGGGCCCCATACACACCGTACCCCGTTCAGATTCCATCATCTGCAGCTTTTAAACTTCCGTCTTATCGTCAATGTTTATAGAGGAGGAGACAAGAGGAGAATACGAGGAAGGTGCACCATAGAGGTAATCTTATAATCATAGACGCGTCCAACAACACGGCCATTAAAGCGCATTCAGGCGAGCTCTCATCCTCTTTAATTATATATACGCGGAGTCTGTGTACTCAACTCTGACCCGGCGTTATAGGAAAATTGTAACGAGACGTATTGTGCGAAAATTACATCTTTCTGCGGCGGGTCCCTGTACGTGTCAGAGAAATGAGAGCCTAGGGTTGCTTAATGATACTCATCGTAAATGATAGAAGGAAGACATGAACGTGGATATCAAAGGCTGTAGATACGGAGAAAGCTGAAGGGCCCAAAGTAAGAGTCAACAGCCAGGGCTGGTGAATGGAACCACTTCTCACTGCCCCATAGTGACATAGACGAAACCATGACTTGAGTGCCCTTCTAATGACCTGCAGTGCACCCAACGGCCGAGAGATGAGGCCACTAACTCCTTTTTATTGCCCATAGACATCCACAGATTAATCTTCTCACCTGATGCCTCCTTAAAGGGGTTGTGCAAACCTCCCTCTAGACCTGTGAAGGGACCTTCTTCCCGGCGCTGGCCCCCTGGCTTCTTCGCTCTGCGGCTTTGGCTGTTCTGCTGCAATCCCAGGATGCAATCTTCCATTCTGACGCCACTACAGCCAATCACTGGTCGCAGTGGTCACCTGCTCCCCTTTCGCCATGACAAATAGCCACGTAAGTCACTGGCTGCTACGGCATCAGACAGGAAGTTTACGTCCAGAGCAGCCTAGACAATCCCCGCTCTAAATGAGCACAACCCCTTTAAGATCGGTGATCAATATCAGATTGGTGGTGGTTCTAAACAAAGCACCCCCACCGATCTGCTGTTTGGAAGGGACACGGGCACTGAGGCCTCCTCACAGCATACCAAGCAGAGCACCGTCCATTATTTAGGGTGTGTGCATTGTGTTACAGCTCAGCCCATTGACTTCAATGGTACTGCGCTTCTCCTAGGTCATGTGACCAATGAGCAAGACAGGAAGAGGCTGAAGCTGATTGGAGGTGGTGACGGGATTCAGACCCCGACCAACCAGATATTAATGTCCTGAGGATAGGTCATCAATACAAGGAGTCCCGGAAAATCTCTTTAACATACGGTAGAATGAACAGAACACACTCATGCATGGCAGTACCTTCTTAAAGGCCCCCCCCTATCTTTGCACCCCTATAATTACACCCCTGCCTGTTCTTGCTATCGTTAAAGGCGTAAAGGAAGGTTTCTGGTCTCCCATATGGCGGCGCACAACCTATGGCCATCCCTGCAGCAGTCCGTGGACGCTTGGCCGGCGGTAAATCTGTCACGTTCCCGCGCTCAGCTCTGATGTGCAGTAAAACTTTGATTAATCTCTCCTGTTGTCTCCTAAAATAAACAGTTTTACTCAGCGTGAGGCGCACGGCTCTTAATTTCCCACAACATTAAGCACAATGCAGTCTAAAATTATCATAATGTATAGCTGACCAGCGTAAACGCCGCCGCTTTACACGTGTAGCGGGGAATTCTGCAATCTTGCAGGGTGCATTTAACCAGCGCTCGCCCTGCCGAGCTTACGTGACCACAGCGAAGGCAGCAAAGCATGATGGGAGTTCTTCTCCGGGCGTATAACGCCGAGTTCTGCAGACTGCACTTTACATGTCTAGGTCTCCGTTCACATACAGGAGATAGGGCCGCCAATGGGAGCAATAAAAATTCAGAATTTGTAAGGGGGGGGGGGGGGGTGTCATTATTTTCTTTCTTGCTTTTGTTTAAAAAATGTGATTTTATAATATGCTTCGTGTATCAGTTCTTCACCATTTTCAAGATCTCTGCTTGCTGTCAGAACATTCTTATTGAAAACTGGTACAGATGTAAGGACTCATGCACACGACCGTAGGTGGCCTCTGTGCGTAGTGGGTCCACAGTATATGGGCACCGGCTGTGTGCGCATCGTATCACGGATTCACTTGGGTCCGCAATCCACGAGATACGGTGCGGGGGGGAGCACAGATCAAAAGTCCACGGAAGCAGTACGGAGTGCTTCGGTGGTTTTCTATTCTTGCTTCTGCGCCGTGCATGCACTACAAGTGAATGGGTTCACGTCCGCAAGTGGCCGGCACAAGGTTGTGTGCATGAGCCCTAATGGTTCTCACAGCTGAGGGTTTGATACAGTCCATCCAAGTCCTCTCTCACCTACATACATCAGAAGCTGATATCACAGTCCTGACAGTTTGTTACAATGTATCAGCCTGGAGTTCAGTCTGTGTAGCTTTGTCTAACCTGGATACCAAGGTATCAGTTGTGAAAAGCAGTGAAGGTTTTTAGTGGCTTTGACAATTTCAAGACCCCTGCTTGCTGTCTGTGAGTTGAAATATTCTTGTTAGAGAATGAAAAATGTAGCTCAGAATTTAGAAAATCCTCTGCAAAGTAAACCGATTCCAGACTGATACGCTCCCCTTCTCTGATACATCGCAGAGATTTGTTTAGGCCTGCAGCCTTCCAGCTTTTGCAAAACTACAACTCCCATCATTCCCGGACAGCCTTCAGCTATAAGCCTACAGAAGGGCAGGGTGGGAGTTGTAGTTTCACAACAGCTGGAGGGTCGCAGGTTGAGCATCCCTGGATTAACTCTATGAGGACCTTCCTAGACTATCCATAATTGTAACAAACCCTCAGCAGTGAGAAGTACTGGAGGCTCTTGTGATAGCAGAGACTGTCTGAACGCACTTCTATAGAAAAGTTAATATACATAGAAAAAAATAAATTAATGAATAAATAAATAAAAATTCCTGCAACTGAACTTTTTCCACTGGATCATGATTCGTTGGCATCGGATTTCCAGTTTAATTTACTGCCGCAATTACCTGGACTCAATTAATGGCGGAATGAAAATGTCTTTGTTTTTCAAAATCAATTAGTTAATTCAGCCCAAGTTACTGCAGCAGGACCTGCGGTGGGGATGATAGTAGTAGTAGTGCGGCAATGGCAGAAACTCTTCACATTTTAGACATTTTTGCAAGTTTATTAAAAAGGAAAAAGGAAAATTTCGCCTGGACATAAGTATTCACCTCATTTACTATCACACTTGGCATTTATCTCTGGTTCCTCCCATTTCTCTTGATCATCTCTGAGATTGGAGTCACCTGTGGTAAATTCAGAGGATTGGAGATGATTTGGAAAGACTTAGCCCTGTTTGTATAAGATCTCACAGCTGACAATATATATCTGAGCCAAGACCAAGCCTTGAGGAGAAAGGAACTGCCTGTAGAGCTCAGAGACAGGATTGTGTGGAGGAGAGAACTGCCTGTAGAGCTCAGAGACAGGATTGTGTGGAGGAGAGAACTGCCTGTAGATCTCAGAGACAGGATTATGTGGAGGAGAGAACTGCCTGTAGAGCTCAGAGACAGGATTGTGTGGAGGCATAGATCTGGAGAAGGGGACAGAACATGTCTGCTGCACTGAAAGTTCTCAAGAGCAAATTGGTCTCCATAATTATTACATGGAAGAGGTTTGGAACCAGGACATTTCCTAGAGCTGGCCGCCCCACCAACCAGCAGGACTCTTCCTAGAAATGGCCATCCCAGCAACTAGCAGGACTTTTACTAGAGCTGGCTGCCCCACCAACCAGCAGGACTCTTCCTACAGCTGGGCGCCTAACCAACCAGCAGGACTCTTCCTAGAGCGGCCGTCCACCAACCAGCAGGACTCTTCCTAGAGCTGGCCGTCCACCAACCAGCAGGACTCTGCTCTGCCTAGACTGGCTGCCTTCACCAATCAGCAGGCCTCTTCCTAGAGCTGGGTGCCCCACCAACCAGCAGACTCTCCTAGAGCTGGTGCCCCACCAACCAGCAGACTCTTCTAGAGCTGGCCGTCCACCAACCAGCAGGACTCTGCCTAGAGCTGGCTGCCCACCAATCAGCAGACTCTTTCCTAGAGCGGCCGTTCCACCAACCAGCAGGACTCTTCCTAGAGCTGGCCGTCCACCAACCAGCAGGACTCTGCTAGAGCTGCCGTCCACCACCAGCGGGACTCTTCCTAGAGCTGGCCGTCCACCAACCAGCAGGACTTCCTGCTACTTCTGCCGCTAGAGCTCGGCTGCCCCACCAATCAGCAGGCCTCTTCCTAGAGCTGGTCCACCAACCAGCAGGACTCTTCTAGAGGTGCCCCACCAACCAGCAGGACTCTTCCTAGAGCTGCGTCCACCAACCAGGAACTCTCCTAGAGCTGGTGCCACCAATCAGCCAGGACTTCTAGAGCTGGGCGTCCCAAAGCAGGACTCTTCCTAGAGGCGTCCAACCAGCGACTCTCTAGAGCTGGCAACCAGCAGGACTCTGCCTAAGAGTGGCTGCCCACCAATCAGCAGGACTCTTCCTAGAGCTGGGTGCCCACCAACCAGCGGACTTCCTAGAGCTGGTGCCAGTCCTAGAGTGCCGCCAACCAGCAGGACTGCCTAGAGCTGCCACCCCACCAATCAGCAGGACTCTTTTAGCAGCTGGCACCACCAACAGCAGGACTCCTAGAGCTGGACCAACAGCATGCCAGCCACCAATCAGCAGACTCTTCCTAGAGCTGGCACCCACAACAGAAGACTCTCCTAGAGCTGGCCTCCCACCAAGCACTAGCAAGTCCTAAAACTAAATATCAGGGGAGAAGGACCTTGGTAAGAGAGATGACCAAGAACCCAATGGTCACTCTGAGCTCCAAAGATCCTGTGTGCAGATGGGAGAATCTTCCAGAAGGTCAACGATCACTGTAACCTCCACCAATCTGGGCTTTATGGCAGAGCGGCCAGAAAGAAGCCTCTCCTCAGTAGAAGACACATGAAAGCCGTCTGGAGTTTGTGAAAAAAAAAGCACCTGGAGGACTCTCAGACTGTGAGAAACAAGATTTTCTGCTCTGACAGAACCAAGACTGATAAATCACAGGACGGTGTATAAAATATGATGTTTCAATCCAAAAGTAACAAATCACTGCCTAAGAAAACATTGAAAAATCAAAGCAAAAAAACAAATGTTATTGAAATCATTCAAATATTTTAAAAGTGAAATCAGGTCCATGGGCTGAAGGGAAGGGGTTAGGTTAAGAAATTGGCATGGGGGGAGGGGGCACCATTTCAGTTTTCGCCTCATGCAGCAGAACGGCTAGGTGCACCCCTGTGTGCACCCACAGAAATGATTATCGTCTTTGATGGGGGCCTCCAACCTATCGTATACACCACCCCTGATAGGACGTATGGAAAGGGGGGCAATCCTGTGTTCAATAACCTTGTAATAAAGCCGTCGGCGCCGTGCAAACCATGTTCTGTGTTCTCACCCCAAAGCTAATCTCATGTTGACGGATGAAATTCACCTTGCTGAGGTGTGGAGAACATCTGTCACCGAAGCTCTTGTGTCAAGATATTGTTAGAGCCGCCTCCCATCAGCCGCAAGGTGAAAATAATCTATAGCCTGATATTGACTCCAGCGCGGCTTTATGGGCTCGGAGTGGATCTTGGTGCCATGCCTAATGGAAATGACACATAGCAGCAAATTCAATGTGAGAGGCCCCTACACCCCTTCCGAGATTCATCTAACAGCTGTAAAACATTGGGCGCCATTAAGGAGAATGCTTCGTCTTGTAGAAGAAAATGGCTCAGAACAAAGAAACAAAACTGGAGTAAAAGCAAATGACAGGTTTTTTTTTTTTTTTTTTTTTTTTTTTACAATTTTTCTTTGTTTTTCCATATTGGATCTTTTTAGTTCCATTTTATTTTTTCTGGTGATGTATTTCATATACAGTAAATATTTTATTTTTATTAAAATGTATGATATATGGTATTATATTAATGTATTTTTTAATTTATATTTTTTAATTATTTTTATCATTATATATGCATTGTCAAGAATAGGTCAATATATTTTCTAGCAATAAACAGTATTTATTTTTTTTATTTCATTATGTTTATTTTTATATCAATTTAATATATCAATTTAAATGGAAATCCTTATTCATTTATTGCTTTTAATTAGCATTTATTTATATAAACATATTTATTTTATTATAATATATTGATTGATCTTACTTATGTCATCTTCCATATGTTTAATACATTTTCTTAATATATTTTCTTGTAACACACAGTATTTATCTTTTTATTATATTTTACTATATTTATTTTTTATATTAATTCAATTATAATTTTGTATGTATTGCTTTTTAACTAGTGTTTATTTATACTATGTATTTATTTATACTTGTTATTAACTTTTCCATTATAATGTGTTTATAGATTCATGTCATCATCCATATATTTAATATATTTTCTAGCAATATATAGTATTTATGTTTTTATTATGTGGTATATTTAATGATATTCAGTTTTTATATTAATTCAATTATAATGTTGTATTTATTGCTTTTTAATTAGTGTTTATTTATACTATGTATTTATTTATACTTATTATTTATTTTTTATTATAATGTATTCATTGATGTTACTTATGTCATCATTCATACGTTAAATACATTTTCTTAATATATTTTCTAGCAATATATAGTATTTATGTTTTTACTATATTATATATTTTATTATATTTAGTTCAAAAATAAAGTTGTATTTAATACTTTTTAATTAGCAATTATTTATACTTATTATATATTTTTTATTTATACTTATTATTTATTTATTTACTGTATACTTGTTATTTATTTATTTTTCTAAAGAAACAGGAAAATAAATATTTTCATTTTTGAACTTTTTGGAACTGTTTTTTCACCACTTATTGTTGGGATTCTAACTTGAAGATTCATAATAAATGTCAGCGTCCATGTGTGAATTATTTGCCGATCGGCCTTGGGGAGTTGAGCCATGATTTTATGAATTGCTAACAAGAATAAGACAAATAGGAATGTGCACGAGAACGGAAGCTTTTTCATCTCGAGTCATTATCTACTTAAGATTTGTACATTGATTTAGAGAACATGATCAAAACTCGTGCCCTGGCGGCAGCCATGCGTCTGTGCCATAAGTGCCTATATGATTATTTTTGCTTACCTACTAAGATGAAAGGAGCTCTGATTACAAGGGGAACATTTTAAGGGACTCAATTAGAAAGACTCCAGTTGTTAGGATGCTGTAGAAGAGAACATTTAGACTTTTTATATGCACGCCGGCGCTCTTCTCTTATTATACAGCTATTTGCTCTATTTATGACCTGCAGGTGGCGCTGCTGCTATTCTTGATAATTAGGGGTCAAGTCTTTGCCTAAAATATACCCTGGACCAGAGACCATATATTTCTGATCACAGTTTTGGAAATTAGATTGTTAGGGCTTGGGATGTTCCAGTGAAACCAGTGGGTTCAGCCGACATGTATTTAAAGAGGCTGTCCACTACTCGGTATGTTATAAAATAATGAACATAAATAATTCTATAGATCTCCTCTGCTCCTGTCCTGGTGTTAGCTGGTTCCCTTGTTCCTGTTTTGGTAATGAAGTCTCAACATGCACATGTGACCACTTCAGCCAATCACTGGTTGTGGCGGTGATCTGTCAGGTCCAGTCATTGGCTGCAGCAGTCACATGTCTGTGATGGGATGTCGTGGTTACATTGTTGAAGGTCAGGATACAGAAACTGGAAATGGAAGAATTTGGATGGGAATGGAAGGAGACTGGTAAAGTGAGTGTGAAACCACTGTGCCCCGTGTCCTACCTCCAATAAGGGCGTTGTCAAAGTGAACCCCTCGTTCTTCACAATACCCCTGGTGGTGGGGATAGACTTTCCCAAGGGGAACACCAGGTCACTACCACTTGAGGAGGATTGTCACACGAGGCAGCTGGTCCAGGCGGACCAGGAGGTACCTGAGCAAGGAACCAAAGGTACAGACATAGTCAAGAGGCCGAGTCGTAACCAGGACAGCCGAAGGATGAGGCAGAGGAGAAGTCAACAATCAATAGGTCAGAGCAGAGGGCACAGGTACAGGTCAGGCAGTCTGGGTCGGCAACTGGAGAGTCGAGGCAAGTAGGCAGGGATCAAACAGTTAGCGGAGTCCAGGAACACAAGCACAGGTCAGCTACACAGGAACACAAGCAGAGACTACAGAAACCTTAGTAGGACACAAGGACCTTGACGCTCAGGCACCTGGGAAGAGGGCTGGACCACTCATGTAGGTCCAAGAGGGCTGGGATTGATCAACAAGGTCACATTTGCTAAACCCGTAAATAGCAGGAAGTAACGCGAGCCGGCTCTTAAGGACAAGCTGAAAGCATGCTGTGCCCGGGGCTGGAAGGACACGGTGGAGTGGATTTACATCCGAACATGGAGCCCAGGACTGCGGTGGTAAGCAGGTGGACATCGGCGGCATGACTTCTTCTATTATTTTATACCATCCCAATCTGGTTTCGTTCGCTGGACAATCCCTTTAACTTAATCCCCATCAGCAGATAGCTAAGCTCCTCCTTTCACGGTCTCCATTCATTTCAGAGGAGCATATAGGCCGGCAGACAATGACTAGAATAACACAGTAACAATATAAATTGATACTATCAAAATAGAAATGAAACATTGTTGCCTTTGATCCCCTGGAAATAAATGGGGCCCCGTCTAGTCCATTAGGCTAGCTTTCAGGTTACCACAATGCAGATCTCCTCCGGCTAATTAGATCCGTTACGTCGGTTGTATGATCTCATTATCGTGCTTTTGTGTTCACCACAAAGGTAGATAAAGCCGATCGGGCCGCCGAGCCAGGAAAATGCTACAGCTTCATTTCAGCTCCTGTAAACAATATGTTATAGTAACATTTCAAAGGGCAGAAAACGTATAAAAAGTGGCCGGAGAACGACGGCGAAACAAGCGACGGCGTAGATTTCTATGTGAGCTTTGTGTAATGTAACAGACGCTAATCAATCACCGACCTTCACCATTGTGGACATGCTCTGGAGAAGCTGCATCTATGTGATGCTGAGCGATACACCCAATTACACCGGCCTGGTACGACGCTCTGGTTCAGTCTAATGATTACATATAAGGCAGATTTAGGATTTCTTTCACCTTTGACAACAATAGGGAGTCATTTTGGTGAAAACGGGGAGTAGTTTTGGTCACCTGGTCATAGTCTACAAGGTTCCTAGTCACGCTCTTTCTTCGCTCCTCGCCCTCTCTTCTCATTGTATCTGTGGTCTTATATTTCCTGTGACGACTTGGATTAGTGCACAAGGTGCATGGAACCTCATCTGATAACCGCTTAGTTCTCCAATCCTCATTCGAGGAATTACCACGTGCCAATCACCCTTCTTCAGGAGGCCTTCTGATCCTCAGTGATGGTATCACGGCCTAGCTACGGATGTGTCCACCTATGATTAAGGACTCTTATGTCTCGCAAAATGTTTGCAAAGAAGCCTGCAGTTCATACCACAACCACTGGGTGGCCACATATAGACACAGATCGGATAAACATCTCCTGACAAAATATCACGAAAGCAGTTTTTTTTTTACATGCTAGTCGTCTTGTACCAAGTGTTCTGGGATATGTTGAGCACAGTAAGGAAGGACAAGGTATAGGGGCACCTAAGTAGCAGTTTTACATGAAACATGGTCCTTGTCACATAAAAAGGGGGCGTTTTAGATTTTTTATTGGAACCCAGGAGCTTGACGTAATTTTTATTCTAAATATCAATACAGCAGAAGAACCGTCTGAGTATTAGCTCTTATCTAGTCTATGATAGTCCTATGAGGAGGATAGTCCTATGAGGAGGTAGTCCTATGAGTAGGATAGTCCTATGAGGAGGTAGTCCTATGAGGAGGATAGTCCTATGAGGAGGTAGTCCTATGAGTAGGATAGTCCTATGAGGAGGTAGTCCTATGAGGAGGTAGTCCTATGAGGAGGATAGTCCTATGAGGAGGTAGTCCTATGAGAGGATTGTCAGTGCGGGGTCGACAGATTCCAAGAGACAACCTGCAAAAATCTGAATAGAAGTTGGCTGAAGAGGATCTGGTGACCATGTCCATGTTGGGAAGGAAGAAAACAAACCCTGAACCAGAAGATGGAGACACGGGAGCCAACGAAAGGACTGGGGCAGGGGGAGCAGGTGATCCATTCAGCATGGCAGGCTGATGGTATCAGAAATGACATATTCCTGGACGACCCCTTTAACAAGATCTTATTAATGATGGCTGAGGACAGACGGTCAATAGTAAAGTCCTGGACAACCCCTTTAAGTCATGACATACAAAACTTACAATGTAACCATTCACCCCCTTAACAAAGGTTGGAATGAGGCCTTTCTCCATCATGACCACAATCAGCAAGTACAGAAGCAACATAATGCACACAGTGATGTCACAGTACAGAGATAATAAACACAGTGATGTCACAGTACAGAGATAATAAACACAATGATGTCATAGTACAGAGATAATAAACACAGTGATGTCACAGTACAGGGATAATAAACACAGTGATGTCACAGTACAGAGATAATAAACACAGCGATGTCACAGTACAGGGATAATAAACACAGTGATGTCACAGTACAGGGATATAAACACAGTGATGTCACTGTACAGGGATAATAAACACAGTGATGTCACAGTACAGAGATAATAAACACAGTGATGTCACAGTACAGAGATAATAAACACAGTGATGTCACAGTACAGAGATAATAAACACAGTGATGTCACAGTACAGGAATAATAAACACAGTGATGTCACAGTACAGGGATAATAAACACAGTGATGTCACAGTACAGAGATAATAAACACAGTGATGTCACAGTACAGGGATAATAAACACAGTGATGTCACAGTACAGAGATAATAAACACAGTGATGTCACAGTACAGAGATAATAAACACAGTGATGTCACAGTACAGAGATAATAAACACAGTGATGTCACAGTACAGGGATAATAAACACAGTGATGTCACAGTACAGGGATAATAAACACAGTGATGTCACCGTACAGAGATAGTAAACACAGTGATGTCACAGTACAGAGATAATAAACACAGTGATGTCACAGTACAGAGATAATAAACACAGCGATGTCACAGTACAGAGATAATAAACACAGTGATGTCACAGTACAGGGATAATAAACACAGTGATGTCACAGTACAGGGATAATAAACACAGTGACGTCACAGTACAGGGATAATAAACACAGTGATGTCACAGTACAGAGATAATAAACACAGTGATGTCACAGTACAGAGATAATAAACACAGTGATGTCACAGTACAGGGATAATAAACACAGTGATGTCACCGTACAGGGATAATAAACACAGTGATGTCACAGTACAGGGATATTAAACACTGTGATGTCACAGTACAGGGATAATTAACAGAGTGATGTCACAGTACAGAGATAATAAACACAGTGATGTCACAGTACAGAGATAATAAACACAGTGATGTCACAGTACAGAGATAATAAACACAGTGATGTCACAGTACAGAGATAATAAACACAGTGATGTCACAGTACAGAGATAATAAACACAGTGATGTCACAGTACAGAGATAATATACGCAGTGATGTCACAGTACAGAGATAATAAACACAGTGATGTCACAGTACAGGGATAATAACACAGTGATGTCACAGTACAGAGATAATAAACACAGTGATGTCACAGTACAGGAGATAATAACACAGTGATGTCAAGTACAGAGATAATATACGCAGTGATGTCACAGTACAGAGATAATAAACACAGTGATGTCACAGTACAGGGATAATAAACACAGTGATGTCACAGTACAGAGATAATAAACACAGTGATGTTGCAGTACAGGGATAATAAACACAGTGATGTCACAGTACAGAGATAATAAACACAGTGATGTTGCAGTACAGGGATAACAAACACAGTGATGTTGCAGTACAGGGATAATAAACACAGTGATGTCACAGTACAGAGATAATAAACACAGTGATGTCACAGTACAGGGATAATAGACACAGCGATGTCACTGTACAGGGATAATAAACACAGTGATGTCACAGTACAGGGATAATAAACACAGTGATGTCACAGTACAGGGATAATAAACACAGTGATGTCACAGTACAGGGATAATAAACACAGTGATGTCACAGTACAGGGATAATAAACACAGTGATGTCACAGTACAGAGATAATAAACACAGTGATGTCACAGTACAGGGATAATAAACACAGTGATGTCACAGTATAGGGATAATGCACACCATGATATAATTGCACAGGGATTACCATGTTCATTGTGACATCACAGCATAGAAAAACATGTTTTCATTATCTCATGTACTTTGGGGGACATTTATTAAGACTGGCTTATTCCACACTGGTCTTAAAGGGGTTCTCCAAGAGTATAAAATATCCCCCCATGTGCCGGACCCCCCACATGGAATATACTTACCCCGCTTCCCGCTCTTTGTGCTGCTTCTGTTCCCCACACGGCTGCTGCTGCTTTTCCCTGCACTCGGATGAAAACATCCGGTGTCAGGGGGAGTGCAGCCAAAGGCAGGCGGGGACGGGGAGGAGCCTCCTTAGCATCAGTGGTGACACTAGGGAGGCTTGTCCCCATCCCCACCTGCCATTGGCTGCCTCACCCCAACACCGGATGTTTTCATCCGAGTGCAGGGAGAAGCAGCAGTGCGGGGACCAGTAGCGGCGCAGAGAGTGGTGAGCGCGGTAAATATATTACCTGTGAGGGGCCCGGCATATGGGGGGACATTTTATACTCTTGGAGAACCCCTTTAAGTCTGCGCTGCCGAGGATGCACCAAAGTTATGCAGAGGCGAGAGAGTTGACTCTATGCCTGCCCTCTTGCTGACGTAGATTTAAGCCCTTTTCCGCGCCAAAAACTGGCGTGGAAACTGATAAATGAGCTGCGCCTCCAGCCTGTCTGGTTCCTCACCCGCGTCACTCACCTTTTCTCTCTACTTTGGAAAAATGGCGTGAGTGGGGAAAAGTCAGGGAAAAGTTTTGCCATATGCCAAGCGCCAAGACTTGTGACACCTTTACGCCATTTTGGCGCGGTAAACATCCTCCTTTATGTCTGAATAGAGACGGGCCCCTCAGTGGCGGCTACACTGGTGGTGACACCCACCGACCTGATATAAATCTGAGGGCAGTTGTTAAGCAAAAAAGTCCCATAGTATAAAATTCTACAAAAAGAGAAGTAAACTGTAATTATTCCTAATCTAAAACGTTACAAAGTTCAATTATATTAAAATAGAGAAAAGCGCGATACAATTGAATCGAGCGGCTTCTGAAGATATTCGGAATCTCATTATTACAGGTATTGATTAGGATCTCTTTGTTCGCCACTTGCAGGGCAGGAGGTGCGGACAGAAAACGTCCAGGGGTCTGCTGCCATCTACAACGTCTTGGAGTTTTACGGCCGAGGAATATTATATATAATCCCTGCATGGATGAAACGAGGAAATGGTTTTGAGTTATGGAACGCAGCAATGGCGGTGAGGGAGTCCGTGAATCATCATAATTAACTGATCCTCAGATCTATAATTGAGATCCATAATTCAGCCACCTTGCCTCTCCATCCTGACATGAAACCCATATCTCCCCTACAGTGAATGAGTTATGACATTGACTTGCCAGACGGCCATTTGCGTCTGAACATTTTCCTATAAAGGGAAATTTCATCATAAAATGAAAATCCCAGAAGGGCCGGGGGTGACTGGTAAAAATTCAGGATATAAATAAATCTTAGGCGGACATCTTTCAGAATGAAATCCGTGAAAAAGAACAGAACGCTGGGATTTGTTAAGAAATGTAGCAAAATTCAAAAATAATTATATGAATTTGTTTTATTACAAAATATAAAAAAATTACAAAGAAATCTTATTTTGCTAAGGGTGTATTAGTCTGACGGATCATTGCTAACGAGCATTTATAGTAATGATCTGGCAGTGTAATTCTGCCGCCGAGTACCCAATGAACGAGCAAATGGGCAATAGCAATCTTTCATCAGTTGCCGGCGGCAGATTGTGCTGTGTAATCAAGATCTGCTGCCGGCAAACAACTGGACAACATCAGGACGAGTGATGACATCAGCGATCTCTCCTCCCCATACAGTAGAGGAGATCGTTACATGTAATAACAGTGGTTTCCTCCGCTGACCAGCAGGTGATTGCTGGGAAAGAACGCTTCCCTCTCGACAATCGACTGCTGGATTGCAACATCTAATAAAGGAGTGGAGGGGCAGAAGGGCATTGTAGGTGTAGTCCAGCACATAGAGGAGGCCTTTAGCAGAAATTAGATGGTGTTACCCCTCCCCCCCGTTCATGGTCCGTATACCCATGTCCTAATATCACTGAACCAGTGCATGGTCACAGTTGGCTATGGGTTTGGGAAAAGGGATTCATTAAAGGGTTATTCTCATCTTAGACAATGGGGGCATATAGCTAGGATAAGCCCCCATTGTCTTATAGGTGCGGGTCCCACCGCTGGGACCCTCACCTATATCGAGAACAGATCCCCCAAACTGAAGGAGAGCACACTGTCCATGCGCAGCCCCCCTCCATTCATTTCTATGGGAGCAGGGGGGGAGCTGTGCCTGGTGGTGGCCGGACCCCGGGAAACTTGGGGTCCTCCAGGCGCAGAGTTCCCCGCTCTGTTCTTAATATAGGTGCGGGTCCCAGCGGTGGGACCCGTACCGATAAGACAATGGGGGCATATCCTAGCGATATGCCCCCATTGTCTAGGATAAGAATACCCATTTAAGGCCTGAGAGGGTTGTTTAGGGAGGAAAATATCCACGTAGCCAGTGACGTACATAAAGAAGTAAGGGCCCCAGAGCAAGGATCAGACCAGGCCCCACACAGGATAGAAGGGTTTCTGCCTAAACCCCTTGGGCCATTTTTCCACTGCCTCATTTACTAAAAGTTGTTCCTTTAGAGGGTAAAGTCCTGACCAGGTTTTTACCTCCAGTAGAAGAGGAGATGATCCCAACTAAGACTGGGCCCCCTCTTGTCCTGGGCCCATTAGCAGTCGTATGGTCTGCCGCTATGGTAGTTACGCCCTTGCATGTAGCCCATAGTGACCTATCAAAGTTCATCTTTGGTGTCAAAAAGTTGATGGGAAAAAGCTGATCTCTTATTGGTCACAACGGCTAAGAAGACAATTTCGATGTACGTATGAAACAGAGAATTTGTTTTAGAAAAGTTTTTAGAAAATATAAAGACCATGGGTTGTCACCCAGATTCAGCATTGTGCCCACTTCTTGCCTTTCCAAAATGCCCATAACAGGTAGGAATATAGTTTGTTTCGTATCTACCACCTTGAACCTTCTAGGCGATAAACCAAAAGGAGTCACAAGGACCATGACCCTACAACATCAGAAGAAACCTTGTTCGGGAGAGGAGGTCAAGACTCTCTTTTTGCTTCATGATGGACACTTTGAAGATCTATTCAGTAGGTGCTAAAATGTGAAAAAAGCTCATACATCTAGCTTCTGTCCATGTGAAATGATTTTTCCCCAAATTGAACTTTCTAGAATCTGACTCTACACAGTGTTTTTGGGGGTTCATATTTTTGAGTATTAAATAAAAACTCAATCACATTGTAACAAATACTGTCCTTCAATTTGTCAGTTGACCCCATTGGCCAACAATCTTTCACCGATTCCTAGCACTTCACATTCTATTGACTACCAAAGGTTTTTGATTTTTAATTATGGAAAATGTTAATGTATGTTTTTGAGCGCTCCTCACTGGATACTTGTTCTGATATTTCGTCTAGAGTTTGAATCATTTCCAAAATGTTTGCTTCAGCCGTTTTCATTCTGCGCCGGTGAAGACGGCTCTCCGCTCAGCGTGTTTGCTATTCGCCGGCGTTGGCTTCGAAATCCTTCAAAAAATAAATAAATAAATAAATTGCGAGCTCAGTGTGAATTTTGCTTCACGTATCTCAGTTGCAAAATGTTGGCAAACTCTGCGAGTTTCTGTCATGGGGAAATATTGACATTAAATCAAATTGGATTTTTAGTTGAAGGTTTTGCCAGGTAATGCAGCCAGAAGATGCTGAGGAATGATACAGTGGGGAATATCTATCTCAGGGTGCGCAAGTAGAGCGAGGAGCGGAACGGAGAAAACATCTCATGGCTTCTACAAGGGTCTTCAGGGCAAGCCAGAAACCGGCTCCTGGAAATTTCTAAAAGTTTTTCTTCTTTTTATTGAAACTTCCTTAAAACATAAAAGGACAAAAAGAATAGCTAAAATAAAAATCAGCTTAGCCTACTCGTTTCTGAAACCAAGGGTCCTTATTTTTAGCAGAATTCGGGCAAATGGTGAATATTTTGTGCCATGAAAGAGCCCAGAAACTGGGCCGCTTCCATCATCCTAAAGGCAGAACCTTACCGCCCAACACTGGGAACCTTTAAACCTTGCCACTGACTGGCCCAAAAACATCCACATAAATGACCATCTAAGGTCACTTTTGCATAATCTCTGACCTTTTTATGGGACCATTGGATGGAAATGCAACACAATGACTCCAAGCTATTGGCATGGTGCTCAACCGTGAAGACTCCTGCCCCAACCTCCAGTTCCCTGATGGGAAATTGGGATTTGCCGGAAGTATTTTTTGGCCATGCTTCGTTAAGTCCTACCCCCATCGGCATAATGGTAGCTCTCTAGAATTCAGTTCTAGAGATTAGATGTTTGGTGAACCCAGAATTTAGAGACTGGGCCACTTCCATCATCCTGAAGGCAGAATCTTATCTCCTAACACTGGGAACCTTTAAACCTGGCCCAAAAACATCCACATAAATGGCCATCTTTGGTCACTGTTGCACAATCTCTGTCCTTTTTATGGGACCATTGAATAGAAATGCAGCAGTATGACTCCAAGCTATTGGTCTGAAGACTCCTGTCCCATCAGTTCCCTGATGGGAAATTGGGATTTGCGGGAAGTATTTTTTAGCCATGGTTCCTTGAGTCCTACCTCCATCACCAGAATGGTAGCTCTCTAGAATTCAGTTCTGGAGATTAGAGGTTCGGTGGAGATTTTAGGGACTCGGCTATTTGTTAATGGTCCACAAAGAGCATCTACTGAAGTCCCATTGATGAGCCCAGAATTTAGAGACTGGGCCACTTCCCTCACCCTAAAGGCAGAACCTTACCACCCACTGGGAACCTTTACATCTTGCCACTGACTGGCCCAAAAACATCCACATAAATGTTCATCTAAGCTGACTTTTGCATAATCTCTGCCCTTGTTATGGGACAGTTGGATAAAAATGCAACACTATGACTTCAACATATTGGCCTGAGACTCAACCATGAAGACTCCTGTCCCAACCTCCAGTTCCCTAATGGGAAATTGGGATTTGTGGGAAGTATTTTTTAGCCATGGTTCCTTAAGTCCTACCTCCATCAGCAGAATGGTAGCTCTCTAGAATTCAGTTCTAGAGATTAGATGTTTGGTGAACCCATCATCCTAAAGGCAAAACCTCATCTCCCAACACTGGGAACCTTTAAACCGGGCCCAAAAACATCCACATAAATGGCCATCTTTGGTCACTGTTGCAGACTCTCTGTCCTTTTTATGGGACCGTTGGATAGAAATGCAGCACTATGACTCCAATCTATTGGTCTGAAGACTCCTGTCCCAACCACCAGTTCCCTAATGGGAAATTGGGATTTGCGGGAAGTATTTTTGGCCATGCTTCCTTAAGTCCTACTTCCATAAGCAGAATGGTAGCTCTCTAGACTTCAGTTCTGGAGATTAGGGGTTTGATGGAGATTTGAGGGACTTGGCTATTTATTAATGGTCCATCTAGAGCATCTACTGAAGTCCCATTGATGAGCCGGTACTCTTTTCTCAATGTATGACCCAAGGATTTCTTTAAGAGTCACTACAAATTTTTACCAGTGCTGCCATTTTGAATATATTATTGGGACATATCCCTTTAATTAAGGATCTATTATGCTTTTTTGGCGCACAGTCGTTGCTGTCCTTGGGTTTGGGTAAGAGGTCTTGATGAGGGCCAAGGGAGTCATAGAGAGTAAAATATCCATGTTCTCCATAGTGAACAATCAAAACTCATTTTTTTTGTTTCAAAAAGTTGATGGGAATAAGAAAATCTTATCTCTGATTGGTCACAAAAGGCAAAAAACATACTATTACCAAGAAAATCGTGATGCTTGAAACCTGGTCAGAATTTTGGAAAAAAAAAAGTTACTAAATCCCCAATAATCTGCGGGAAGGTCACTGGTTGTCACCAGATTTAGTGGTTCTGAAAGTCTTGATAGAAAAGGACGACTGAAGGGTTTGTAATCGCTGGAAGTTTATGGATTTAAGGTGGATTGCTGTCAGACGCGAGCCCTCCTGCCAAATGTCCCCGCTCTCCTCCGGTCAACTTCAAAAAATGTAATTTTCCCCAGAATCAATATCTGGGAGAGATATGTAAATGTTACAGATTTCCATCCGGTTAATACCTTCCTGAGTGAATTTTTCCTTTTTTTAATCCCCGCTCAGCACTTATAAATAAAAGATAATGATAAGATCAAAATCAGCTTGACATTTGGAATTTAGCTAACGACTCTGCGGCACAAATACTGTATATGATATTTTCACAAACAATCTACGTGGAAAACGTGACTTCAAAAACTCCTGCCGTATTCAGCAGAAGAGAAGCTCGCGGCATCACTACCGACAGAGCAATATCATGGAGCAAGTGGTGGGTGACCGAATGGGGGTCAGTTACCTGTATCAGCACCTGCTTCCAGTATACATAGGGTGGATCAACCAAAAACACATTGGGGGTCATTTATTAAGACCTGTGTTTTCTCTGCCAGTCTTAATAACCCCTTTTCTGGCGAAGTTATGTTGAGGTGCCAGCTCTAAATCTACGCCAGCTTCCCCTTTTTTAGACCTGGCGCAACAGGGGAAAAGTCACAGATATCTGATAATAAATGACCCCCATTGAGTTTTTGCTAGCGGCAACAGAACAGGCAGTGAGTGCAGCTCTGGAGTATAATACAGGATGTAACTCAGGATCAGGACAGGATAAGTAATGTATGTACACAGTGACTGCACCAGCAGAATAGTGAGTGCAGCTCTGGAGTATAATACAGGATGTAACTCAGGATCTGTACAGGATAAGTAATGTATGTACACAGTGACTGCACCAGTAGAATAGTGAGTGCAGCTCTGGAGTATAATACAGGATGTAACTCAGGATCAGTACAGGATAAGTAAAGTAATGTATGTACACAGTGACTGCACCAGTAGAATAGTGAGTGCAGCTCTGGAGTATAATACAGGATGTAACTCAGGATCAGTACAGGATAAGTAATGTATGTACACAGTGACTGCACCAGCAGAATAATGAGTGCAGCTCTGGAGTATAATACAGGATGTAACTCAGGATCAGTACAGGATAAGTAATGTATGTACACAGTGACTGCACCAGCAGAATAGTGAGTGCAGCTCTGGAGTATAATACAGGATGTAACTCAGGATCAGTACAGGATAAGTAATGTATGTACACAGTTACTCCACCAGCAGAATAGTGAGTGCAGCTCTGGAGTATAATACAGGATATAACTCAGGATCAGTACAGGATAAGTAATGTATGTACACAGTGACTGCACCAGCAGAATAGTGAGTGCAGCTCTGGAGTATAATACAGGATGTACGTCAAGAACAATTAATATCCCACTTGCTATTTTAACTCCATAGTGCACCTGACCTTATATCATAATGTATGGATGGCATAAGATGCTAAGTATTAAACATAAGTAACTTTCCTGAAAACTACCCATAGAGATGAGATCTCTTGTGTGCATACATATTAATAAGATAATTAGTTCTCTTTGCATTAATTGCATGTAACGTTGCCATCGGTTCCTTGTTTCCATTTCATAAACACGTCTCGTACTTCACACTTCTTTCCAAAAATGGCCTCCGCATTCAGAAATGTAGAAAAACAGATGTTTTGAGAATTCTTAGTGAAATCATTAATGAGAAATGAGGTAATATTTTTATGAGATATCTCTGGTTTGATGATCCTTCTGCACAATGGTCACTTGTTATTATAATTCTGCACCATCTACATATGGCGCCTATGGGTTCAGACAACAAGGGTGGGGTTACTAATAGGAGCCAATTTGCAATTACAAAGAAAAAAAGGGGGATTTCAGTCAGCAAATCCCAGTGCGCAGGTGCACGTAGTTATGGCTGAATGCACAAGGAAAGGAAAATACATACAATGCAACGGCACACTGCCAACCAGATAAAGCACAAAATGCCATAGAGATGTGAGGTATTCTGGAGCTAATGCTATGCTTGTTTAGTAAATTAGAGATTCTTGGCAAATATATTTTGTACAAAATTATCTGGGCCCGTCCACCAAATCGTCCAGGTGATCTCTGTAGAGCGGGAACCTAACACTATTTCCTACCTGTTATGTGCCAACCTTGGCTTCCGTATAATCAGGGGGTGTTGGTTCCACATGCATGCTGGATCCACTCTGCCTTTTGCCATTTCTGGTGCTTCAAAGGCCTCCACTAATACAGGGATGCAGGTACTAAATCAGCCTATGGGGCAGATGGGCTAGTCAGGAGTGCATGACCAAATGGAGTAGCCACACCTCCAGTACAAACTTACAAAGAAAAAAAGGATTGCATTGTATGTATTTTCCTTTCCTTGTGCATTTAGCCAACGTGCACCTGCGCACTGGGATGTGCTGACTGAAATCCCCTTTTTTTCTTTGTAAGTTTGTACTGGAGATGTGGCTACTCCATTTGGTCATGCATTCCTGACTAGCCCCGTCTGCCCCATAGGCTGATTTTAATTAGTGTAACTATAAAGCCGAGTGGACTAGGCATGCATGTTAGTACCTGCATCCCTGTATTAGTGGAGGCCTTTGAATCACCAGAAATGGCAAAAGGCAGAGTGGACCCAGCATGCAGGTGGAACCAACACCCCCTGATTATACGGAAGCCAAGGTTGGCACATAACAGGTAGGAAATAGTGTTAGGTTCCCGCTCTACAGAGATCACCTGGACGATTTGGTGGACGGGCCCAGATAATTTTGTATAAAATATATTTGCCAAGAATCTCTAATTTACTAAACAAGCATAGCATTAGCTTCAGAATACTTCATATCACTATGGCATTTTGTGCTTTATCTGGTTGGCAGTGTGCCGTTGCATTGTATGTATTTTCCTTTCCAATTTGCAATTACAACCTCTGCGGCTCATATGAGTACTGTAGGATACACACTGTGGGGGCAGGGGCACACCACCAATGAGGCCAGGTGAGGAGATGCAACACACTGATGATGAGCCATTGATTTCAATGGCCTTGTGTCCCCTGTGGAGGCGCGCCAGGAGAACTGAACCCTTGCTGGGAGGTGACCTTGCAGCTTAATTTTGGGGACTGTCCTCGTAGATGGGGCGAACATTGTCTTTATAGTCATACTAGCAGAAGGACTCGGCTTCGCCCGGGTATATTTGATTCAATGTTTATGTGTGTGTCGTTAAAAGATATTGAGAGTGACCTCTACAGCACCGTGCCTCCTTAACAGTAACCTCCACAGTCCCCACCTCTTATCACTGACTCCCCCCACAGTGCCCCATCTCCTTAAAATGGGACCTCCACAGCAGCCTTCCCCTTTAACAGTGAGTTCCACAGCACCTCACCCCCTTGACAGTGACCTCCACAGGGGTCCGCCCTCTTAAGTGACCTTTACAGCACCCGCCCCTTAACACTGACCATAGGTTACAGTATATGACATTTACGTTATATTAGGTAATGATTGATGATGAATTAGTCTAAAGCATAAGGTACATTTATGCTAACTGGAATACCCCTTTAACAGTGTCTTCCACAGAGCCCTGCCCCTTTAAAGCAGACCTACAGCAGGGAAGGAAAATGGCTGGGTTGTTATGGAAACCTGGTATGAAACAGTGTGTATGTGGAGACTAATTACCTGCAAGCTTCTATTGGCTGATAAGGGTCATGTGACCAGACTTCTATTGGCTAATGCATTTTTTGGAAATATCTCAGGAACGGTACATTCTGGAGAGCTGAGACCCGTTCTACAACCTTCCCGGACACTTGATGTACCTGTGTGCCAAATTTCGTGACTGTAGCTGCGACGGTGCGGATTGCTTTAGCGGACATACACACACACATACAGACACTCAGATTTATATATATTAGATTGTATCTGTCCATCTTACGTCAGCTGTAATTAGAGATGACATCACTAACGGTTAGACAAGAGCCGGCCACAAATCTGTGACTGTCTGCAACCATTCTGGAGCAGGTTCAAACCCTCTGCCATATCCTGGCTGCTCCTTGTGGCGGCCTCCCCTCCATTGTGCCTGATGTTTTATGTATGATCCCGTTGTGCATCCGTGTAGAATGTAATCTGCCCTAAATAAATAATAACAATGACATCATTTCTTCAGCAATTATGCACGCAGGAGAGAAAGACATTTTTTAAGAACTCTGCAACTTGCTGGTTATAAGAGCGTGACTTAATTCCATTACAGTCACATAATCCAGTTGTCTTGAATTATTGTTTGTTGTTTTTTTTTGTTACGGAGATAATTTATTCATTTATTTTATGAACAAGGCAACATTTGCACCAATATCTTTAGCTGAAGCAATTAACAATTTCACCCCAATCCACAAGAGACTTTCCACTGGGACTGTAGCAATTAAGGTTCTGATAGCAGATACAGGAGGCAATAAGTGCTAAGGAATATGCTGGGGAGAATGCAATCAAGATCTATCATTAAATTGGCAGGAGGTCTCTTTGTTTAGGGCATATCGAGGTCAGGCAGGTCAAAAACTTCTCTACAAAATAGTTTCATAGTGTGTAGAAGTAAGGAGCCCAAGACGCAGTTGAGGAACTGAAAATGTAGGGTTAAGCATTGAGAAAGAACCCATAAAGTAGGAGGCAAACCTTGGGTTTAGTGAAGAACCCGAAAGGTAAAGGTGAGACTTGCGTTTGGTGAAGAAACCCAAAAGTTTAATAGGTGGTAAATCATGAGATTAGGGAACAACCAAAAAGACTCAGGTTTAGCGAAGATCCTAAGAACTGGGAGAAAGCCTTGAGTTTAGAGAAGGACCCAAATAGTAGGAGTTAAACCATGGATTTAGTGAAGAACCCATAAAGTTGAAGGCACACCTTGGGTTTAGTGAAGAACCCAAAAGGTAGAAGGTGAGACTTGAGACTGAGATACCTTGAGATACTCAAGAAGTTGGTGGTAAATCATGAGATTAGGGAAGAACCAAAAAGTAGGAGGTAAGACTCAGGTTTAGTGAAGATCCTGAGAACTGGGAGCAAAACTTGAGTTTAGAGAAGAACCCAAGAAGTAGGAGTTAAACCATGGAATTAGTGAAGAACCCAAGAAGTAGGAGGCACACCTTGCGTTTAATGAAGAACCCAAAAGGTAAAAGGTAAGCCTTGAGTTTGGTGAAGAACCAAAAAAAGTTGGATTTTGCCTTGCTCAAGAAGTAGGTGGTAAATCATGAGATTAGGGAAGAACCAAAAGGTAGCAGGTAAGACTGAAGTTTAACGAGAATTTAGCTAAGAACTGGGAGAAAGCCTGGAGTTTAGAGAAGAACCCAAGAAGTAGGAGTTAAACCATGGAATTAGTGAAGAACCCAAGAAGTTGGAGTTAAACCATGGAATTAGAGAAGAACCCAAGAAGTAGGAGTTAAACCATGGAATTAGTGAAGAACCCAAGAAGTAGGAGTTAAATCATGGAATTAGAGAAGAACCCAAGAAGTAGGAGTTAAACCATGGAATTAGAGAAGAACCCAAGAAGTAGGAGTTAAATCATGGAATTAGAGAAGAACCCAAGAAGTAGGAGTTAAACCATGGAATTAGAGAAGAACCCAAGAAGTAGGAGTTAAATCATGGAATTAGAGAAGAACCCAAGAAGTAGGAGTTAAATCATGGAATTAGTGAAGAACCCAAGACATAGAAGGAAAGCCTTCAATTTAGTGAAGAACCCAGAAATACTGGCGAGCATTTTTTTTAGTGAAGAAACCAAGAAGTAGAAGACAAACATGGAGTTCAGTGAAGAGCTGAAAAAGTTGGATTTTGCATTGCTCAAGAACTAGGTGGTAAGTCATGAGATTCGTGAAGAACCAAAGAGTAAGAGGTAAGACTCAGGTTTAGTGAAGAACCTAAGAACTGGTAGTTAGCTTTGAGTTTAAAGAAGAACCCAAGAAGTAGGAGGTAAACCTTGAGTTTTGTGAAGAACTTAAGAAGTAGGAGGAAAGCCTTAAAGGGTTGTCTTGAAAGGTCATCAATATCAGATCAGTGGGGGTCTGACGCACTTTTATCTTCTATTCTTTTGCCCTAATTCACACTTTGCATTTGATGCATTTTTTTTCCATCGATTTAAAGCCCAAACCGATGATGAAGAAGACGGAGCTCCTGGATTTGCCGATTCTCCCTTTACTGTGTTTGTCGCCGAGGGCTGAACTATTCATTTACAATTTGTTACAAAGTTTCCTAATATCCTAATAATCGCAGCTTAATAAAAAATAAATGAAGCCGTCGCCGGCAGGAAAGTCATTAAAAGACAAATACATTATTAATCCAGAGTGAACCCATCAGCCCTGGAGGTCACTGCCGAATTCTGTGTACTGGAGGCTGTGACCAGCCAAGGTGAGGACGCAAAGCCCTTAGGATCCTCCTAGATTTATTATTAGGGGTCATCATCCGGACTCTGAAAAAGTGCACCAAACCTGCATCAGGTGTATGCAGATTTATAAAAATATTTTTATATTTTATGTATTTTGTTGCATATTTTTTATTTTATATATATCTAACTGTCAGTTTGGGGGGGTGTCCTTTCTCAGGGGGCATGTCCTCTCTGCTGCAGCTGAAGGGTGGAACTGAGCAGGCGCTTCCGTCTCAGTGAGCAAGACAAAGAAATTAGAAAAAGAGCAAACAGCAGGTGGCGCTATACAGATGGATTTCATAACCTGATCGCTACAATATATTTTTCATTATACGCAGTTACAAAAGTATTCAGATCCAGGGGCTGATATGAAAACTGTAGAATATTTTTGTGGGACAATCCCTTTAATTCTTAATTAGAAATAAATAGATCATTTATAATATATATATTTTATTATTATTATTTTATTTTTACATGTTAAATATGTTTTACATCATTTATGTATTTTACATTTTTGTAGATTTTTGGAGCTGAGCTGACACCTGATTGGCTGACCCCACTGGATTGGATATTTGTCAGCTCCAGGAATACAAGGGGCAAACGGATTCACAGATTATTTTCTTACATTAGTAAAGGGCGATCTGCCCAGTGGGTGGCTTATGAAGAAACTTTTTGAAATTCAAAATCTTTAAAAACAATTGTAAAAATATAAATATGAATGAGGTAGTAATTGTGATAAAACCTCTGTCTTTACGCAGCCACCACTAGGGGGAGCTCACTGCATACTGTGTGACTATTGAGCTGAATGTAGTAAGCTCCTGAGCTCCCCCAAGTGGTGACTGCAGAAAGACAGAATTGTATCCTGTAATGTCCATGGAGCTCTGACTACTACAAATATCTATGAAGAAACCAGTGCAGAACACAGAAGGACTGGGAATGCACTGCGGTAATAGTGAAGCTAATTCTAGAAATGGAGATATTTCTCTCTGCCGTCGTGCTCCGGCCGCTGCTTGTTTCCGCCGGGGTCTGTGTACAGACGAGCCTCATGAGGGATTAGGAACAAGTGTATACAGGATTCTGCTGACAGGACATCAGCGCTGGGGAAATACACAGGACAGCACATACATGCTCACAGGGACAGGACATCCTCATTATATCCGTGTCCGCGTGTCATGTCCACAGAATATCATCGTTATATCCGTGTCATGTCCACAGCGCAGATACAGAATATCTCACATGAAGGAATGAAGTTCAGCAGAAAAAGTTCAACAGTGGAAAAAATCTGACTGCAACCAGAGATGAGGGAACATCAGAGGAGACATCTATCTATCTATCTATCTATCTATCTATCTATCTATCTCATATCTATCTATCTATCTATCTATTCTATCTATCTCTATCTATCTATCTATCTATCTATCTATCTATCTATCTATCTATCTATCTATCTATCTATCTATCTATCTATCTATCTATCTATCTATCTATCTATCTATCTATCTATCTATCTATCTATCTAATCTAATCTATCTATCTATCTATCTATCTATCTATCTATCTATCTATCTATCTATCTATCTATCTATCTATCTATCGTCTATCTATAATCTATCTATCTATCTATCTATCTATCTATCTATCTATCTATCTATCTATCTATCTATCTATCTATCGATCTATCTATCTATCTATCTATCTATCTATCTATCTATCTATCTATCTATCTATCTATCTATCTATCTATCTATCTATCTATCTATCTATCTATCTATCTATCTATCTATCTATCTATCGTCTATCTATCTATCTATCTATCTATCTATCTATCTATCTATCTATCTATCTATCTATCTATATCTATCGTCTATCTATAATCTATCTATCTATCTATCTATCTATCTATCTATCTATCTATCTATCTATCTATCTATATATCTATCTATCTATCTATCTATCTATCTATCTATCTATCTATCTATCTATCTATCTATCTATCTATCTATCTATCGTCTATCTATAATCTATCTATCTATCTATCTATCTATCTATCTATCTATCTATCTATCTATCTATCTATCTATCTATCTATCTATCTATCTATCTATCTATCTATCTATCTATCTATCTATCTATCTATCTATCTATCTATCTATCTATCTATCTATCTATCTATCTATCTATCTATCTATCTATTATCTATCAATCTATCTATCTATCTATCTATCTATCTATCTATCTATCTTTGGAGGTCAGCCCCTGATTCTCACATCATACGACACGGGAATCCTAACTGTGACCTGGATATTACTAATGAGGCATGAGGCACCATTCACCTCATGCCTCGGTCTCAGGATACGGCACTTGTGTTATGTGACTGTGACTTTCCTTAATATCTGATAATTGCAGACGCTCACGTGGACTTGTTATTACACTGAATAAAATATTTCTACTGTGGATATTTCACTTCCTGGGGCTGTTTTGGCTCTAAATTGGGTGTAAATACACAGATGTCGGATTAAAGGGCAAGCGTCTCTCCCTGCTCCGAATGTGGGGGCAACATTACATGCAAGGTCCTCATAAGCCAAGAAATGTAGCAGAGCTGAGTCTGTCAGGGCTGAGTGTCCAGGGCTGGTTTACAAACCCATTTACTGCATTAGCAAATGCTCAATCAATTCAACCCCAAAAAGTAAGCCATAAAGTGACAAGTGGGCGGAGATTGCATTAGTTCCTGTTTGTAAGATCTATTAAATAAATATGTAAATTAAATATTTTTAGCACAGTATAAATGTAACCATTACTATATATCTAATATAGAAAGCTGAGTGTATGTGTGTGTGTCCGCTAAAGGAATCCTCGCAGCTACAATCACGAAATTTGGCACACAGGTACATCAGGTGTCCGGGAAGGTTTTAGAAAGGGTCTCAGCTCTGCAGGACGTTCCTGAATGCAAAATGCATTAGCCAATAGAAGCCTGGTCACATGACCCTTATCAGCCAATAGAAGCTCGGAGGCAGTTAGTCTCCACACACCAGGTTTCCATACACAACCCAGCCATTTTCCTTCACTGCTGTAGGTCTGCTTTAAAGGGGCAGAGCGCTGTGGATGACACTGTTAAAGGAGTATTCCGGTTACCATAACTACAACTTATGTTTTAGACTAACTTATCATCAATCATTACCTCATATAATGTAAATTTCATATATTTACCGTTCAGTAGTAATAAAAGATGTTTTCTTCCACTGCTACCCACTGGGTTTCACACCCCTGACTCGGTCAGACCACTACGCAGCCGACGGCGTTTGAAAAAATGAAGGTAAAAATCACCTTCTGTCAGCTGCAGGGGTGGGGGAGGGTGACTTTATCCCTGTAGCTCATTGCTCAGATTGCACAGTGCTGCTGCTGAGAGTGAGCTGTTCAAAAGGACATCCCTGTGTCCATCCAGGCCCTGCGCATGACAGAGGACAGGGAGTCTGAAAGCCATCCTAGGGGCAGGCTGATGTTAAAGTGGCCAGACGACTGGTTTTAGGCTGGACAGTCCAGTTTTCTGACTCCCTGTCCTCCGTCCGCGGCAGTGCCTAGACAGACGCAGGGATGTCCACCCTTTCAGTAGCTCACGCTCAGACAGCTTCTCCTCTGTGTCTTCATGCAGCCAGGGGGCGTGGCCTCATGTTTAAGGGTGTGGCTTCACGGGGCCAGGGCGTGGCTTCACGTTTGGTGACAGGTGAGGTCCGGCTCTCTGGGGTTGGAGACAGTGATCACCCTAGCTGCTGTGGAGGTCACAGTTAAAGGGGAGGTCGCTCTGGATGTTACTTAAGGGGCGGGCACTGTAGAGGTCACTCTGGATATCTTTTAATGACACACACATAAACATTAAATGAAATAGATGAAATATACCCGGGGCGAAGCCGGGTCTTTCTGCTAGTATATATATATATATTATTTATATATGTGTGTTTTTCTTATTTAGTGCACTGTCCCTTTAAGTGTCGGGCCCCCGTTCAGTAAAAGGATTGGTACATTCCAAGAGACAGCCTCCACCACCGAGACACAGGTGACAAGAGACAGCCTCCACCACCGAGACACAGGTGACAAGAGACAGCCTCCACCACCGAGACACAGATGACAAGAGACAGCCTCCACCACCGAGTCACAGATGACAAGAGACAGCCTCCACCACCGAGACACAGATGACAAGAGACAGCCTCCACCACCGAGACACAGGTGACAAGAGACAGCCTCCACCACCGAGACACAGGTGACAATAGACAGCCTCCACCACCGAGACACAGGTGACAAGAGACAGCCTCCACCACCGAGACACAGGTGACAAGAGACAGCCTCCACCACCGAGACACAGGTGACAAGAGACAGCCTCCACCACCGAGACACAGGTGACAAGAGACAGCCTCCACCACCGAGACACAGGTGACAAGAGACAGCCTCCACCACCGAGACACAAATGACAAGAGACAGCCTCCACCACCGAGACACAAATGACAAGAGACAGCCTACACCACCGAGACACAGGTGACAAGAGACAGCCTCCACCACCGAGACACAGGTGACAAGAGACAGCCTACACCACCGAGACACAGGTGGCTGGTATCTGCACCTGTATGAATGGTCAGGGTCTTTCAGGGCAGAGATAAGGAGACGTCTCTGGCGCTGCTTATCTCAGTGAAGTCAATAACATCAGAGAGGCCGGATCCCAATGGTATGCGTAAAGGAATGAGCAGACAGTAACCAGAGACATTACTGATGATAGGGCCCTCACAGGGGTGGATCTGGCATTTCTGAGCCCCGTCTCACCACTAAGCCCCACCCACATCTTCCAGTTAAACCCCACCCCCCATATATAGTCCCCACATCATATAGTTACCATAGATACCGTAGTCGTTACATCATACAGTCCCCATAGATAGTCCCCACATTATATGGTCTCCATAGTCCTCCCATTATATGGTTCCCATCGATAGCCCCCACATCATATAGTCCCACATCATACAGTCCCCATAGATAGCTCCCACATCATACAGTCCCCATAGATAGTGCTCACATCATATAGTCCCCAAAGATAGTCCCCACATCATATGGTCCTCATAGATAACCCCCACATCATATGGTCCTCATAGATAGCCCCCACATCATACAGTCCCCATAGATAGACCCCACATCATACAGTCCCCATAGATAGCCCCCACATCATACAGTCCTCATAGATAGCCCCCACATCATACAGTCTTCATAGATAGCCCCCACATCATACAGTCCTCATAGATAGCCCCCACATCATACAGTCCTCATAGATAGCCCCCACATCATACAGTCCCCATAGATAGCCCCCACATCATACAGTCTCCATAGATAGACCCCACATCATATAGTCCCCATAGATAGCCCCCACATCATACAGTCCTCATAGATAGCCCCCACATCATACAGTCTCCATAGATAGACCCCACATCATACAGTCCCCATAGATAGCCCCCACATCATACAGTCCTCATAGATAGCCCCCACATCATACAGTCCCCATAGATAGCCCCCACATCATACAGTCCTCATAGATAGCCCCCACATCATACAGTCTCCATAGATAGCCCCCACATCATACAGTCCTCATAGATAGCCCCCACATCATACAGTCCTCATAGATAGCCCCCACATCATACAGTCCTCATAGATAGCCCCCACATCATACAGTCCTCATAGATAGCCCCCACATCATACAGTCCTCATAGATAGCCCCCACATCATACAGTCCTCATAGATAGCCCCCACATCATACAGTCTCCATAGATAGCCCCTACATCATACAGTCCCCATAGATAGCCCCCGCATCATACAGTCCTCATAGATAGCCCCCACATCATACAGTCTCCATAGATAGCCCCCACATCATACAGTCCTCATAGATAGCCCCTACATCATACAGTCCTCATAGATAGCCCCCACATCATACAGTCTCCATAGATAGCCCCCACATCATACAGTCCTCATAGATAGCCCCTACATCATACAGTCTCCATAGATAGCCCCCACATCATACAGTCCTCATAGATAGCCCCCACATCATACAGTCTCCATAGATAGCCCCTACATCATACAGTCTCCATAGATAGCCCCTACATCATACAGTCTCCATAGATAGCCCCCACATCATACAGTCCCCATAGATAGTCCCCACATCATATGGTCCCATAGATAGTGTTCACACCATATGGTCCCATAGATAGTGCCCACATCATACAGTCCCTATAGATAGTCCCCACATCATGTAGTCCCCATAGATAGTCCCCACATCATATGATCCTCATAGATAGCCCCCACATCATACAGTCCCCATAGATAGTCCCCACATCATATGGTCCCATAGATAGCGTTCACACCATATGGTCCCATAGATAGTCCCCACATCATGTAGTCCCCATAGATAGTCCCCACATCATATGGTCCCCATAGATAGCCCCCACATCATACAGTCCCCATAGATAGTCCCCACATCAGATGGTCCTCATAGACAGCCCCCACATCATATGGTCCCATAGATAGCCCCCACATCATACAGTCCTCATAGATAGTCCCCACATCATATAGTCCCTATAATCGGTCGATGTCTATAACCTCCTCATGATTCTGGATTCCGGAAGGTAATTATAATGTACATTGTAGTCTGGCGCCGCTCCGCGCCCCGGCATATGCCGATGAGTCAGACCGCTGGGAGTAGCAACATTTAAAACTTTAAGCCCCCACCTGTTCTAATTTTTGTCTTGAAACTCTAGAGAAGGAAATGAAGGGGAAATTACAGATGGCTGGATCTTCCCGCTCTCCCCGGGGTCCGAGTGTCTGCGCGCTCCTCAGGTAGAACAGAAAATGGAAATATCTCTCAGCTGTTTATTTGCATGTTTAATGTTCGGTGATCTTTACAGACGCCGCACGCTTCCGATTCTACAAGAACGTTTCCACCGCCATCCTGGGAAGTGCACTTAAGGTGGTCATACCTGACCAACAAAGGGGAACCAAGCTCTTGGTCCCTCAGCCAGGGACCACCACCATGTGATCCATCCATCGCCCCCCTGTGTAGTGCGGCTGCTCTCATATAACACCCCTTATGGC
Organism: Rhinella marina; assembly: GCA_900303285.1. Classification (NCBI taxonomy): domain Eukaryota; kingdom Metazoa; phylum Chordata; class Amphibia; order Anura; family Bufonidae; genus Rhinella; species Rhinella marina. The sequence goes on along the minus strand of ONZH01025138.1, from coordinate 107,443 downwards.
TCCTCGGGGGAAGGTCTCAGCTTCAACTGCTGCTTTTGTCCCTCCTAACAGGATCCTATACAGATGCGTCCAGTCCTTAATTCCGCTAAGGACCCAGATCTAGAATGATACAAATTCCATATGTTACAAGCTAGCAAAACCCTCGAAATTCGGCAACCAGCAGCGCAACCACTAGGTGACAACATATAGGCACACATAGAATAAACCTCTAAATCATGTTCTTGCTCACCTGGCACCAAACATTCCAGAATAGGCCAAGACGAAAGGTCAGGAAGGAAACATGGGTATGGTGCCAGTGAAGGATGAGGGAGGTCACCTCGACGGTGCTGTGATCAGGCTCCTAGACCTTGGTGCCTGAAGGAGCCCTGCCACATAAGATGACACCTGTGGCACATGGGGGCCCAAGATGTGATGATACTTATGGTAGGAGGGTCAGCACCTTCTCAGAAAGAGAATCAGAGGGCGAAAGATCGCTGACCGATCCTGTCAACATGGAGGATGGACCATAAGGTCCACCACCATACTGACCTCAGACCTTGAGTATATGGCTTGATCCTTGGTTTTCCTCATGGCAAGAAGAGATGTTGGTTCTCATTGAAGAGATCCAGCTTACAAGCAATGCTCCACTGGAAACAGTATGCAAATTAGTTCTCTTCCAGGAGGAAGAAATCTCATATTCGCCAAACTTTAAGACACCTGAAAGTCCTCTTAGACCACCCAGATTTCTTCAATGAGAACCAGAACATCCCCCCACCACCACAGAGGTGCAACAAAGGCATCTCCTGTAGCCAACTAGTACCCTGGTTTGTACTGAGGATGAAGTCCTGGAGGAGAGCTCATTTGCATACTCATGGCAAGACGGTAAGACTGAAGCTGATGCGGCACTACGGCCGGACAGATGTAGGACCAACTGATGGTCCAGCGAGACCTCAGCCCACCCATGATCCAAGACCACCAATGTCCTGGAGCTACCATCTACATAAGATTGAATCTACAAAGTATCTACATTCCAAAGAAGGCGGGGCCGTGTTGTGACAACTGATACATCAGCCACGCCCACTGGCCAACTAGCCTTACCCTATCCCAAATTTTTTTTAACATTATCAAGAAAAAAAACCCCCAGAAATAAATTTTATTTTTGTACAATATAAAGCTATAAAGGAGCACATAGAGCTAAACACTCCTCTGCCTGACTAAAGCCCCAGAAAATGGAGCCTCCCTTTAAGTGTCAGCCGGTATCTCCACCGCTTCATCATACTTGCCGGCTGCTGATAACAAAAAATGCAAATGAAGCGAAGATCCTGCGTTCAGGGACATAAAGAGTGAGTAATGATCCAAAACATGCAAATCTACCAGGAAAATATTACATTAGTGGAGAAGACATTCACCACGTGACGGCGAGAAAACCGCGCAGGAAGAAGAAGGAACAATGGAACACTTTGCAGGGTCTTAGCTCTCGGCCCTCACCCACAGAGCATTCCTCCTGGCCTCACGCGCTCACCCCTCCATCATTAGTCCAATGGTGGTCCTTGGAGAGCGGTCACAAAATCCAAAAAATTGCACCTTCATTGATTTTGGTAAAATTTGTAACTTTTTTATTTTCTTTTTGGATTTTAGAATCATTAAGAAGAGAAGGAATAGTTACATAGTTAATACGTCCATCAAGTTCAATAGCAATTTTTTAATTACCGTCCTCTTGACTAATGGGCCCCTGGGCAGAAGAGCCCGAAGCATCACCTTAAGACTCCGGGGCGAACTACTGCTCCCTGGTATCAGCCCCTCCGGGCGAGGGAGAAGCCGACTGTCCTTCAGTGGGACGAGTGACTGGAAGTCCTGGGAGGCTCCCAGGTTGGGGAGGAGCTGACAGTACAGCTCTTCTAAGGGGATGAGGGAAAGTCTAGATATGGGGCCCCTAATGCCTAAAGGGCCCCTGGGCAGAAGAGCTCGAAGCATCATGTTAAGACTCCAGGGTTAACTACTGCTCCATGGTATCAGGCATTCCAGGAAGCCGAGGAACTGACTGTGAAGCTCTTCTTTGAATGATGGGAAGTCCAGGTATTGGGCCCTCATGTCTTGGGGGCCCCAGGGCATTAAAAAAAGAGACCAAACTTTAAAACTTTTGAGCACCATCTGCCATTAATTGCTCCCTGTTATTAGCAAATCTAGGCTGGACAGAACCTAAATGCAACATTTTCCACTGGTATGAGGGATAGGAAGTCTGAGTGTTGGGGCCCCTTATCTATAGGGCCCCTGTGTATTAAACAAGGAGCCTAGCTTTAAACTTCACAGCAATATATGTAATGCATCACTCCCTGTTATCAACCATTCCAGGCTTGGGTGGGGACTGACTGTAAGGTTCTTCAGTGAGTGATGGGAAGTGTGGGTGTCGGGGCCCCTTGTTTATAGGGCCCCTCTGCAGTAAACAAAAAGCCTAGCTTTAAAGCCTTTCATACAATGTATTGCTCCCTGATATCAGCCATTCCAGGCTGAGGAGGAGGAGGAGGAGGAGAAGGACTGACTGTAAGGTGTTTCAGTAAGTGATAGGAAGCCTGAGTCTTTGGGCCCCTTGCCTGAGGGGCCCCTGTGCATTAAACAAGGAACCTAGCTTTAAACTTCACAGCAATGTATGAAATCCATTACCCCTTGATATCAGCCATTACAGGCTGAGGAGGATGGGGAGGAGAAGGACGGACTGTAAGGTTTTTCAGTGAGTGATAGGAAGTCTAAGTCTTAGGGCCCCTTGTCTATAGGGCCCCTGTGCAGTAAACAAGAAGTAGAGCTTTAAAGCCTATGATACAATGTATTGCTCCCTCTTATCGGCCATTCCAGGCTGGACAGAACCCGACTGCAACATTTTTTATTGATATGAGGGATAGGAAGTCTGAGTGTTGGGGCCCCTTGCATGAGGGGCCCCTGTGCAGTAAACAAAGACCTAGTTTTAAAACTTGGTATGTACTGCTCAGAATCAGGCCTGGGGCCCCTGAGGCGCCTATGTAGTCGACTCGGGGAAACTTGTGAAATGTCTGGGAAACTTTGTATGAGTGAGAAGATCTGATCGACATTCCGAGCAGGCAGCGGTCCCCGGGGTGATGGGAAACAATCAGTGCTAGGATTGGGGTCATACATGGGTGGGCAGCAGAGTTTTGGGGTGTGGTTGGCATTAGCCGCACCCCCCGTTGCCATGGTTGCACCTCTTCATTGTATTCGCTACTTCTGGAAACTGCTAATTGAAGATTCCACCGACGAGAGGAAGCTTCTAATAGTTAATTCCAGGCAGGCTTTTCCCTGCCTGGTAAACAGGTCGGGCATAGTCTCCATGGCAACCTTCTCCATCACGTGTTGCCCAAGTACCACTTGTGCTTCATAAAGAAGGGTCTGTGTAGGAAGGGGAAACAAATCCAAGGCCGCGTTTTAACCCCTTCACTCCGGTCAATGCCGGGTCAAAGAGGAGCCATGGCCGGGCGCCAAGACGTCTCATTATGTGCAAGAGGGTCATTACGACAGATGAGGGGGTGCATGGGCATCTTGGCAAGAGAGATGAGAAGGGGGCGTCAGGCTCCGGGGCTGCAGGACTGGACCTGCATCAAGAATGGACTTCCATTCACTTACTATACGCATCTTCAGGGTGATACCTGAGATGGAGGGCCGGAGGCCTCTGAGATGGGGGTCATTTTCATCAGTGCAAGCTCAGCATTCAAATTATTCCCTGTTCATCCTAAGCATCCTGATTCATGAATAAAATTCCAGAATGACAGTGCAGACTGACATATGTGCAGGTGGAGCAGCAGGAAAGTGTGGCAGTGGCTTTTATACAGAGTGAAATTCCTCCCTCACCTCCTTCTGCTCTACCAATGTAGCTGTTCATCCTGCACAACCTGCTTCATGAATAGAATTCCAGAATGACAGTGTAGACTGACATCTGTACAGGTGAAGCAGCAGCAGGAGTCGGCCAGTGGCTATTCAATGGAGTAACATTCCTCCTTCTTTTGGTCCAACAATGTAAGCGTCAGTCTTCACTGCAGTGTTGACATTAAATTCATGAACCAGGAAGCCCAGCATGAACAACCGTGTCGGTGCATTTTTAGAAGCACTGATGCAGTACAGGAACGTGTAGCTTTGAATGCTTCAATGGGTGGGGTATCCTGCCTCATGAATAGAATTCCAAAACAACAGTGCAGACTGAAATCTGTCCAGGCGGAGCAGACTTGGGGCAGTGGCTGTTCTACAGAGTGAAATTCCTCCCTCTGCCTTCCTCTGCTCTACAAATGTAGATGCTCATCCTGAGCATCCTGCTTTGCGAATAGAATTCCAGAACAACAGTGCAGACTGACATCTGTGCAGGCAGTGCAGCAGGAGGGTGGGATAGTAGCATTCCTCCATATCTTGCACTACCAGTGTGAGTGTCAGTCTTCATATTATGTTCATGAACCCGGAGGCTCAGGATGAACAACGTGCAGATTGATTTTTAGATGTACCGATGCAATAGACAACTGTGCATAAAACGCGCCGGGTCTTAGAGGGGTTCTAAACAGAAGTCAATCCAAGCGATCTATGTCCCAGAGCTGCCCTCATCACAGCCCACAAATGGGAGGGGCTAAAGGGACCACCTATATTTGTGGGTTCAGCTTTGGTGACGGACAGGATCCCTTTAAAATCCCTTCTACCTCTGACGCGTTTCCAACATGTCCGCTCCCCGCGTGGCCTGTATACATATGTATAAATGCAAATATACAGCAGCAGAGTTATTTTACACCCGCCAAACCGTGGCCATCTGCTTTACTGCCTGCTTAGGGATAAATAAGACCTATTTGTAAGGCAGGCGTATCCTCCCTGGAAATGCGCAGCGCCCTTGCCTTCCTGCCTGAGAGCGGCACAGCGTTATTTAACACATACATTACATTAGGAGTCGGTGTTATTACACGAGACGTGGCGTTATACCGCATCCCTATTACCGTAGCAACATGATATTAGTATCCGCTGCATGGGGAACGATCAGCGTGGTGCAATTATACAATAATCACCCGCCGTACCGTTATACGTGCGGTGCAGGAACAGCCGGGCATAATTGAATGGTTAATATGGGACCAGCGCAGGGTTAATCAGATACATGGGACAGACGCTGCGCCACATAATTATCGCCGCTGCCCTGGGGTCACGCCTAATATGTGCTGCATGTAATGAGTTCAATATACTGTACATAAAATTAATTGTATGGTCGGATATATGAAAATAAAGAGGCCTCCATTCATAACTGCATTACCGCCACGCTGCGCCACGGCATAGCAGAGTTGAATGGAGTTAAAGGGGAGCTCCACTATGAGTAACCCCAACCCATAGTCCTCTTGTTCGGGACCCCCTCTGATGACAGCCTGTGCTCTACAGTAGAAGGATACTACTGCATTATAATGGGGGGGGGCATAGGGAGTATTACAGTATAGGGGGCATTTTTATCAATACTGGGGGCACAATAGGGGGCATTTTAATACAGGCACTATTATTGCTGGGGGGGGGGGCACATTGTCACTATTGGGGCACTATGGGGGTTATTTCTTCTGGAAGCACTCTGGCGGAGCATATTACTACTTGGGGCACTATTGTGGGGCATTATTTTTCAAGGGGAAAAAGAAAGGAGCATTATAAATACAAATGATTTTGCATGGCACTATTGTTTTCAAGGAGGCTATCTGTATGGCAGTATTATTTACAGGGAGGCTATCTGTATTGCAGTATTATTTACAGGGAGGCTATCTGTATGGCAGTATTATTTATAGGGATGCTATCTGTATTGCAGTATTATTTACAGGGAGGCTATCTGTATGGCAGTATTATTTACAGGGAGGCTATCTGTATGGCAGTATTATTTACAGGGAGGCTATCTGTATGGCAGTATTATTTACAGGGAGGCTATCTGTATGGCAGTATTATTTACAGGGAGGCTATCTGTATGGCAGTATTATTTACAGGGATGCTATCTGTATGGCACTATTATTTACAGGGAGGCTATCTGTATGGCAGTATTATTTACAGGGAGGCTATCTGTATGGCAGTATTATTTACAGGGAGGCTATCTGTATGGCAGTATTATTTACAGGGAGGCTATCTGTATGGCAGTATTATTTACAGGGAGGCTATCTGTATGGCACTATTATTTACAGGGAGGCTATCTGTATGCAGTATTATTTACAGGGAGGCTATCTGTATTGCAGTATTATTTACAGGGAGGCTATCTGTATGGCAGTATTATTTACAGGGGGCTATCTGATATGGCAGTATTATTTACAGGAGGCTATCTGTATGCAGTATTATTTACAGGGAAGGCTATCTGTATGGCAGTATTATTTACAGGGGGCTATCTGTATGGCAGTATTATTTACAGGGAGGCTATCTGTATGGCACTATTATTTACAGGTAGGCTATCTGTTATGCAGTATTATTTACAGGGATGCATCTGTATGGCACTATTATTTACAGGGAGGCTATCTGTATGGCAGTATTATTTACAGGGAGGCTTATCTGTATGGCAGTATTATTTACAGGGAGGCTATCTGTATGGCAGTATTATTTACAGGGAGGCTATCTGTATGGCAGTATTATTTACAGGGATGTATCTGTATTGCAGTATTATTTACAGGGAGGCTATCTGTATGGCAGTATTATTTACAGGGAGGCTATCTGTATGGCAGTATTATTTACAGGAGGCATCTGTATGGCAGTATTATTTACAGGGGAGGCTATCTGGTATGCAGTATTAAGGGGCTACTGTATGGCAGTATTATTACAGGGAGGCTATCTGTATGGCAGTATTATTTACAGGGAGGCTATCTGTATGGCAGTATTATTTACAGGGAGGCTATCTGTATGGCAGTATTATTTACAGGGAGGCTATCTGTATGGCAGTATTATTTACAGGGAGGCTATCTGTATGGCAGTATTATTTACAGGGAGGCTATCTGTGATGAGGAAAGAGAACATGTACATCAGAGGATGTAATAGGTCTGTATTGCTGAATTCTCCTGTATGTTTGGTAGTGATGATAAACCAGGCAGTACGCTTGATGCTAGACAAGTGGAAGAGGAGAACAAGGACAGAGTATGGCAGCTAGCACTGGCAGCTCCCACAGAGGGGCATCTTCTGGGGCAGTATTTGGTGCAGCACTTGGGTGCTGGGTTCTGCTGGGGCGGTATTTTCTGCAGTATTATGGTATTCCTGACCCTGCTCTGTCAGTTCAGACCTGCCTACAACATGCGCCCACTTTTAATTTTTTCCAGGACCAATTTAAGCTCTCAATCCACTACGGGCCTGTAGTTCCTGGGGTCGCTTTTTGAAAACTTTTTGAATAATGGCTCCACATTTGCTCCGCCGAACAGACCCCGCCATTAGGGCTCTTTCACATGAGCGATACGGATTGTATCAGGATCTGTTCAGGAAAAAAAAACGGATGGTTTTCGATGCAAGTTCTGTCAGTTTTGTCTGCGATTTGTGTTCAGTGCTTCAGTTTTTCTGTGCAGGTGCATTTTACAAACGACATCTCCTACCAACCATCAGTGAAAAACGCTGAATCCAGATGCAATCCGTTTTTCACATAAGCCCCATAAACTTCTATGGGGCCAGGGCTGCGCGAAGAACGCAGAATATAGAACATGCTGCGATTCTCACACCACGCAGAAATGGTGCATGAAAAACGGTCAGGATTCAGGGCTGGTGTTATACGTTTTCTTCATGCATCGCACCCGGACGGAAAACTCACTCGTGTGAAAGAGGCCTTATAGAGTCATTAAATATCACAACTAAGGGTGTGTCCTCCTGGTATAAGAAGTCTTCCAGGCAATGCTCCCTGGGAAAAGGGATGCAAATGAGCTCTCCTCAAGGAGGAAGAAACCTGGCCTGTACGTATAGATGTGGAGGGCGACAAGGTGGCGACATATAGTCTCCTATGTCGGTCTGTCCTACATCGCAGCAGACGAGGGTGGAGAAGAATAAGTGGCTCTTTATAGCGAGAAATCATTTCTTCAAGTAACGGCGAATAAAGCTGTCACCTGAAATGAGAGCCACGTACAGACTGCTGGGCATAGAATATTCTACAAACCCGAGGAAGCAAGAAAAACGTTCCACTGTTAGGACATTTATGTCTCACATTCTGATGAGATCTCAATTTCTCATGTTCTATCCAGCACTAACATTATTACTAAAAATCCTCGGCGAAATATTCTAATGATCTATCTACAGTATCTATCTATCTATCTATCTATCTATCTATCTATCTATCTATCTATCTATCTATCTATCTCATATCTATCTATCTCATTTCTATCTATCTCCTATCTATCTATCTATCTATCTATCTATCTATCTATCTATCTATCTATCTCATATCTATCTATCTCATTTCTATCTATCTCATATCTATCTATCTATCTATCTATCTATCTATCTCCTATCTATCTATCTATCTATCTATCTATCTATCTATCTATCTATCTATCTATCTATCTATCTATCTATCTATCTAATGATCTATCTACAGTATCTATCTATCTATCTATCTATCTATCTATCTATCTATCATCTATCTATCTATCTATCTATCTATCTATCTATCTATCTATTATCTATTTATCTATCTATCTACTATAAATCTCTACAATGTTCCAAATGCCATCATATTTCCTTGTAGTTTTTATGGCCATGATTTGCAGTCACTGCAGCCATTCCAGCTCATACAGTGATGGGTAAAGCACATTTAAACTGCACAGTAATTAGAGTGATCTATGTATACAATAGAGATGAGCGAATCTATTCGCCGATTTGTTGATTCGTATCAAATCTTGGAGATTTTTAGCTGCGAAGCGAATCAGAATATTAGGTGATTCGCTTTGGCTTTGTACGCATTCGCTACGTAGTTTGTCCTAGAAATTATACGCTATTGCTACATATAAGTTACTCTATACGCTGTTGCGTACAAATTCAATTCATTAGCGAACTTTTACTGTTAGTTCGTTTATCGTGCACAAAATCCCAGGAAGAAAGCGGTCACCTGACCTAGTGGGCAGGGCTTGCTCTGATTGGCTCAGGCTCGATAAGACAGTGACACATCACTTCTGCTGCGACTGCTGAGACGAGCAGAAGCACTGTGTGTGAAGTTCTGAGACTCTGAGACCTGTTTTGTTAAAATTGGGGTGTAATTGTTCTGGGAATCCATATTACACATCAGGGATACTGCAGGGCAAGTGCAGGTCTAGTAATTAATCAGGCAGGGAGAGAGAGACAGGGAGAGACAGGGAGAGAGACAGGGACAAAAACCAGCTGCAGGGCCACAGAGTGAAGTGAAAAATGTCTGGAATGGATAAGCAAAAGGGGTCCAGTTCCAGCCAGACCTCGAGCTCTAAAAAAAGGAGAAGGTGGCACAGGGCAGAAGTGCCAAAGGACCTGTAGCCGGAGCTTCTACTTGTAGTATTCGCAATACTTGGCCGTTGTTCCACCAGGCTAACCCACCAAGGCGCAAAAGTGTAGTGGAGGAGAAAGTGGATGAGGTAGTGGAGTGGATGGCACGCTCATCTCAGTCTCAGCCGGATGATCTGCTGTCATCTGCTGATACAGTATCCATATGTAGCCAGGGGTCAGACTCAGAGCGTTCCTCCTGCTCCACCATTCCTCTCCAGCAAAGCCCGTCATTCTCGTACACACTTTGTACGCTTATGCGTACGTGTTCAAAAAGGGTGGGGAACCTATTTACCTGAACGTTCGTTATTAGTGCGCAAATGTTCACTAAAAGCTATATAATTACGTATATTTTGTACGCAAATTCAACAAATCTATTCGTCGAATATACGAATCTTAGGAAAAGTTTGGCAAATGTTCGGCAAATAAAATTTTGCATGATTTGCTCATCTCTAGTATACAAGAAGGTTAGATTTCCCCAGTGGGAACAGTGCAGTGATGGGATATCACTGGAGCAATATAATGTGCAGTGCTCAGCAGTCAGGCAGCTATCAGTGGAGCTGGGCATAGTGATGAGCCTCTACCTGGAGCAGTGCAGAATAATTAATAGGCATGTTTCACTGTAGCAGTGAGTATAACATTTACACTGCAGATGGATATTAGAGGAAAACCCGTCATAAAATGGACAGTTCAATAGACAGGTGACCTTGAACATACAAAGATGTCGATATATACATTCTTCCTGCTATTTCCTCATGTGGATGGCAGATTTAGAGACATTGCACTGGAGTAGTCCAGGATTACTGACTGCATATCACTGCAGAAAAGCAGGGTACTTAGATATAGTATCACTGGATCAGTGCAAGATAATTAGACATTGTATCACTGGAGCAGTGCAGGATAATTAGATATTGTATCACTGCAGAAAAGCAGGGTACTTAGATATAGTATCACTGGATCAGTGCAAGATAATTAGACATTGTATCACTGGAGCAGTGCAGGATAATTAGACATTGTATCACTGGAGCAGTGCAGGATAATTAGACACTGTGTCACTGGAGAAGTGCAGGATAATTAGACACTGTATCACTAGAGCAGTGCAGGATAATTAGACACTGTGTCACTGGAGAAGTGCAGGATAATTAGACACTGTGTCACTGGAGAAGTGCAGGATAATTAGACAATGTATCACTGGAGCAGTGCAGGATAATTAGACACTGTGTCACTGGAGCAGTGCAGGATAATTAGACATTGTATCACTGGAGCAGTGCAGGATAATTAGATATTGTATCACTGGAGAAGTGCAGGATAATTAGATATTGTATCACTGGAGCAGTGCAGGATAATTAGACATTGTATCACTGGATAAGTGCAGGATAATTAGACATTGTATCACTGGATAAGTGCAGGATAATTAGACATTGCATCACTGGAGCAGTGCAGGATAATTAGACAATGTATCACTGGAGCAGTGCAGGATAATTAGACACTGTGTCACTGGAGAAGTGCAGGATAATTAGACAATGTATCACTGGAGCAGTGCAGGATAATTAGACACTGTGTCACTGGAGCAGTGCAGGATAATTAGACATTGTATCACTGGAGCAGTGCAGGATAATTAGATATTGTATCACTGGAGAAGTGCAGGATAATTAGATATTGTATCACTGGAGCAGTGCAGGATAATTAGACATTGTATCACTGGATAAGTGCAGGATAATTAGACATTGTATCACTGGATAAGTGCAGGATAATTAGACATTGCATCACTGGAGCAGTGCAGGATAATTAGACAATGTATCACTGGAGAAGTGCAGGATAATTAGACACTGTGTCACTGGAGCAGTGCAGGATAATTAGACATTGTATCACTGGAGCAGTGCAGGATAATTAGACACTGTATCACTGGATAAGTGCAGGATAATTAGACATTGCATCACTGGAGCAGTGCAGGATAATTAGATATTGTATCACTGGAGCAGTGTAGGATAATTAGATATTATATCACTGGCGCAGTGCAGGATAATTAGACACTGTGTCACTGGAGAAGTGCAGGATAATTAGATATTGTATCACTGGAGCAGTGTAGGATAATTAGACATTGTATCACTGGAGCAGTGTAGGATAATTAGATATTGTATCACTGGAGCAGTGCAGGATAATTAGACATTGTATCACTGGAGCAGTGCAGGATAATTAGACATTGTATCACTGGAGCAGTGCAGGATAATTAGATATTGTATCACTGGAGCAGTGCAGGATAATTAGATATTGTATCACTGGAGCAGTGCAGGATAATTAGATATTGTATCACTGGAGCAGTGCAGGATAATTAGACATTCTATCACTGGAGCAGTGCAGGATAATTAGATATTGTATCACTGGAGCAATGCAGGATATCTAGACATTACTAGGGCAGTGGAGAGTTGTATTTTTCACATGATGATCTGTAGAGAAAATTCTGCAATACTCCATTCATTTGAACTGAAATTGCTGAAATTCATGGCTTGCCACCAAAACCACCCAATTTAGATGTATGGAATTTATTTTCAGTCTGAGAATTTTTTGCAACAAATCTGCAGCGGGGAATTCCCCCTTAGTCTGGATTCACACGTGTTTTTGATCCAGTTAAGTACACAGTTTTTTATGTTGGTTTTTGAACCAAAGCCAGGAATAGATCCAGCAAGAAGGAGGAGTATAAAAAAAGGAGGGGTAATTATATGTATATCGCTGGTGCAGAGTAAGTTTATAAACATCAGTGGTGGGTAATTAGATGTATATCACTGGAGCAGTGCAGGGTAATTAGATGTATATCACTGGAGCAGTGCAGGGTAATTAGATGTATATCACTGGAGCAGTGCAGGGTAATTAGATGTATATCACTGGAGCAGTGTAGGGTAATTAGATGTATATCACTGGAGCAGTGCACAGTAATCATATAATTATCAATGGGGCAGTGTAGGGTGATTAGAATTGTATTTCACTGGAGAAGGGTAATTAGATTTATATCACTGGAGCAGTACAGAATAAGTATATACATATCACTGGAGCAGTGCTGGATAAATACATGTACATTACTGGAGCAGTGCAGGAAAAGTATATAATAATCACTGGAGCAGTGCCAGATAAATATATGTATATCACTGGAGCAGTGCAGGGTATAATAATCACTGGAGCAGTGCCGGGTAATTGGATATATATCACTAGAGCAGTGCAGGGTAAGTATGTAATAATCACTGGAGTAGTGCCGGGATAAATATATGTATGATCACTGGTTCAATGCAGGGTAATTAGATGTATATCACTGGAGCAGTGCGGGATAAATATATGTATATCGCTGGAGCAGTGCAGGGTAATTAGAAGTATATCACTGGAGCAGTGCAGAGTAATTAGATGTATATCACTGGAGCAGTGCAGGATAAATAAATGTATATCACTGGAGCAGTGCGGGATAAATATATGTATATCGCTGGAGCAGTGCGGGATAAATATATGTATATCGCTGGAGCAGTGCGGGATAAATAAATGTTTATCACTGGAGCAGTGCAGAGTAATTAGATGTATATCACTGGAGCAGTGCAGAGTAATTAGATGTATATCACTGGAGCAGTGAAGGGTAATTAGATGTATATCACTGGAGCAGTGCAGGGTAATTAGATGTATATCACTGGAGCAGTGCAGGATAATTAGATGTATATCACTGGAGCAGTGCAGGGTAATTAGATGTATATCACTGGAGCAGTGCAGAGTAATTAGATGTATATCACTGGAGCAGTGCAGGGTAATTAGATGTATATCACTGGAGCAGTGCAGGGTAATTAGATGCATATCACTGGAGCAGTGCAGAGTAATTAGATGTATATCACTGGAGCAGTGCAGGGTAATTTAGATGTATATCACTGGAGCAGTGCAGGGTAATTAGATGCTATATCACTGGAGCAGTGCAGAGTAATTAGATGTATATCACTGGAGCAGTGCAGGGTAATTAGATGCATATCACTGGAGCAGTGCAGAGTAATTAGATGTATATCACTGGAGCAGTGCAGGGTAATTAGATGTATATCACTGGAGGCAGTGCAGAGTAATTAGATGTAATCACTGGAGCAGTGCAGGGTAATTAGATGCATATCACTGGAGCAGTGCAGAGTAATTAGATGTATATCACTGGAGCAGTGCAGGGTAATTAGATGTATATCACTGGAGCAGTGCAGGGTAATTAGATGTATATCACTGGAGCCAGTGCAGAGTAATTAGATGTATATCACTGGAGCAGTGCAGGAGTAATTAGATGTATATCACTGGAGCAGTGCAGGGTAATTAGATGTAATCACTGGAGCAGTGCAGGGTAATTAGATGTATATCACTGGAGCAGTGCAGGTAATTAGATGTATATCACTGGAGCAGTGCAGAATTAGATGTAATTAGATGTATATCACTGGAGCAGTGCAGGGTAATTAGATGTATATCACTGGAGCAGTGCAGGGTAATTAGATGTATATCACTGGAGCAGTGCAGAGTAATTAGATGTATATCACTGGAGCAGTGCAGAGTAATTAGATGTATATCACTGGAGCAGTGCAGGGTAATTAGATGTATATCACTGGAGCAGTGCAGAGTAAATTAGATGTATATCACTGGAGCAGTGCAGGGTAATTAGATGTATATCACTGGAGCAGTGCAGGAGTAATTAGATGTATATCACTGGAGCAGTTGCAGAGGGTAATAATTAGATGTATATCACTGGAGCAGTGCAGGGTAATTAGATGTATATCACTGGAGCAGTGCAGAGTAATTAGATGTATATCACTGGAGCAGTGCAGAGTAATTAGATGTATATCACTGGAGCAGTGCAGGGTAATTAGATGTATATCACTGGAGCAGTGCAGGGTAATTAGATGTATATCACTGGAGCAGTGCAGAGTAATTCGATGTATATCATATCACTGGAGCAGTGCAGAGTAATTAGATGTATATCACTGGAGCAGTGCAGGGTAATTAGATGTATATCTGGACTCAGTGCACTGGAGCAGTGCAGAGTAATTAGATGTATATCACTGGAGCAGTGCAGGGTAATTAGATGTATAATCACTGGAGCAGTGCAGAGTAATTAGAGTGTAGATGTATATCACTGGAGCAGTGCAGGGTAATTAGATGTATATCACTGGAGCAGTGCAGAGGTAATTAGATGTATATCACTGGAGCAGTGCAGGGTAATTAGATGTATATCACTGGAGCAGTGCAGGGTAAATTAGATGTATATCACTGGAGCAGTGCAGAGTAATTCGATGTATATCACTGAGCAGTGCAGATGCAGAGTAATTAGATGTATATCACTGGAGCAGTGCAGGGTAATTAGATGTATATCACTGAGCAGTGCAGGGTAATTAGATGTATATACTGGAGCAGTGTAATTAGGTATATCACTGGAGCAGTGCAGATGTATATACTGGAGTATCAACTGGAGCAGTGTAATTAGATGCACTGGAGCAATTAGATGTGGAGCATGCACTGGGGAGCAGTGCAGAGTAATTCGATGTATGCATGCAGGGAGCAGTGCAGTAATTAGATGTATATAACTGAGAGCATTAGATTGAATATCACTGGAGCAGTGCATATCATGTATATGGAGCAGTGCTGGTGCATGGAT
This sequence comes from Rhinella marina, assembly GCA_900303285.1. NCBI lineage: Eukaryota > Metazoa > Chordata > Amphibia > Anura > Bufonidae > Rhinella > Rhinella marina. The sequence goes on along the minus strand of ONZH01025138.1, from coordinate 92,358 downwards.
TAGATGTATTACAGTATAGTATAGATGTATATCACTGGAGCAGTGCAAGTAATTAGATGTATATCACTGCAGTGCAGGGTAATTAGATGTATATCACTGGAGCAGTGCAGGGTAATTAGATGTATATCACTGGAGCAGTGCAGGGTAATTAGATGAAGTGCAGGATAAACGTTCTGTCGATCACTGCAGCAGTGGTGGGTGCTCTCAGCTGTTTCTGGCACTTCTAGCTCCAGTGTCCTGTTAGAGGCTGGTAATGAGGCAGTGCGGGCAGGCGGCTGGCAGGCCTGATGCTTGTGTATGAGACATTTGGAGAGTGAGCGGCTCCCTCCCTCCTGGAGGGCAGAGTCTCCCTCAGCATCCCTCATCCTTATTCCTGGCACATCCCGGCAGCTGCTGTTCTGCTCCAGGCCCATCTCCTGTCTGAGGCGCAGATCCTTCCACGCTGCCAAATATCTGTCTATCTCCTGTCTCCCCCTACACCCCACAGGAGCCCGTAATCCCCCAGTTCCCAAATACCCACTACCTGAGACCTGGGGCCCCTCGACCCCCTTGGATTCTCATATTCTGCATCTGCCAGCCTAATGTCTTATTTTCCACCATCTCATCTCACGACCGTCCTTACTCCTCAACCTTTCCCATAAATCTCCTGGCAGGAGAAGACCCTGACTCCTTCTCCTCTTACAATTTGCTTTCATGTCTTCATCTTTCATTGTAATGTAGCATTGAGCCTTAGGAATCTGAGCGTGAAGACTCCATGTACGTTCCCTGTAAAGTCAAGGGCTTCAGAAACCACCATTTAGCTTCATCAGCACAAATAATGCCTGTGATAGAGATGCAGCAGAGCTGAATATGTCATGTACTGCTCCACTTCATCCTTGGACCACCAGCCCAGCAGATGCAAGTGAACAAATTCTATGGAAATCCAGTGGATTCCAGTAGGAGGACACTTCAGGATCTGCTTATTGTCAAAGGATTCTTCTAGTATAAGTATGGACGGTCCAGCCGAACCTGAAGATTTTTTTTAGCATTAGTGGACCATCCACTGGATATGGCGGTGTCCTAGGCTTCCCTCGGTGGCAGATAGAGGAGAAATGAGGGATCAGGCATCTTGAATTTCAAAATTTAAAATCAGCTGAGCATTGGGGTGTCAGGAGGCAGAGCTGTCCACCGGATGAGCCTTAGACCCACTGACTTCCATTGTACATAAAACATTCATGAGATGGGACATATTCCCACTCCTGCTATATTGCGGTATTCCACCCCACTACGGTGTTCATATACAGCTGTCACAGCCTAGTCATGGATCTGTGTCTCTGTGATGAAGGTGTCCTGGTGCCAGATCTAATATAGTATATACATACAGTACAGACCAAAAGTTTGGACACGCCTTCTCATTCAAAGAGTTTTCTGTATTTTCAGGACTATGAAAATTGTAGATTCACACTGAAGGCATCAAAAGTATGAACTAACACATGTGGAATTATATACTTAACAAAAAAGTGTGAAACAACTGAAAATATGTCTTATATTCTAGGTTCTTCAAAGTAGCCACCTTTTGCTTTGATTACTGCTTTGCACACTCTTGGCATTCTCTTGATGAGCTTCAAGAGGTAGTCACCTGAAATGGTTTTTCACTTCACAGGTGTGCCCTGTCAGGTTTAATAAGTGGGATTTCTTGCCTTATAAATGGGGTTGGGACCATGAGTTGTGTTGGGCAGAAGTCAGGTGGATACACAGCTGATAGTCCTACTGAATAGACTGTTAGAATTTGTATTATGGCAAGAAAAATGTAAAGAAAAACGAGTGGCCATCATTACTTTAAGAAATGAAGGTCAGTCAGTCCAAAAAATTGGGAAAACTTTGAAAGTGTCCCCAAGTGCAGTCGTAAAAACCATCAAGCGCTACAAAGAAACTGGCTGACATGAGGAGCGCCCCAGGAAAGGAAGACCAAGAGTCACTTCTGCTGCGGAGGATAAGTTCATCCGAGTCACCAGCCTCAGAAATGGCAGGTTAACAGCAGCTCAGATTAGAGACCAGGTCAATGCCACACAGAGTTCTAGCAGCAGACACATCTCTACAACAACTGTTAAGAGGAGACTGTGTGCAGCAGGCCTTCATGGTGGAAACCACTGCTAAGGACAGGCAACAAGCAGAAGAGACTTGTTTGGCCTAAAGAACACAAGGAATGGACATTAGACCAGTGGAAATCTGTGCTTTGGTCTGATGAGTCCAAATTTCAGATCTTTGGTTCCAACCACCGCGTCTTTGTGCGACGCAGAAAAGGTGAACGGATGGACTCTACATGCCTGGTTCCCACCGTGAAGCATGGAGGAGGAGGTGTGATGGTGTGGGGGTGCTTTGCTGGTGACACTGTTGGGGATTTATTAAAATTGAAGGCATACTGAACCAGCATGGCTACCACAGCATCCTGCAGCGGCATGCTATTCCATCCGGTTTGCGTTTAGTTGGACCATCATTTATTTATCAACAGGACAATGACCCCAAACACCTCCAGGCTGTGTAAGGGCTATTTGACCAAGAAGGAGAGTGATGGGATGCTACGCCAGATGACCTGGCCTCCACAGTCACCAGACCTGAGCCCAATCGAGATGGTTTGGGGTGAGCTGGACCGCAGAGTGAAGGCAAAAGGGCCAACAAGTGCTAAGCATCTCTGGGAACTCCTTCAAGACTGTTGGAATACCATTTCAGGTGACTACCTCTTGAAGCTCATCAAGAGAATGCCAAGAGTGTGCAAAGCAGTAATCAAAGCAAAAGGTGGCTACTTTGAAGAACCTAGAACATAAGACATATTTTCAGTTGTTTCACACTTTTTTGTTAAGTATATAATTCCACATGTGTTAATTCATAGTTTTGATGCCTTCAGTCTGAATCTACAATTTTCAGTCATGAAAATACAGGAAACTCTTTGAATGAGAAGTTGTGTCCAAACTTTTGGTCTGTACTGTATATCACTGGAGCAGTGCACTATAAATATACATATATCACTGGACCAGTGCACCATAAATGGAGGAGGGGTTACCAGTGGCTGACAGCTATGGCTACTGGATGGAAGAATGAGTGACAGTGACTGCTGTACAGGAGTTACCAGTGACTGACAGCTATCAGTACAGGAAGGAAGGAGGGGTTACCAGTGACTGACAGCTATCAGTACAGGAAGGAAGGAGGGGTTATCAGTGACTGACAGCTATCTGTACAGAAAGGAGGAGGGGTTATCAGTGACTGACAGCTATCTGTACAGAAAGGAGGAGGGGTTATCAGTGACTGACAGCTATCTGTACAGAAAGGAGGAGGGGTTATCAGTGACTGACAGCTATCTGTACAGAAAGGAGGAGGGGTTATCAGTGACTGACAGCTATCAGTACAGGAAGGAAGGAGGGGTTATCAGTGACTGACAGCTATCTGTACAGAAAGGAGGAGGGGTTATCAGTGACTGACAGCTATCTGTACAGAAAGGAGGAGGGGTTACCAGTGACTGACAGCTATCAGTACAGGAAGGAAGGAGGGGTTATCAGTGACTGACAGCTATCTGTAGCAGAAAGGAGGAGGGTTATCAGTGACTGACAGCTATCTGTACAGAAAGGAGGAGGGGTTATCAGTGACTGACAGCTATCTGTACAGAAAGGAGGAGGGGTTACCAGTGGAACTGACAGCTATCAGTACAGAAAGGAGGAGGGGTTACCAGTGACTGACAGCTATCTGTACAGAAAGGAGGAGGGGTTACCAGTGACTGACAGCTATCTGTACTGAAAGGAGGAGGGGTTACCAATGACTACAGCTATCTGTACAGAAAGGAGGAGGGGTTACCAGTGACTGACAGCTATCTGTACAGAAAGGAGGAGGGGTTATCAGTGACTGACAGCTATCTGTACAGAAAGGAGGAGGGGTTATCAGTGACTGACAGCTATCTGTACAGAAAGGAGGAGGGGTTATCAGTGACTGACAGCTATCTGTACAGAAGGAGGAGGGGTTATCAGTGACTGACAGCTATCTGTTACAGAAAGGAGGAGGGGTTTACCAGTGACTGACAGCTATCTGTACAGAAAGGAGGAGGGGTTACCAGTGACTGACAGCTATCTGTACAGAAAGGAGGAGGGGTTACCAGTGACTGACAAGCTATCTGTACAGAAAGGAGGAGGGGTTATCAGTGACTGACAGCTATCTGTAGCAGAAAGGAGGAGGGGTTACCAGTGACTGACAGCTATCTGTACAGAAAGGAGGAGGGGTTACCAGTGACTGATAGCTATCTGTACAGAAGGAGGAGGGGTTACCAGTGACTGAAAGCTATCAGTACAGAAAGGAGGAGGGGTTACCAGTGACTGACAGCTTATCAGTACAGGAAGGAAGGAGGGTTACCAGTGACTGACAGCTATTCTGTACAGAAAGGAGGAGGGGTTACCAGTGACTGACAGCTATCTGTACAGAAAGGAGGAGGGGTTACCAGTGACTGACAGCTATCTGTACAGAAAGGAGGAGGGGTTACCAGTGACTGACAGCTATCTGTACAGAAAGGAGGAGGGGTTACCAGTGACTGATAGCTATCTGTACAGAAAGGAGGAGGGGTTACCAGTGACTGAAAGCTATCAGTACAGAAAGGAGGAGGGGTTACCAGTGACTGACAGCTATCAGTACAGGAAGGAAGGAGGGGTTACCAGTGACTGACAGATATCAGTATAGGAAGGAAGGAGGGGTTACCAGTGACTGACAGTGATCTCTCTATGCACACATAAACAAAATGCTGTCAATCACTGGTAATCCCTCCTGTACCAATAGCTGTCCACAGGAGGTTGAACATGCTAAGATTTCCTAAGATTGATCCTGCGGACAAGTCTTATTTCAGTTATGACCATTTTTGGAAAAGTTTTAATATTTGAAACAATGTAAGTAAAAATGGAGCCAATTTGGATGTCACCGCAGTATTGACGACATCCCATTGGATTTAAACAAGTATCTGTTTCCTGCTCGCACTTCAGGTCCCGGTTTTAGAAGGAAGCACCCTTGACAAGAAAACATTGGTGCGAGCTGGATCGGCGCATACATGGCGTGCACCTTGCTTGGGGCTGTCTAACTGGTTCTCATTTTCCGCCTGGCTGACTCCCACCACCCCCTAGAGATATGTGGAGCAACTACCTGCAAGATGCGCTCCCCGGAGTCAGCGCCCATCATCCAAGAAGCGCATGTTAATCAGTCCATCACGTATGCACAAAAATTATTCATGCGCCGTCCAGTCACAGCCGTCCATTCACTGACTGGTAACCACTGAACCAAAGACACAATGACATTGAACCTTAGCAGATTTGGCAGGCGGGTGCGGATGAGGAGCCTGATGCTGGGACCGGGCTGAATCCACACACAGGGGTGTTTTTACGTCCTGACTGACAGGAGATGAGCGGCGTGAATGACAGACGAGCGCTCATCTCCCCATCAATTAACCCCTTTCCTGGAAAACATTTGTTATTTGTGTGCGATCAGCCTGTTCTACAAAGCCTGGTGCTCCGCCAATATGACCTAATTTCCCTCCGCTGTCATAGAGACGCAGAGAGCCTCCCCCCGATGCAATGCTCGCTAATAGCAAAAGTATTATTATTAAAAGAAAAAAAACATCACAAATTATACTTTATAATGGATGTTTTAATATCGACACCGGGGACATTCAGAACATTATATCCTCCCATGTGTCAAAAAACCCCGGGATCTGAAAACTGTTCAACATGAAAAGTCACAGATTAGAGGTAAAGGAACAATAAAGTCATATCTAAGAAAAGCTGCAGAGTGACACTAATATAGCGGTTATATTCCTGTACATAGAAGCAGTATTATAGTAGTTATATTCTTGTACATAGGAGCAGTATTATAGTAGTTATATTCTTGTACAGTAGTAAGTTATATTCTTGTACATAGGAGCAGTATTATAGTAGTTATATTCTTGTACATAGGAGCAGTATTATAGTAGTTATATTCTTGTACATAGGAGCAGTATTATAGTAGTTATATTCTTGTACATAGGAGCAGTATTATAGTAGTTATATTCTTGTACATAGGAGCAGTATTATAGTAGTTATATTCTTGTACATAGGAGCAGTATTATAGTAGTTATATTCTTGTACATAGGAGGAGCAGTATTATAGTAGTTATATTCTTGTACATAGGAGCAGTATTGTATAGTAGTATTATATATTTCTTGTACATAGGAGCAGTATTATAGTAGTTATATTCTTGTACATAGGAGCAGTATTATAGTAGTTATTATTCTTGTATATAGGAGCAGTATTATAGTAGTTATATTCTTGTACATAGGAGCAGTATTATAGTAGTTATATATTCTTGTAGCATAGGAGGCAGTATTAAGTAGTTATATTCTGTACATAGGAGCAGTATTATAGTAGTTATATATTCTTGTACATAGGAGCAGTATTATAGTAGTTATATTCTTGTACATAGGAGCAGTATTATAGTAGTTATATTCTTGTACATAGGAGGCAGTATTATAGTAGTTATATTCTTGTACATACATAGAGAGCAGTATTATAGTAGTTATATTCTTGTACATAGGAGCAGTATTATAGTAAGTTATATTCTTGTACATAGGAGCAGTATTATAGTAGTTTATTCTTGTACATAGGAGCAGTATTATAGTAGTATATACTCTTGTATACATAGGAGCAGTATTATAGTAGTTATATTCTTGTACATAGGACAGTATATTATAGTAGTTATATTCTTGTACATAGGAGCAGTATTATAGTAGTTATATCTTGTACATAGAGTAGTATATATAGTAGTTATATTCTTGTACATAGGAGGCAGTATTATAGTAGTTATATTCTTGTACATAGGAGCAGTATTATAGTAGTTATATTCTTGTACATAGGAGGCAGTATTATAGTAGTTTATATTCTTGTACATAGGAGCAGTATTTATTATTAAGTAGTTATATTCTTGTACATAGGAGCAGTATTATAGTAGTTATATTCTTGTACATAGAGCAGTATTATAGTAGTTATATTCTTGTACATAGGAGGCAGTATTATAGTAGTTTATACTCTTGTACATAGGAGCAGTATTATAGTAGTTATATTCTTGTACATAGGAGCAGTATTATAGTAGTTATATTCTTGTACATAGGAGCAGTATTATAGTAGTTATATTCTTGTACATAGGAGCAGTATTATAGTAGTTATATTCTTGCTTGTACATAGGAGCAGTATTATAGTAGTTATATTCTTGCACATAGGAGCAGTATTATAGTAGTTTATATTCTTGTACATAGGAGCAGTTTATAGTAGTTATATGAGCAGTATTATAGTTATATTCTTGTACATTAGGAGGCAGTTTATAGTAGTTATATTCTTGTATAGGAGCATATTAGAGTAGCACATAGGAGCAGTATTATAGTAGTTATATTCTTGTACATAGGAGCAGTATTATAAGTTATTGTACATAAGGAGGCAGTATTATAGTAGTTATATTCTTGTACATAGGAGCAGTATTATAGTAGTTATATTCTTGTACATAGGAGCAGTATTATAGTAGTTATATTCTGTACATAGGAGCAGTATTATAGTAGTTATATTCTTGTACATAGGAGCAGTATTCAGTAGTTATATTCTTGTACATGAGCAGTATTAGTAGTATATATTCTTGTACATTCTTGTATTATAGTAGTTATATTTCCTGTACATAGGAGGCAGTATTATAGTAGTTATATTCTTGTACATAGGAGCAGTATTATAGTAGTTAATTCTTGTACATAGGAGCAGTATATAGTAGTTATATTCTTGTAGCAAGGAGCAGTATTATAGTAGTTATATTCAGTACATAGAAGCAGTATTATAGTAGTTATATTCTTGTACATAGAGAGCAGTTTATAATATAGTTATATTCTTGTACATAGGAGCAGTATTATAGTAGGTACAGGGAGCATTATAGTAGTTATATTTCTACTACATAGGAGCAGTATTATAGTAGTTATATTCTTGTACATAGGTAGCAGATTATGAGTGTTTATAGTTACATGGGCAGTATTATAGTAGTTATATTCTTGTACATAGGAGCAGTATTATAGTAGTATATTTCTTGTACATAGGAGGCAGTATTATAGTAGTTATATTCAGTACATACATGAGGAGCAGTATTAGAGTATTATATTCTTGTACATAGGACAGTATTATAGTAGTTATATTCTTGTAACATAGGAGCAAGTTAGATTAATTAGTTAGTATATATTAACTGTACCAACTGTTAGGAATGCAGTTATATCATAAAGTAGTTATATTCTTTGTAACATAGGAGCAGTATTATAAGTAGTTATATTCTTGACATAGCATGCTGTATATAGTAGTGTATATTCCTGTACATAGAGACGAGCAAGTATTAGGGAGAATGATATATATAACTAACTATAATTCTTTGCTAACTACATATAGGAGCAGTATTAATTAGTAAGTATATATTCCTGTGAGCCATTATGTGCTAAAGTATAAAGCAAAGATCTCGAAGTAAGAAGACCGACACCTGAGTATCATACAGTAGTTTATATTCTTATAATAACGTGTCAATAGAGAAGGCAGTATTATAAACAGGAGTAAGTTATATTTTACTTGAGCGTATACATGATGACAGTATTAGTCTAGGTAGTTAAATAGATCATTCTTTGTAACATAGGGCAGCCCAGTATTATAATAGTTTAATCGAGTAGAGTATATAAACTTCTTGTAACTATACCAAAAAGAAATACTGACGGATCACTTTAAGTAGTTTATATCTTGTACATAGGATCTAGTATTATAGTAAGTTATACCTATGTCCTATCTGTACATAGAAGCATAGATTATAATAGTAGTTAATTACTCATCTTAAGACTGCCTTACATAAGGAATGTATGCAGTAGTGAAATATTTAACTAGCTAGATTATACTTATCGCTGTAATCAGCTAGGTAGCATATCTATATAGAGTAAGTTTAATAATACTCATGCTATCATAGTGAGAGCAGATATTATCATAGTAGCCTTTATATTTGTACATAGGATCCAGTATAGTTATCAGTATTAATATAATCTATCTTGATAACCACTATAAGGACGCATTAGCCATAGTAGTTTATATGCCTGCGTAACATAGGAGTCAGTACTATATAGAATATGATAGTATTATACTTATATTGTAACAATACGTGAGCGAGTACTTACCTATGTACAGATGAATATAACATAGATCTTATTACTAAATCTGCTTCCTATGTACAATTATAGGGAAAGATACATAATAAGGATAAACTTCCAGTATCATTATGAATACTGTATATGGTTCCTATGTACAAGACTAAAATACATCATATACTGCCCTTATGGTACAATAACGAATATTAAAGCCTACGCTTGATAAATTTAATAGTAGTTATCTAGCTTCCTTCCGTTATCATAGAGCAGTATTATAATTAGTGTATCATAATATGAATATACTACTATATATACTGCTTTCACCATTAATATGTTATCAAGCAGACATGAGCTAGTATTAAATTACTGATAGTTATAATTATCTGCTTCCGTCACATAGTGAGCCAGTATAATAAGTAGTATACTCCTATATATAATATTCGCTTTTATGCAGCATACTAGGCAGATACAGTATTTACCTAGCTTAGAGATCGTATGATTATTACTTCGCTTACATAAAGACATTACTTGCTTATTCACAGTTGTAACCGTAATGAAATTTACTTTGTAAACATAACGTAGAAGGCAAGTATTATAAGTACAGTTGGCCTTAATATCTCTTGAACATCCCACAGGGAGACATTTAAGTAATAGTCATGTTATATAACTCTTGTACATAGGTAGGCAATAATTATAAAGGCTGCTATTGGATAACAGTAGTAAAATATTACATATCTATATGTAATCGACCTCACGGATGCTAATTAATTATTAGGTATAGTAAATGAAAACACATTCTAATTGTGCATAGGCTTGCTATGTCAAGAATATAACACTAATAATACTAGCTCCTATGTAACAAGGAATATAACCAACTATAATACTGGTCTAATTCAAGAATGAATAACTACTATATATATATAAAGCTTAGGTCTCCTTAATGTATAACATTACGTTAGAGTTAACAATAAAGGACTCAAGCTTATATAATATAAGCTTAGTTGCCTACCTCATATTCTTGTATGTATAGTGACAAGAAAAGCAGTTATATACTAAATTATAGAGTGCTTCCTAAGTGTATCAAGAATAACACTATAATTCTTGACCCTGTAATATGTATATCTAATAAGTATCAATATACATGATGATGAGCAGTATTATAGTAGTAATACTTGAGCTATCCTTCATTAGCAATACATAGGGGAAGAATGATCAGACTTAGCCTATAATATACAGCAGCTATGTACAAATTATAACTAACTATATACGCTCCTATGTACAAAGAAATATACAACTGTAATGACTGCTCCTATGTCAAGAATATAACTACTATAATACTGGCTCCTTATGTTACAGAATATAACTACTATAAACTCTGCCTATGTACAAGAATATAACTACTATATACTGCTCCTATGCAAGAATATACTACTAATACTGCCTTCCTATTACATAGAATATATAATTAACCTTTATCTAATATACTGCGTCATCATAGCGAGCAGCCTATTATAGTAGTTATATATCTGTTATCTAAGAAAATACTACTAAAATACGCTCAAGGACCTATGGTGCAGTAATACAACTGATACTATTAAAATCAGCTGCTTCACGAATTCTCTACAAGATATAACTACTTATAAAATACTTTCCTGTACATAGCTGAGCAGCCTAGGTATAACATATAGAAGTATTAAACTGATCTATTATATCTTAGTATACAGTACGGTAGCACGTATTAATATGCGGTCAAGTTATATGAATCTTGAATCAAACTTAGAAGAGCAGTAACTTAACAGTAATTTATATATTCTTGTGCATAGGAGAAATAGCGTGCATAATTTATAGTAGTTATATTCTTGTTATGGAGGCACTAGTTATGTTAAACATAAGAAAAATAGATAAGTTAATAAATCCTTGTAACATAAGGCAGCAGTATTATATGTAAGTTATATTTCTGTACATGAGAGGCATATTATAGTAGTTATATGATAATACATATTTAGTTCTGGTACATATTAGCGTAGCAGTGTTTGCTAATCCTATGTCAAGAATATAACAGACTATAATGAAAATACTGAAGGTCACTTATCTCCCTAATTGATCAACAGAATAATAGAAGAAATAAGTATACATAGTATAGTTATATCTCTTGTACATAGAGCAGTATTTAGTAGTTATCATTCTTAGTACATAAGGAAGCAGTTTAATAGTAGTATTATTATCACTTGTAGCATACGGAGCAGTAATTATAGTACGCTTTATATTATGGTAACCATTACATAGGAGGCAGTATTATTTATAGATGTATATACATTGAATACATATAGGAGCAAGTTTATAGTAAGTTTATACTTCTACTTGTACAAACTAATATAATGGAAGCACTTGTTTATACTTAGTTATATTCTTGACAAAGGAGCAGTATTCCATAGTAGTTATATTCTTGTAACAATAGGAAGCAGTATTATACGTAGTTATATTCTCTTGATACATAGGTGAGCAGTTAAACCTATAAGTAGTTATATTCTTGTGCATAGAGGGTCAGTATTAAGGATATTAGAATATACATTATTAACTTGTACATAGCAGGTCAATATTTAGTAGTTTATAATCTTGTACATAGGTAGCAGTATTAATAGTAGTATAAATTTCTTGTACATAGGAGGCAGTATTATAGTAGTTAAATTTTCTTGCTACATTAGGAGCAGTCATATAGAAAGTTATATCCGTACAGCTTACCACGTATGTGCCAAGGTAATTAATAGTAGTATAATATTATCTTGTAATCATAGAGTAAAGACATATTAATAAGAGCTTTTTAGGCTCTGTACCCTATAATAGGAGCATGACTAAGTATAAGTGAGTTATTTTACTTGTACATAGGTAGCAGTATTAAGTGTTAACACTATTCCATTTAATATAGGAAATACGCAGTAATTATAGAGTTATTTCTTGTACATAGGAGCAGTGATTATAGTAGTTATATTCTTGTACAATAGGAACAAGTATTATAGTGAGGCCTTATATTCTTGTACATAGGAGGCAGTATTATAGTAGTTATATTCTTGTTCACATTAGGATGTACAGCAGTATTATAGAATAAGAAATTAATTTACTCTATCTTGAGTACATAGGAGCAGTATTTAGTACAGTTATATGCTTTCTTAAATCGCTAATAAGGTAAGCACAGAGGTCATTATAAGTAAGTTAGCTTATATTCACTTGTTAACATAAAGGCTACACTAGTAGCAGTATTATAAGATAGTTTACTATTCTTTGGTACATTGGAGCAGTATTATAGTAGTTATATTCCTGTATATAAGAAAAGGCCAAAAAGTATATAGTAAGTTATATTCCTTGTACATAGGAGCAGTATTATAGTAGTTATATTCTTGGTACCATAAATAGGAGCTGTATTATACATGAAGTTTAGTCTTGTACATAGGAGCATGTATTATAGTGTTAGACTATATATTCTGTATATAAAATCGAGCAGTATATATAAAATAAATACATAGTTATATTCTTGTATCTATTAGGAGAGTAATTAGAATAGTAGATTATATTCTTGTTAACAGAACATCAAGGAAGGACTGTAATATTAAAAAAGAGTACAATTTTATATTCTTGACTTACATTAGGAACAGTAAATCTTAGTACTTATAATATTCTGTACATAGGAGCATGTATTATCATGTAGTATATTTTGTAAATAGGAGGCAGTAATTATAGTGTTAAATATTCTTGGCGTCATTGCACATAGACAGGTTCAGTATTAAGTAGTCTATATTAGTTACAACTGTATACAATAATAAGGTAGGACCAGTATTTAAATCAGTACTTATATTCTTGTACATAGGAGTAGCAGTATTATACTAGTAGGTATCCATCTTCCTATGTACTGTACATAGAGGAAGTCATAAGTAAATACTATAGTAGTTATATCTAGTTAATTAAGGAGCAGTATTAATAGTAGTTATAATTCTTGTACATACGTGGCATAACGATTATAGTAGTCTATTAATTCTTGCGTATAACAATAGGAGCATATTATAGTTAAGTTTATATTCTTGTACATATGGTGCAGTAGTATTATAGTAATTATATTCTTTTTATACATAGGAAGCAGTGTATTCCATCTAGTTAGGTTATCAATAAAATTATTGTAACATAGGAGGACCTAGATCTATTAATATAGTAAGTATTTATTCTTTTACATAGGAGCTAGTATGCCTATATCGTAGTCTATATATGTACAAGAATATAATACTAATTTTCTTATATCATAGAGGCAGTATTATAGAGTTATATTCTTGTACATAGAGCAGTATTCTATAGCAGTTTATAATCTTGTTACATAGAAAGGCAGTATTATAGTAGTTTTATTTCTTGACAAAGAGGCTACTGTGGTCAAGTATCTCATTAGTAATGGTTATATATTCCTTGTACACATTAGGTGGGCAGTCTTATAAGTAGTTATATTACTACAGAAGTATATACATATGGAACACGATACTTAATATATATCGTAGTTATATTCTTGTTAACATAGGAGGCTGCAGCTTATTAATGTAGCTTACTTATTCCTTGAGTGAGCATACAACGGAGCAGTATTAGAATAATATAAGTCATGATTATATTTATTTCTTGTACAAGGAGCAGTATTTAGTAGTTATATTATCAAGATCACATAGATGAAAGACACATGCTATACACTATGTGCAAGAATTGATAAGTTTATACATTCATGTACAATACATGGAAGCGTATTATAGTAAGTTTATAATTTCCTGTACTAGCTAGTGGGCTTCAGTCACTATATATGAGTTCTCGTTAAAGTAAGTTTATCTTATGAGCGTAGCAGATAATAGAGCAGATATATATAGTAGTTACAATTTCTTGTACAGGTCAGCGTAAGGCAATATGATAAATAACTGTAAGTCCATATTATAATACTTCTTGTACGAGTTAGGAGCCATTATTAATTACGTAAAGTGTATAGTATCTTGACACATAAGCGAGACTATATTACCTAGGTAGTGCCTACAATTCTGTACATCCCAGGAGCCAGTATTATAGTAAGTTAGTATCTCTTGTACATAAGGAGGACAGTATAAAATAGTTACTATTCTTGTACACACTTAGAAGCAGTATTATATGATAGTTTTATATTCTTGACAATAGCGTGCAGGCATGTCATTTAGTAGTAATTATATTCTTGTACATAGGTGCAGTATTGTAGCAGTTCTACTGATTAGTAATTTTTTTGGCTGGATGTTCTTGAATAGTAATGTGTACACGAATAGGCTCCAGGACATTTGTCACCTTGCTTGTTACTCTGATTTATTTTGTGCAACATAGAGTTGTTGAGAGTTTTTGGGGTTGATGTTTTATGAAATGTCTTTCTTTTGACAGCAGTTTTTAGTTGAGTTTAAATCTCTTTTTATTTCCTGTGGACGATACAACCTTCTGTCCCCTGTGCTGTTCTATCACGGACCAATTTGCTGCAGTTTTTGTTGTAGGTCATAAATAGAATTATGAACCGCAGTCCTCCCTCTATCTCCTTTCTCACTATCTTGAACCATACGACTCTTTTTTTTGTACCTTCTATACCTCTTAGTGATTTTCACCATCTGTAGTTTACAACAATTGTGTCCAGAAAGTAGACGCATTTTTCAGCTCAGTCTTTCTGGAGATCTGCGGAGGCTTTTGGCCAGATCAGTCAGAATGCCGGAGACCGGATGGGTTTGCTGAACGCTCTCGTATCCAGAGTTGTCAGTCACTTTCATTTTTTATAAATCCATGCATTATACGAAGGCAATAGTGACCACCGCTGATTGACAGCAATGCTTTCAGATCTTCCTGACTCTGCATTCCATAAAATGCTCTTAGCCAGAAGGTTTCCAGCAACTGCAAGGGATTCTAATTCCCTTCTTAAAAATCGATCGATTATATAAAAAGAAAATCCTTTGATCCGAGACCCATCACGAAGGAAGGCCATGGTCAGAATGTCAAAGAGACTGCTATATTCGACTGGAGAGGTTTCCACCATCAGATCTTTTTGGCTGCTGGCTTTGTGCTGCAATATGTATGGGGGCCGTAGGTTCAGTACATATTCTAGAGCTGTAGAATAGAAGGCTGGCCACTGGAGTCTCAAGACGAGGCGTGAAGAGATAATTACACAAGCTTCTGTAAAGCTTCGAAGGCTTCAGTGTTATCGACTTCTTACACACGTGGTCAAGACTTGGGCTTGATAGGCCAAGGAGCCCACACATGTATCTGGAAGCCTTTGGATTTTGGCTTTGCAGGGTCTGTTTGCAAGAATGTTTCACGCTGTGTCTGCTTCACTACCGCTGATCCCCCTTCCTTTTCATCCTGCCCTATTGATTTCCCTGCTGTGTAGTTAAAGTTTCCTGGCTCGAGAATTGGCGTAATCAGCACTTTCTAAGCCTCCCTAGGGAAATACTTACAGATTTCTACCTGAAAAGTATTATTGTTCAGGAACTGGGTGCAGATAAAAACTTCCTTAATACCATATACCTTAATTGCAGGGGATGGAACAGATTCTTTGGGGGGAGAAAACAGGTTTGAAGAAATTCAGTTGCACTTTTTGAATTTATAATAATTATAGTGGGTGTATTCTTTTGTAAATGACCATCAAAAAATATGGGGCTGTGCCATTTAAAGAAGGTGCACCCAACCTGCCGTCCTCCAGCTGTTGCAAAACTACAACTCCCAGCATGCCTCGATAGAATACAGCTATTAGGGCATACTGGGAGTTGTAGTTTTGCAACAGCTAGAGGGCCACAGGTTGAGCATCCCTGATGTAAAGTATAGGTCAATGCAACCCTAGGACATGATTTGTTCCTAACTGTCTTTGTATACACCGTAATCTGCAGATATATTGACACCTCACATAATGTCCATCAACACATTTTAATAGCAGTACCCTGTCTAGCCACATGGTGTGCTGTGTAGGAGAAATGCGTTTACCATAGACGCCTACAACCTCAGCGCAGATGCTTCTTATCAGTTAAACAGAGGTGATTTCATCTCCATGATAAAATGTGAGGTGTCACAAGGTACAATGCAATCTGATGACCGGTCCTCGTTACGTAGACGACTTCCACTCAAAAGATCAACAATATTTATCCTTTTACTGTACTAGCCTTCAAATTCCAAGCAGAATGTCATATATGTGCCATAAAATAAACCAGAATAGCAACAATAACTAGCCCTTAGACCCGCCAGGTAGCAGAGGTGATAAATTTAATTCCACATGGCTTGATATTTGTCAACTTATAGGGGTAATACAATAAACTCCAAGGCAGCCGTCTGGGACAACATCGGTAGGAAAGTAGCGCTGAAATCCATAGATTTTTCAATCTGTAAGAAGCTTGATAGTTTGATTTAGGTTTTATTGCGTTTCTCCTTCAGACAGTTGAGAATTTTCTAAGTCACGGACAAAGGTTCATTTACTACTAAGTAGAAGATGCAGAAGATCAAACACTTAGATTCCTGGTTTCTGACCAAAACAGTAGCAACCAGACCCCTTAATATGAAGGCCATGTGTATCACCTCATTGTGTCATACGCCAGTTCCCTTACCTATCCAAATTTGTGAAACTTTTTTGAAAATATGTTATGGATGCCAACATTTTTGGTGGCATTGGAACAGACCACCCATTGATTCCCAAGTCAATATCGGAGCATTTGCCAATTCTAGTATGCCCTATGTCTTGGGTATCGTTATGCCACACAGGAGGGAAAGAGATGGCATGAGTAGTCCCTTGTCAAATTTGTACTGTTGCACAAAAAAAAAAAAGATCCATTTACAAAAAAATTCTATCTTTTGACAGAAAGACCACAACTGAGCCTCTATTTTTGGTGGAACTTATATAATACCATTTAAGTACGATGCATACAAATGGTCAGCATGTTACTGAAATGGAGATTTTTTTAATACTGGACCATAAAATACCAGATAAGAAATAAGGGATTTTAGTTTACATGAATAATCTTGGCATTTAACAAGTGGGCATACAGTAACTCACTGGCCCTTTCATGGTGGCATCACCTCCAGAAGCATTGTATTGGTCTTCCTTCCAAGACAGTTGTTGAGTATGCTGGAGAGTAACATTTTCCCCCAATGATATCATAGATGTAGGATTTTTTGGGTAATCAAGACCTTCAATGAGTAATCTAATGATAAGTACCATTATCGACCAACATTTAGCACCAGCCAATGCATTGTAGGGTAAGTGAGGTTAATACTCATATGTTCATATCTGCACTGGAGGCTCCAACACAGATCCTGCCACATTTGGCAAAGGGATCTGTTGGGTTCTGTTGGCATACGTGATGAGATGGATCTGGCACTGCATCATGGAGACCATGTTTGTAGGAACTTTAATTTATAATATTCGAAGTTGAATGAAAATGCTCACTGGTTTGTATGACATCTCCCTGTGTAAAAAGGGATGTACTGCTAAAAATGTAAAAGTATGAAGGATGAACGATCATAGTAAAGATTGTTGCCCCCAGGCACTTTCCATCCGCCTGCCTTATAAAAGAATGATGTTTGCCGCTTGTTGTGTCCTATGATTAAAACAGATCCTTCGCAAAGGAAAACTTCACCCAAGAAATTAATGTTTACCTCCACTAATACCATAGATGGATCAGTATGGAGACGATATTGGCAGTGTAGGATGTTATCACCCACAAAAGCATTTGTTTGGGTCATTAAAGACCTTGACTGGGTAAGCTAAAGAAAAGAGATCTTGATTGAGAAAGTTAATAAGAAGAGATGTGGATTGAGGAAGCTAATAAGAAGAGACTTTGACTAATGAGAAGACATCTTGACTGAGTAAGCTAATGAGAAGAGTCTTGACATATAAGCTAATGAGAAGAGATTGACTAATAGAAAGAATCTGGATCGTCTAATGAGAAGAGATCTGGATCGAGTAAGCCAATGAGAAGAGATCTGGATCGAGTGAGCTAATGAGAAGAGATCTGGATCGAGTAAGCTAATGAGAAGAGATCTGGATCGAGTGAATGAGAAGAGATCTGGTCGCACATCTGGATCGAGAAGAGACTTCACCCAAGACTGAGAAGAGTTTGGACCTCCTGGATCTATACCATAGATGTGATCAGCTAATGATGGATTGGACGATATTGGCAGTGTTAGGATGTTAGTCAACCCACAGAAGCATTTGTGGAGTCAATTAAAGACCTTGTAAGCTGGATCTGAGCTTAAGGAGATCGAGTAAGCTTGATGGATCGAGAGTTAATAAGAAGAGATCTGGATCGAGTGAGCTAATGAGAAAAAGATTTGCGAGTGAGCTAATGAGAAGAGATCTTGAGTAATTAATAATGAAAGAATCTGATCAAGGAGCTAATGAGAAGATCTGGATCAGTAAGCATATGAGAAGGATCTGGATTCGAGTAAGCAATGATAAGAGATTCTGGATCGAGTGAAGTAATTGAGAGAGATCTGGATCGAGAGCTAATGAGAAGATCTGGATCTGATCGAGTGAGCTAATGAGAAGAATCGGGAGAGTAATCTGAGATCGTAGACTGATCTGGCTATTAATTGAAAAGATCTGGATCAAATGAAAGATCTGGAATGAGCAGAGATTCTGGATCGAGTGAGCTAATGAGAAAGAGATCTGACGAGTGAGATCTATCGAGTGAGAAGAGAGAATCTGGTCGACGATGAAGCTAATAATGGAGAGAGATTGGATTGAGTGAGCTAATGAGAGAGATAATGAGATCTTGGAGTGAAGCTAAGCAGAGAAGAGATGAGAAGAGCTGGATCGAGTAAGCTAATGAGAAGAACCTTGATCGAGTGAGCGAGTAATGATGAGAAGAGATCTGATCGAGTGAGCTTAATGAGAAGCCTAATAGAGGAAGAGATCTGGATCGTAGTGAGCTAATGAGAAGAGATCTGGATCTAATGAGAAGAGAGTAGAGCTAATGAGAAAAGATCTGGATCGAGCGAACTAAAGAGAAGAGATCTGGATCGAGTGAGCTATTGAGAAAAGATCTGGATCAAGTAAGCTAATGAGAAGAGATCTGGATCGAGTGAGCTAATGAGAAGAGATCTGGATCGAGTGAAATAATGAGAAGAGATCTGGATCGAGTGAACTAATGAGAAGAGATCTGGATTGAGTGAGCTAATGAGAAGAGATCTGGATCGAGTGAGCTAAAGAGAAGAGATCTGGATCGAGTAAGCTAATGAGAAGAAACCTTGATCGAGTGAGCTAATGAGAAGAGATCTGGATCGAGTAAGCTAATGAGAAGAGATCTGGATCGAGTGAGCTAATGAGAAGAGATCTGGATCGAGTAAGCTAATGAGAAGAAACCTTGATCGAGTGAGCTAATGAGAAGAGATCTGGATCGAGTAAGCTAATGAGAAAAGATCTGGATCAAGTAAGCTAATGAGAAGAGATCTGGATCGAGTGAGCTAATGAGAAGAGATTTGGATGAAGTGAGCTAATGAGAAGAGATCTGGATCGAGTGAGTTAATGAGAAGAGATTTGGATCAAGTGAGCTAATGAGAAGAGATCGGGACCAAATAAGCTAATCGGGACCAAGATCTTGACTGAGTAAGCTAATGACAAAAGATCTTGATTGAGTAAACTAATGAGAAGAGATCTTAATTGAGTAAGCTAACATGAAGAGATCTTGATTGAGTAAGCTAATGAGAATAGATATTTATCAAGTAAGCTAATGATAAGAGATGTTGACTGATTAAGCAAATGAGTAGAATCCAGGTCTACCAACATTTACCATCACTGATTCTAAAGATGAAGAAGAATACGATAAATAAGGGTAATTTTAGGTGGAATTATAATTTTTTAAGTCTTGAAAGACCTTCATTGTGTAAAGGTGACCAGTCACTTCCAATACCTATAGGCCGAATGCTGAATCAGTGCATAAGACTTTACTCTTATTTGTATTGTATGGGCACCTAAAGCTAAAAAGAAGAAGCATAGATGGAGTAGTGATAAATAGATAAGAGTAATGGGAGTACTATCAACCCCAAAGGTATCCTTGAGTCATCAAATATATTCATAGCGTAACCCAAGAGAAGAACTGTTGTCTACTTACTAATGTTCACCACCACTGATGTTGTAGATGGAGTATGGGAAGGTAGACAAAGGTAATAGAAAGCTAAAATCTTCTACCAGTTTTCAATCATGGCATCATGGTCCCACCAGAATCGTGTCATCCCAATGAGTCATTACATTGAATGTAGACTGATGGCCCCTTCGGCTTTGGTTGAGGGCTGTGAGCACATTGTCTTCATGTATGGTGACACATAGATGTATGTATCTAGGATTCACAATTTATTTTACCCGTTCCGGCTCTTTAAAACCTGCATTTTCTAAAGCCTAGAAACGGGTGACACAAATTGCCCGCTTTACTCTGGCCTCATAAATCCACTTCTCTGAGGCTTGATTGCTTCGGGTACAGTTAGAAATACATCATTTGACATTTCTAGGACTAACCAGCAAAAATGACAACGGCAGACAATGAAGCCCCCAGGACTCTATGGCCAAGGGGACATTCCGGGGAACGCAAAGCTGGCTGCCACCTCGGTAGCCGAGTAGCTTTGAAAATCATATGATTAAGCGCGGCGCTCCCCTCTGAGAGAGAGAGAGCGAGGACATGAATAATAAAAACCTCGAGCCTCATCTGCAGACAGCATAGCTAGTAAACAGGTCAGCCACATAACCCCTGCCCTCCCTGGAGAGACCACCATCTCAGGGGTCCGATTCCCATCAGCGCTCGCGAAACTCCCTCCGCCTAATCGTTCACAAGAGAGACATCTAGACCTCCAGTAGTTTAATTCAATTGAGACATATAACGAGCAAAGATATTGAATGGTCTGTAATGGAATCATCTCATGTTTAATATATTCCTTTAAAGGACCATAAACCTGAAACGCGCCTTCAATTATCTAAAAGAACTACGGCGGATTAAGGGGGGGATACAACCTGAATGCGATTTGGGACCTTTTTTAGGCTTTTTGGTGACAAAATCCATAACGACTCCACCAAATAGCTTCACAAAATTGATTTTGTCATCACAAAAATAATTTGCGGTTAGAAAGTGCAAGTCAGAAAGTATTTTGTGGTTTCGCGGAATACTTGTAGAATCTAATGTACAGGCACACAAACGTATTATGTCTCTGTACAAAATCTAAGTCGTGGCACCCAGTCTACGAGAGTCTAATGTCTTCCAAGGAGCCATACGGTGAAAAAAATCACGGGCTTCACCAAAAATATTTGCTTAAATGGGTTGGCCACGTTCTGGTTACTGTTGACCAATGTGTTGGTAACAGGGGCGGATTGGCCGTAGACCTTACAGGGAAATTTCCCGGTGGGCCGATGCCCAGTTTTTTTTGTGGATGTATTTTGTGCTGCTGTCAGTATTTTATGATGGACTGTGGTATTTGGCTCTATTGGGGTTGTATAATGTGCCACAATATGGTATTGGTGGCCCTGCCTTCCATCAATTTGGACCCGACTACAAAATGGGGCCACTTTAGTATTTTTTCCAGGGCCACTTTAGGTTCCCAGTCCGCCCCTGGTTGGTAAGATGATTACATGGCACTTACTAGTATAGTCCTTGTTGAAATTCTGCTCCATTTTCTATATTTTAGAAGGTACGCCTCCTTGTTAGGCAGATCTTCTGTGCTGTCCACAAAGAGGTCCTGTCCGTAAGATGGCCGCTGATGGAGGGTCATGTGACCAGGCAAATCAACTCCATGTGATGTCTCCTCCATTCGTATGTGTTCTGCTGGGAGTTTAGTGCAGGTGCAGTCTATTTGAATGGAGGAGACCTCACATAGAGGTGATTTGCCTGGTCACATGACCCTCCATGAGCGGCCATTTTATGGACAGAACCTCTGTGTGGACAGCACTAAAGACTGTGAAATATCTTATGAAATATAGAAACTGGTGCAGAATTTCAACAAAGACTATAGCAGTAAGTGCCATATAATCATCTCACAGGAACATTGTTCAACAGTAACCAGAAAGTGGCCAACCCCTTTAAGAAATACCATCCCAGAATGCATTTCAGAAATTGGTAGCACAAAATCAGAGGCGTAGCGAAAGGCTTGTGGGCCCTGGTGCAAGAGTTCAGCTTGGGCCCCCCGTCCTTCCCTCAGTGCTTTGAAGCCAGGGGCATGGGAGTCTTCCTGCTGCCTGAGGCAAAAATGAAAACGCCCCCCCCCCAATGCCAATTCTTGACCTAACTCCTTCCCTCCAGCCATAAGTATAACTTGAAGATTCTGGGCCCAAGTGCAAAATCTATGATCGAGCCCTCTCAGAGTGCACTTTCTATAATATAGGTGTCTTCTTATATGGAACAAGTATCTTTGGGCCCCCTCAGGCTCCTGGGCCCGGAAGCAACTGCTACCTCTGCACCCCCTATAGCTACGCCCCTGCAAAAAATCTATTTTGTGGTTACAAATTGAGTGTGACCCTCAAATTACAATGGCATTAGCGTAAAATAAGTCATGAGATGGCTGAATCAATCTGTAAGACGACGGGGTCTCTAGCGATTGGCATTTTGGTGAATCGACAAAGAACAGAATTCGAAGTGTGAAGTGTTTCTAAAATCAATTTTCTAATGATTTCATTATTTCATGTAATACATAATAAGGGCGACACAAAATAGCGTTTTATCATTTCAAATCCAAATGAACAAAAACTGCACAAGACAATAAAATGGGAATTTTACAAAATTGAATTTTGGGTCATAAAATTGAACTCTGTGTTGAAAATTGACCATCAGGAACCAAGAATAAACTTCATATACAACCGAAAGGAGCATCACCTGGTTATTGGAGAAGTAATATTTCATCCATTGGGGAAGGGGGAGGATGAGTCAGTTACAAAACGACCATCACAAACTATTGAAATTACGTGAATGAGACTGGAGAATGGGTGCAAGGTCCTTCCCAGAACTTTTACAACTCATTCATCCACAAAATTTTGTAAAGACCAAATAAGGGTTTTAATATTAAATACGATGGTATTGTACAACTAAACAGAAAAAAATTAAATTTCACAAAATTAAATTTTGTGTTGCGAATTGCAATATTTCATCAATGCCGGGACGAGTAGATCTTCAATGTCTAGTGAAAAATTAGACTTTTTTTTGTAGATACTTTTTTTTTTTTTTTAAATCAATTCGATAATAGCTCAGGAAGAAACAATGTCATCATTTACATGGAAAATCCATCTGCAGCAAATACATTATTATCACAGACAATATTAAAATCAATCCGTTCAGTCAACGTCTACCGTCAGTTCATCATCTTTTCAGCAGCAACCTTGAAGCTAGCGCTGGCTGCTCAGTCAATGGCTCCTAAAAGCTTCCTGCTATTTATTAAGTCGGTGTATTGTGTTTTATAGATGGATTTGGGTTGTTTCCTGCACAAATGAGCAAAACAAGGTATTGGTGACATTTAGTGGAGTTTCTGTGCAACAAATGAACATGTAAAACCCATTTGGTTTAAAGCGGTTGTACAGGAGTGGAGAAAAATATAAAAAAATTATCCTAAAAACAGCGCCACTCTTGTGTGTGGCCGTATCTGGCATTGCAGCTCAGCCTCGTTCACTTGGATAAGTTCTGAGCTGCAATACCACACACAAGCTAAGGTGGCGCTGCTTCAGGACAATAAAACGTTTTCGACCTTGGATTATGGAAAGAGTATGAGATTTGTAGGTAAACCCAAAAGCTATAATGCTACAGATAGACCATGCTGGTATAACCTGGGTGTAAATATATATGTACAGCTGGTATACGCTTTTCACATCTTCTTGTATACAGTGATATGGACCATGTCGGTTTAACTGGGTGTAAATATATATTAGCTGGTATACGCTCTTCACATCTTCTTGTATACAGTGATATGGACATGTCCCGTGTAAATATTGTAGCTGGGTAACGCTCTTCAATTCTTGTATTGATATGGACAGCTTATGTACGCTCTTCTTTGTATACAGTGATATGGACCTGGGTGTAAATATATATGTACAGCTGGTCAAATGTCGGTATAACTGGGTGTAAATATATATGTACAGCTGGTATACGCTCTTCACATTTCTTGTATACAGTGATATGACAGTCGGTATACCTGGGTGTAAATATATATGTAAGCTGGTATACGCTCTTCACATCTTCTTGTATACAGTGATATGGACCATGTCGGTATAACCTGGGTGTAAATATATATGTACAGCTGGTATACGCTCTTCACATCTTCTTGTATACAGTGATATGGACCATGTCGGTATAACCTGGGTGTAAATATATATGTACAGCTGGTATACGCTCTTCACATCTTCTTGTATACAGTGATATGGACCATGTCGGTATAACCTGGGTGTAAATATATATGTACAGCTGGTATACGCTCTTCACATCTTCTTGTATACAGTGATATGGACCATGTCGGTTATAACCTGGGTGTAAAATATATATTACAGCTGGTATACAGCTTGTATACAGTGGTGGACCATGTCGGTATAACCTAGGTGTAAATATATATGTACAGCTGGTATACGCTTTCACATCTTTTGTATACAGTGATATGACCATGTCGGTATAAACCTGGGTGTAAATATATATGTACAGCTGGTATACGCTCTTCACATCTTCTTGTATACAGTGATATGGACCATGTCGGTATAACCTGTGTAAATATATATGTACAGCTGGTATACGCTCTTCACATCTTCTTGTATACAGTGATATGGACGCATGTCGGTATAACCTGGGTGTAAATATATATGTACAGCTGGTATACGCTCCACATCTTCTGTATAGTGATATGGACCATGTCGGTATAAACTGGGTGTAATATATAGTACAGCTGGTATACGCCTCTTCACATCTTCTTGTTACAGTGATATGGACCATGTGGTATAACCTGGGTGTAATATATATGTACAGCTGGTATACGCTCTTCACATCTTCTTGTATACAGTGATATGGACATGTCGGTATAACCTGGGTGTAAATATATATGTACAGCTGGTATAACGCTCTTCGCATCTTCTTGTATCAGTGATATGGACATGTCGGTATCCTGGGTGTAAATATATATGTACAGCTGGTATACGCTCTTCACATCTTCTTGTATACAGTGATATGGACCATGTCGGTATAACCTGGGTGTAAATATTATATGTACAGCTGGTATACGCTTCTTCACATCTTCTTGTATACAGTGATATGGACCATGTCGGTATAACCTGGGTGTAAATATATATGTACAGCTGGTATAGCTCTTCACATCTTCTTGTAACAGTGATATGGACCATGTCGGTATAACCTGGTGTAAATATATATGTACAGCTGTATACTCTCTTTCACATCTTCTTGTATACAGTGATATGGACCATGTCGGTATAACCTGGGTGTATTATATGTACAGCTGGTATGCTCTTCACATCTTCTTGTATACTGGGATATGGACCATGTCGGTTATAACCTGGGTGTAAATATTATGTAAGCTGGTATAAATATACTGGGATATGGACCATATAACAGTCTGGTATACGCTCTTCACATCTTCTTGTATACAGTGATATGGACCATGTCGGTATAACCTGGGTGTAAATATATATGTACAGCTGGTATACTCTCTTCACATCGTCTTGTATACTGGGATATGGACCATGTCGGTATAACCTGGGTGTAAATATATATGTACAGCTGGTATACGCTCTTCACATCGTCTTGTATACTGGGATATGGACCATGTCGGTATAACCTGGATATGTTCTGGCATGGCATTCTTTAGCCATAGAGGTTCATTTTTCACATTTACTTCTTGATTTAGTTGACTTTTGGAAGTTGAGACGGCATAAGATTTCATTTTCTGGTTGACACTGAATGATCTGGTCTGCTTCCACCATGTAACATCTGGTACTTTCAGTACAGCAGCTGGACTCCGAGTAGTTTCGACAACAGGCCATAGTTGGCAAATAAGGATGGCATGGTGACATAGCAAATATACTTGTAAGCCAAGGACATGGATGAGTAGAGGCATCTGAAAAGACAACCTCAGCCGTGCCTAATGAGTATGTTTCCTTTCAAAAATAAACATAACTATAGGGTCTGTAGAGAATTGGGACACCAGATTAGGTTGGTCTTAACCCTGGACCTTCACTTGGCTTCTACTTTCCAAATTAATTATACAAAAACTTAGCAAGAAGAGTGGATGAGCATACATTGTCCTACAAAGGACTAACCATCTCCAAGCCCATCTAATCCTGGGAGAAAAGTCTAGTGACATGATGAGCCTGTAAGGAGCCAACCATCACCAAGCCCTCCCAATCCTGTGTGAGAAGTCTAGTGACCTCACGAACCTGCAAGGGGCCAACCATCTCTAAGCCCATCTAATCCTGGGAGAAAAGTCTAGTGACATGATGAGCCTGTAAGGAGCCAACCATCACCAAGCCCACCTAATCCAGGGAGAAAAGTATAGTGATCTGGTGAACCTGCATCTGGCCAACCATCTTCAAGCCCACCTAATCGTGGAAGAAAAGTCTAGATGAGCCTGTAAGGGGTTAACCATCACCAAGCATCCCCCAATCCTGTAAGAGAAGTCTGATGACATAATGAACCTGCAAGGGGCCAAACATCACCTAATCCCGGAAGAAAAGTCTAGTGACATGATGAGCCTGTAAGGGGTCAACCATCAGCAAGCCCTCCCAATCCTGTGAGAGAAGTCTGGTGACAAGGTGAACCTTCAAAGGGCCAAACATCACCAAACCCACCTAATCCTGAGAGAAAATTCTAGTGACATGATGAACCTGCAATTGGCCAACTCCTACCAAGCCCACCTAATCCAGGGAGAAAAGTCTGGTGACGTGATGAACCTGTAAGGGGCCAACCATCACCAAGCCCCTCCAATCCTGTGTGAGAAGTCTGGTGACATGATGAACCTGCCAGGGTCCAAACATCACCAAGCCCACCTAATCCAGGGAGAAAAGTCTGGTGACACAATGAACCTGCAAGGGGCCAACCATCTCCAAGCCCTCCCAATCCTGTGTGAGAAGTCTGTTGACATAATGAACCTGCAAGGGGCCAACCATCACCAAGCCCACCTAAGGCTACTTTCACACTAGCGTTAGCACGGATCCGGCACCTAAAGGGTGCCGACGGATCCGTGCTAACGCTATACATGTGTGGAGCCGGAGCAGCGCTCCGGCCCCACACATGACACACATTAAAACAACACACAGACTACATACAAACAAACATACAGACATACATACAAACATACAAACATACAGACATACATACTCACATACTCCCGGGACGCCGGCAGAACGTCTTCACGCGCCTCCTGCGCGCAGTGATGACGATTCCCCCACAGCGCCCTCTGCTGGGCGCAGTGGGGAAACGTCATCGCAGCGTGCAGGAGGCGCGTGAAGACGTTCTGCCGGCGTCCCGGGAGTATGTGAGTATGTATGTATGTCTGTATGTTTGTATGTATGTCTGTATGTTTGTTTGTATGTAGTCTGTGTGTATGTATGCCGGATCCGGAATGACCCCCCATTGGAAATCAATGGAGGACAGATCCGGATTACTGGTGTGTCCACACCAAACGGATCCGTCCCCATTGACTTCCATTGGGGGTCATTCCGGATCCGTCTTGGTGCGGATGCCTGGACCGGAGAGCAAACCGCAGCATGCTGCGGTTTGTTCTCCGGTCTGAAGACGGAACGGAATGCTTTCAGGAGCATTCCGTTGTCTTCAGTTCAGTTTTGTCCCCATTGACAATGAATGGGGACAAAACTGAAGCGTTTTTTTCCGGTATTGAGCCCCTTTGACGGAACTCAATACCGGAATTTAAAAACGCCAGTGTGAAAGTAGCCTTAGGCTACTTTCACACTGGGAAACCCTGGGAAAAAATTCTGGTGACATGATGAACCTGCAAATGGCCGACCCCTATCAGGCTCACCTAACCCTGGGAGAAAAGTCTGGTGACATGATTTAAGAAGACCGTCCCATATTGTTTTTTGTTTTCCCTTCAGATCCAGGGGCCCCAATTTGCTTTGTTCTCCCCGTTTTACATTGTGAAATCCATTGACGTGATTACTCTAAGTGGAACAAGACACCTTTAAAGAACGACTGTTGGAACGCCAAATCGTCTTCTCAACAGCTTGTTTGCACAATAAGACAGACAGATATTAACATATGTACAGTGGCTTTCGTTCCTTATTTGCTCAGATTTAGGTGGCATATGTTGTGTCGCACTCTCGGTTTTTTTTTTGCATTGGACTGGAAAACAAATTAGACTGAAGAACACATGAGATGGAAATCACTCGAGTCGTACATGAGAAACTATGGTAATAGGAAGCTCTGTGCCGGCGTATTTTATATGAAGCTTCACGGGGTTGATATCTAAAAAAAAGAAATTGAGGGCTGTTGAGAATTCACTGGGAATGTCATAAAGTTTTGGGGTGAACAAAATTAGAATTTCTGAATACTACATGACCTGTGGTTACTATTGACTGGTGGAGAAATGGGACGACCACAAGTTTGGTTGGCCCCGTACACGTTATTGATGGGGCCTATCTATGGATCCTTGGTCACTCTAAGGCTCTGGACTCCATCAGAAACTTGTACACTTGGCTTGGCCATGGTTGTCTATTTATTTTACAGGAGAACACCTGCCGGTTTCTTATCTTCACTGGATTTCAACATGTCCGAGCCTTCAGCTGGGAAACCCTCCAGATCTTGTAACTTCCCTAAACTTGGACAATCTCAAGGGTCAAATTCTTTTTCATGGAATGGGAAGGATAAGGCAAAAAGCTTTGAGCCCAATAGGAGCTGCTGATGTGGCTAGAAGGGTACAGGTAAGGCCTACTTCACACCAGTTATTTCCATCAGTTATTGGGAGCCAAAACCAGTAGTGAAGCCTCCACATAGATCCGGTGTAATGGAAAGATCTGCCCGCCCCTCTGTGTTTTTGACCCAAACCTGGTTTTGGCTCACAATAAGCGATTGAAATAACTGATCAAGTAACTGAAGTGTGAACTTGACCTAAGGGAGAGTTCACATCTCCATTTCATTTTCCGTTTTTCAGATGAGAAGAAAGAAAAAAAAAAAAAAAAAAGAGGATCCTCAAAAAAAAAAACGGATCCTGTTGCATCAGTTGGCATCCGTTTGAGCCATTTCCATCTGAGATCCGTTTTTGTACACTGAAAAAAAGTCCTGAATGCAGCACTTTTTTCCATCTAAAAAAACGGATCTCAGACGGAAATTACTCAAACGGATACCAACTAATGCAACAGGATCCGTTTTTTTTTAAAGGATCCTCTTTTCTCCCCGGTCTTCATGGTAAGCCATTGAAGAGCCTTTTCAAGGGGTTGCCCATAAGAGTTTTTCTATTTGGGGCTTGTTTCCATCTTTGCTATGGGCCCCACCCCCCTTCTATGCATGCCATTGAATAACCCTTTAAAGGGGTTGTCCATAAGGGGTTGTCTATTTCGAACTTGTTTCCATCTTTACCATGGACCCCTTGGTCTTCATTGTAAGCCATTGAATAGCTTTTTAAAGGGGTTGTCCTTTAGGGGCCTGCTTCCATTTTTGCTGTAGCCCCACCCCCCTTCTATGTATGCCATTGCCCTTTAAAGGGGTTGTCCATAATGGGTTGTCTACTTGTTCCAGCTTGTTTCCATCTTTACCATGGACCCCTTGGTCTTCATTGTAAGCCATTGAATAGCTTTTTAAAGGGGTTGTCAAGAAGGGGTTGTCCATTTGGAGCTTGTGTCTATCTTTGCTATGGCGCCCCCCATTTCTATGTATGCCATCACCACATAACCCATTAACGGGGTTAAAAATAGTCTAAAGTGATGTAAGATACAAAAAAAAAATACAAAAAGAAGCAATACTGATGTTACCATTCCCCTTTCCCTGTCTCGCCTGTAGTCTACGTTCTTCAGGCTCCAGTGATGACATTATGGAGGTCCCTGCTGAGGCTGGTGATTGGCTTTTGAGGTCACGTGTCCTGTTGACCTGTGATCGCTGGGACTGGGGGTTCAGGGCAGTGGCGTTACTGGAGCAGCGGTAAAGTGGATATAACATGGAGTATGACAACCCCTTTAGGATCCTGTAGATTTTCAAGCATCTACGGCTTGGCCCTCTGTGGCGGTGGGAGGTCGCGCATCTCCCGCTTGTTTAGACATGGCGCTGTCCATCAAAGAGTTAATGGCATAATGATATTCTATTCCACTCCATTCCTCTCGGCCGCCTTTCATCTTCATGAATGAGCCTCTTCCTGAGTTCTCCATCCCCCCCCCGCTCTCCCCCGTCATCACCCCCGTTGACCCCTCTTTGAGAAGACAGTGATGTCATAGCATGGCCTGATGGCTCCCCTCGCCCTGCAGGCATTTTTAACCCTCGCCACACAATGAGTGGCATTTGAAGAGTGGCGGAGCGCTCCCTCGTTTGCATTCATCTGAAACGAGCTGCGTGTCAAGAAAAATGAACTGTCAAGGCAAATAAAAATAAATTATCGCCAAATACTGTACCACAATAGAATCCAGAAAATTGCGAGTCTACGTATTGCTGATTGAACGCTCACTGGTGTGACCCTTTCACAAAATATGAACAAGGTGCAAAATTAACTGTGGCGCCGAAGTATTCGCACATCGGTGGTGCGGAGCGCGGAGGAGCGGTGGAAGATTAAATGGGACAACACAATACACTGTGCCACCCGAAATCAGGATCCCCCTCGTCTGTGCGGAGGCCGCCATACATCACTGATAATAATAATTAATAGAGAAAAGTCACATCATCAGTCTAAACGGGAAAAAGAAGGATAAGGAGAAGTGACTAAATTGGCGCTGCCTTCGGTCATATGTATTCCAGTATATGGCAGCTGTATATAGTATTATGGTCAAGTATTCACTTGTATTGGGCAGGATTACAGCACGGGTGAAACGGGCAGTTGTCCTGACACCCCCGACCACGACCAGCTCTAAGGTTCCACCCCAATGGCTCACAATGAATTACCGTATCTCATGGGGTCTGTTGCAGTATTATTTAGGCACTACATGGCGGCACTATTTGAATACTCTTTAGAACAGTAGTATTTGGACACGGTATTGCGATGTAAGTTCACTTTATGGAGCTTTTATGTGGGCACTCTATGGTATAACTATTTGTTACTATAGCGGTATTATTTAGGACTCTTTGGTACTATTTTTTTACATTGTACGGTACTTTTATGTGTTCACAATATCGAATTATTATTATTATGTGAGTTCTCTCTGGTACTGTTATTTAGCTCTGTTTTCCAGCATTATTTAAGCAATGTATTGCGGTATTATTTATACTCTCTATACATCACTGCTGTTTGGTCAGTATATTGCTCAGTTCTGTCTTTCCTCTACAGTACACTGTACGGCGCTGTTATGTGTCCACTATATCAGATTATTATTATATAAACTCTCTAAGGTGCTGTTTTTGACTCTTCTTTACCTCAGATTAATATTATTATGTGAGCTCTCTGGTACTGTTGTTTAGTTGTTTTCCAGCATTATTTAGATACTAGATTGCAGTATTTTTTTACACACTACAAAGCACTGTTATTTGGACAGTTATTGCTCAGCTATGTGTTTACTCTCTATGGTACTGTTATATGTTCACTATATCGGATTATCATATTTTATTATATGAGCCTTTTATGGTACTGTTATTCAGCTCCGTTTTCTAACATTATTTAAGCAATGTATTACGGTATTATTTATACTCTCTATACATCACTGCTATTTGGTCAGTATATTGCTCAGTTGTGTCTTTCCTCTACAGTACACACTGTACGGCGCTGTTATGTGTCCACTATATCAGATTATTATTATATAAACTCTCTAAAGTGCTGTTTTTCACTCTTCACTACCTCAGATTATTATTATTATGTGCTCTCTCTCTGGTACTGTTGTCTAGTTGTTTTCCAGCATTATTTAGATACTAGATTGCAGTATTTTTGTACACACTATAGAGCACTGTTATTTGGACAGTTACTGCTCAGTTATGTGTTTACTCTCTATGGTACTGTTATGTTGTCACTATATCGGATTATTATACTTTATTATTTGAGCTTTCTATGGTACTGTTATTCAGCTCTATTTTTTATTATTCAGGCACTATATTGCAGTATTATTTATACACTCCATAGAGCACTGTTATTTGGACCACATATTACACGATTAGGTGTTTAATCTATGGCACTATTCTTTGATACCGCATGCTACTGTTATGTCTTCACTATATTAGATTATTTTTTTACATTATACAGTATCTTTATGCCTTTGTGACCTAAGATTATTATTATCAGTATTTTTATTTGCTCTCTCTGGTACTGTTGTTTAGCTTGATTCCGGCATTATTTAGGTACTGTATCGCAGTATTATTTATACACTCTATAGAGCACTGTTACTTGGACAGTGTTTACTCTCCACGGTTCGGTTACTTGTTCACTATTTCATATTATTATTTTATGAGCTGTCTCTGGTACTGTAATTTAGCTCTGTTTTCCAGCATTATTTAAGCACTATATTGCGATATTATTCATACACTCTATAGAGCACTGCTATTTGGACAGTGTTTTGCTCGGTTATGTGTTTACTCCCCGTGGTACTGTTCTTTGACACTGTATGTGTTCACTATATCACCTTATTATTATGTGCTCTCTCTGGTACTGTTCTTTAGCTCTGTATTCCACTATTATTTAGAAACTATATTGCGGTTTTATTTATACACTCCTTAAAGCACTGTTATTTGGCCCGTACGTTGCTCGGTTATGTGTTTATTCTCTATGGTATTGTTCTTTGACACTGTACGGTAATGTTATGTCTTCGCTATATCAGATTAATATTATTATTACCATTATTACGTGCCGTTTCTGGTACTGTTATTCAGTTCTGCATTCCAGCAATATTTCGGCACTGTATGATATTAAAAAAAAAAACTTGAAGAGCCGGGGGCTTACATATTTTATGCCCAAGGATTCATCCTTTGGGTAATTTTTCTACTTTCCATTCTACAAATTTTAACACAGATTATGTGATAGCACTAGCCCCTTGTTTGTGCATTGACTAATACAGGATGTAGCAGAGCTAAGTACAATATCATGATGTTATCACTGGATGTGTTGTCGATTTTCCACTGGATTACAGGTAAATCCACTGCATTATCTATACTGGGATAAGAGAGTTAAATTAACAACCTCAGCTCTGCTACATCTCTGTTATCCGGCATTAGTGCTATTGTTTGCATTCAGGCTTGACAATCCCTCTGCACAATGAACAATTGTGAGATAGTCCTTAGGGATTCGTGTGACCTTAGTGTGGACCTCCTGGACTAGGGCACCGGCTCTCGGTAGGGTATTATATAGAGATGGTACTGTGTATTTTTATGTCCTGGGCATATTCATGAATGGGTTATTATGAGAGGCCCTCACATCATCTTCACTTTCACAATGGGCCATAATGGTGAGAACTTTGTTCCCTAAAATTACAGATATAATCCATGTTTTTAGGATAATTTTGATTTAAGGCATTTTAGAGCATGGTCTTCAATAACAATGGATGCAGACCAGAGTGACAGACCTTTGAGCCACTTCATAGAAAGCCCCAGCTCAAATAATTTCCAACTCATGGGAAGCCCCAGCTCAAATAATTTCCAACTCATGGGAAGCCCCAGCTCAAATTGATTCCACCTTATGGAGAGCACCAACTCAAGATGGTTCCACCTCAAGGGAAACCGCAGCTCAAGTTGTTTCCATCTCATGGGAAGCCCCAGCTCAAGTTGGTTCCATCTCATGGGAAGCCCCAGCAAAAGTTGGTTTCATCTATGGGAAGCCCCAGCTCAAGTTGGTTGCAGTTCATGGAAATCCCCAGCCCAAGTTGGTTCTAGCTCATGAGATGCCGCAGCTCAAGCTGGTTCCAGCTCATAGGAAGCCCCAGCTCAAGCTGGTTCCAGCTCATGGGAAGCCCAAGCCCAAGTTGGTTCTAGCTAATGGGAAGCTGCAGCTCAAGCTGGTTCCAGCTCATGGAAAGCCCCAGCTCAGATTGGTTCCATCTCATGGGAAGTCCCAGCTCAAGCTGGTTCCAGCTCATGGAAAGCCCCAGCTCAGATTGGTTCCATCTCATG
Source organism: Rhinella marina (assembly GCA_900303285.1). Lineage (NCBI taxonomy): Eukaryota > Metazoa > Chordata > Amphibia > Anura > Bufonidae > Rhinella > Rhinella marina. Next base: position 57,981 of record ONZH01025138.1, on the reverse strand, counting down.
GGAAGTCCCAGCTCAAGCTGGTTCCAGCTCATAGGAAGCCCCAGCCCAAGTTGGTTCCAACTCATGGGAAGCTCCAGCTCAAGTTGGTTCCAGCTCATGGCAAGCCTCAGCTCAAGTTGGTCCCAGGCCAAGTTGGTTTTACCTTCACCTTCCCATCATTAATACGAACCCCTGCAAATATCCTCAAGGTTTGAAAACCAATAGTAAAGAGAAGAAGCCCAAGGATGCTTCTAAACTGCAAGCAAGGCAGAGAACAATGGGCTCCAATGGTTTCAATTTCCTTCTGGGTATCTATGGGTAAGGGCCACATACCAGGGGAGAACCAGGTTACATATGGGGTGATACAGTATATTGTGCTAATTCCTCAACAATGTTAATGTTCAGACATAACCTTTCTCATCCTAAATATGATGGTTGCATAATATGTTGTCCCCAAATTGTCCAATTGGCTATTATTGGTGGGACCTGGTATAGCTCTTGTGCCCGGTCCAGGAGCTTCAAGCTTAACTTGTGTCTACGAAACAAAAGAGGGTAGTTGGACAAGCAACATAGAAGGGGTCCTAATTTAATCAATGTGATCCCCAACCCTTTTGTCTATGTTCCTCATCCCAGCGATCATGTGATTGTCGAGTGCTGAGGAAGCTCCTGGATCTAAGTACAACCCTGTGCCCAGCGCTAATATGTCAGCCCGAGTTGCAGGGGAAAACAGCAATGGAGAAATAATAATGTAGTATTCAGGGGTGCACCTAGCCTTTCTGCTGCCTGAGGCGAAAACTAAAACGGCGCCCCCCATGTCAATTTTTTAACCTGGCCCCTTATCTTCAGCCCATGGCCCTTCGGCTGCCCCCCTCTTGCCCATACCTTGTGCTGCCAGAGGTGATCGCCTCACCTAGCCTGATTGATGGTGTACCCCTGGTAGTGTTCCCCAAAAGTCTTTTATGGCCTGATACAATGTGTCAAATTAACCTAAATAAACAAAACAAAAAAATGCCAAAACAAAGCCAAAAAAGGACACTACCACCAGTACTGAAAAGATGAAAATGTGTCCCGTAATGACCGGGGCAGAAATGGCGCAGTCTGATTAAGATTATTAGTATCTCTACTGTAAATGTAGATCTATGAACTGTCAACAATCATAGAGTTCCTCCAGAAAACCTAATGTCTTATAGGAAATGTCTGCCTTTATGTTTTGTCTTCATTTCTCTTGCAAATTAATTCCCCCGCGATGATATTTCTATTGACCCGGAGTCATTTTTCTTACTCAATTTAAAACGACGGCTCCATAAAAAGTAGTGAGATGGAGAATTATTGTTAAGCCCCCTGGAACATGCATCCCGGGAGCGCGGTTACTCCTCCGATTCTCCCCCTAGACGTCTTAAAGGGGCATTGCCCATGCTATTGCTCTGCAGTTAGATATCAGCCATTATTTCCTGTTATCAGCCACTACTGCATGAGAGATAGGAAGTCCAGAATATTCCCTGCCCCCGATCACATCCCTAGGGCTGAGAACCTCCAGTATCACCAGCGCCACCTATAGGCCAGATAATGGGAAGATGCATCTGTGAGCCAGAGCTCACGCTGAACTCAGCAGACGGCTTTAGGTAAGTAATATGATTAAGGCTACTTTCACATTAGCGTTTTTAAATTCCGGTATTGAGTTCCGTTATAGGGGCTCAATACCGGAAAAAAACGCTTCAGTTTTGTCCCCATTCATTGTCAATGGGGACAAAACTGAACTGAAGAAAACGGAGGCTCCTGAAAGCATTCCGTTCCGTCTTCAGACCGGAGAACAAACCGCAGCATGCTGCGGTTTGCTCTCCGGTCCAGGCATCCGCACCAAGACGGATCCGGAATGACCCCCAATGTAAGTCAATGGGGACGGATTCGTTTGGTGTGGACACACCAGTAATCCGGATCTGTCCTCCATTGATTTGCAATGGGGGGTCATTCCGGATCCGGCTATATACATACAGACATACATACAAACATACATACAGACATACATACAAACATACAGACATACATACATACTCACATACTCCAGGGACACCGGCAGCAGGTCTTCATACGCCTCCTGTGCGCAGCTATGACGTTTCCCCACTGCGCCCAGCAGAGGGCGCTGTGGGGAATCGTCATCACCGCGCGCAGGAGGCGCGTGAAGACGTTCTGCCGGCGTCCCTGGAGTATGTGAGTATGTATGTATGTCTGTATGTCTGTATGTCTGTATGTCTGTGTCTTGTTTCAATGTGTGTCATGTGTGGGGCCGGAGCGCTGCTCCGGCTCCACACATGTATAGCGTTAGCTAACGCTAGTGTGAAAGAGGCCTAATACGATCCGTTACAAAACTTTATGTTATTTTAGGATACCGCCATTGCGTTATCGAATCTGTTGCTATTATATTTGGGTCGGGGTGAGTATTATTGGGGTTAAATAGCCCCCTAAGGTTTTACGGTTTGTCCCAATGATGGTGGTCCATCATTTGTGACCCCAAACTCATCTGACGTCCAAGGAGTCCCTTCCTAAATTCCCTATGCCCTATAATGGTGTAGCAGCACTGTGTTTGTCATTCTGCACAAGTCATCTGTGATTTTACATAGGACTGCAGGCGAGTTTATTACAATAGTAACCAGATAATTATGACAATATACTCCAAATACAGTTCTGCTACATGTGTGGGCTAGCTGTAAATCAAGGTGGATCTCTGCTACCAATTCATTAAATATTTAGCACAGGGGCCATAGACCCTACAGGGAATTTTGCTGAGACCTGAGGGGATGGGGGAATGGGTGGACATTACCATTTTCTTTGAGATTTTCTGGGGTCAGAAGAAAAAAAACTGTAATAAACACATAACCTTTAATGTGACATAGAGAAGTCAGGTCAGTGTCAATAAGCTGCAGAAAAGCCTCCATCTGCCGGATGTTTTAGCTTCCACTAAACCAATAGTCGTCATTGACAAGATCTGGTGATTACTTGTCACATCAATCTCAGAACTGCTCCATATTGATGACTGAACAAATCCCCATTAATTCCTACATATTAAACCTTCGATATATGGATGCGCTCGTCAGTGTGTGACATAAGTTATGGCTCGTCAGTCTGTCACGTAAATCATGACTCTTGCTTCTGTCCCTTACGAGGGACGTAACACAAGTCAGCGCGTTGTACGGACAGAACTTTCTGTGACCACTGCATGTGCATGTGTATCACTCTCTGGTCACCAAAAGGTTGCTAGGTAACCAGAAGTTCTACAGCCTAATGGACGTAGGCCGAAGAGGAAGAAACAGATTCTCCAAAAGTTTCTTATACTCATTACAGCATGTGGACGTAGCCAGGGGCCCCATCAGGAATAGGACCCCATATGGACAATGATAATGGCCCCTAACCTATTATCTCCATCCCCATCTTTCTATAGTGTGTGGGGCCCATGCTATGCAGTCAGAGGGTCAATGGGGGAGGGTGCAGAGTACTAATTTGGACCTGTGCTTTTGCAGTGGAAATCCTACTGGTTCCTATGAAGCGACTATTGAGTAGTGGGTGGATGGAAGCCCACTGGTGAGTTTTGGCCCCTATTTGCATGGGCCCCTGATCATAGCACCCCCTGCACAGCATTGGTGCATGGAGCCACAGTGATTTTATTTAGCAAAAGAAGATGGAAAATAATCAGAGACACCAGTTTGTGAGCATAACTCTGGGCACTGGCTCCACGCTCATGTACCCGGCTCTGATGCCACCCTTCTAGATACTAGAGCTGGCGCGTGTTCTTAGCTGTTATGCCGTATCTCTCCTGATTCTAACATCACCCAAGGTGATCTACAAGGTACAATTGCAAGTAGCTACAGAGTGGCACCACCAGGCCCATCAGGAGTAAAATAGACTTGGACAGGGAACCTGGGAAATTACGGAAAGATGACACCATTGGGCCAGAAGACCTGACCAGAAAGTCTATGAGGAGGAACCCAACCAAAGGAATGAGGGTCAATGGCATTGTAGTAATGGCTGCAGGTCCCTCAGTGATATCAGAGGATCCTAGACAATATATAGATTTGGAATTTAATCTAAATTTTGTATTGGTGCCCTGAAGATGTAAGCTACTGTAGACCCAAGGGGCATATTACAATGGAAGAAGCATGTCTATGACTCTGCTCCAGACAACGAATATGGTTGACAATGGCTGCACCTCTTTATCCACTTATTGAGTGATATAAATCAGTACATGACAATCTCTTTCTAATAAATCTAGAACCAGCCCTGCACCTCACATGGATCCAGAGATCTCCCCATTCATTGCTCCAATTGTTCTGCTAGATTGACAGCTCCGGGGGCGTGTCTTTGCTCAGGGGGCGCGCCCTTTCTCTTCCTATAACTGTCACTGCTTCTAACAGAAGATGCTGCTGGTGGCAGTTAAAGTATTGAACTGAGCATGCGCGTCCACCTCAGCGATGTGGACAGAGAAACAAGAAATAAACAAACAGCAGGTGGCGCTATGCTCATACATTTTATTACATAACTCACTGGCTATGCTCTATTTTTAATGACATACAATTACAAAAGTCTTCACATCCAGGCGCCGATTAGGACAAGTGTAGAATATTTTTGATGGGACAAAACCTTTAAAGCACAAACTTCTGCTGTAAATGATGAAATCCGACCAACACTAAAAACAACCACCCTTATCATTGTCGGCAAGCACAAAACGGAGACATTTGCCGTCCTGGTGAATGGTCGGCTTTTGCTTCTCCCTCACCTGGCGCGCTACAGACAATACACAGCCCCCAGAGTGCCGCCATATATCTCCCCGCCAGGTGAAAAGCATACTTAAACATATAAATTGTGAATGAAACGCGTCGCTACCTGGTATTCAGGAAGCGTTTACAGCCTTATTTATGTCCTGGGCCTGGCGGCGGGGGCCCCGCTCATACATCAGACATCCCAAGCCGTTAGACCGCCCCGCCGCCGCGTGTATATCTTCATTCAATCCCCAGTCTCTCTTGGTTTCTGTACTGACCGAATGAATATATTCTGCTCCTCCACTTCCCGAGTGTGTCATTCTCCCAGAATTTACAGTCCGGCGGATATTTCCCCCCTCGTGTGTCTTCCGTATAACTCAGGGCTGACTCACAGATCTCGCCCCGACAACCTGTCGTGTTTATTGCATTCTGCTGATGGAACCGAGACGAAGAGGAGCTGGCAGCCGCGGAAAAGGCTGAAGTCAGCGAGCGCGCTGCCAGCTACGGGCACGGGAAGCAGGAGGGGGGTCAGGTGGCGCAAAGACCCATCAACTCAGACTAATTATCTTACCGTCCCTGCAGAGATTGAACGCTGGCATCGCCCATCGCTCGGGTCGTGGTCTCCACCGCTGGCACGCACCGCCGGCAAATTACTGGATAGGGCACGGCTGATAAACTGGAAGCCCCTGAGCCAAAGGCGGCCACAGAGGACATGAGTCTGGCATGACGGGTACTGGAAGTGAATCAGACGAGGGTCGGCCTCAGGCCTCGCGCCTCTGACTCTGGCAGATGGGTGTAAATTGGCTGTGGTTTAGGTGGCAGAGGAGAGTTTGTCAGGTGGCTCACCCCAGGCCCTGGTGCCTATGGGGACCCAAAATGAATAGAATGCAATTGCCTAATATCTGCCCATTGGACCTCACATATAAAGTATGATGACATCACCATAAGTTCTCTGACGTAAGCTACTGTTAAGCTTCTGGGCCCCAATGTGAATATGTAACATGACCCACATTTACGATTCATAGGGAGCCCAGAGCCCATGTGGGTACCATCTCTGCATCCCTCTATAGGTACATTACTGCTTTGAGCTTGTCCAGACTTTCAAAAACAGCGCCGCACCTGCCTGCAGGTTGTGTGTGGTACTGCAGCTAAACAACTCCTTAGGCAAGGCTTCTTGGCACCAACTTTAAAGGGGTTTTCTACGACTGATGACCTTTGCTCAGGAGGGGTCATCAATATCGGTTCGGTGGAGGTCCGACACCTGGCACCCCCGCCCATCAGATGCTTCAAATGGCGGTAGTGCTTTGGCTTCATAGTATACCAAGCACAGCGCCATTCATTATATAGTGGTCGTGCTTGGTATTGCAGCTTAATCCCCTGTTTTGCTCGAGTCCAGCTCCAGCAGTGGGAAAAGTAGCTAACTGAAGGGGGACAGATGCTTTAGATGCTGCTATCTCCTGAATGGTTGCAGGTAGAAACATGCAACTGGTCTTGTTTGAAAGCAGACATTCCAAGCATTCAAAGAATGACTACAATGAATATGTTCAGGACAGGGGAAGATATCACTGATAGAAATCGGGATGCTGTGAATGCAGCTGAAAGTGAAAGTAAAAACAGGTTTTACCCGCGATTATTCCCCACTTGATTTCTAACTGTGATTTCTTCTCTGTTGCTTGGACTTTAGCTGTCATTGTCTTATATGAAAGCCTGGGTTGTCAGCTTCCAAACAAGACTGCTTGCATGTTTCTAGCTGCTACCATTCAGGAGAAAGTAGCATCTAAAGCAGCCCCCCCCCCTTTAGTTAGCTACTTTTCACACTGCCCGAGCTGGTAGTTAAATGGGGCTGATCTGCACCAAGGTCATGTGATCAATGGATGTGACATCACTGGAGGAGGGAGAGGCTGCAGCACTCAGCAGAGTACAGCGACCCCTTCCAACAACCGATCAAGGGAAGCCGGACCCCTAGTGATCAGATAAATCAGATAAATTCCTACATCCAGGGGCACTGCCATGGAGAGCAGGAGGAAATATGCCAGTGCCAGCTTCCTGCAGTGTGTCCGGTTATGCCAGTGTGAACACTGAGCACACTGAGATTTCCATAGGCTGGCGCTCCATATACCTGATATAGGATTCCATGTTGCAGTGAAATTCCTTTTCTCTGGCATCTGATAATCCAGCACAGAACTGCAAGGCTGACCCCTGACAACTCTTATTTCAATGGAGAGCGCTGGAGGACTCCGTTTACGAGGTGGTCGCCCAATAACCGTAGTCCCATGCTGAGCTCCATCTGAAGGGTTCTCTACGACCCTGTACGTACAGTTTACTGAAGAGGCGTTGGGATATTTGTGTGATTTTTTTTTTTGGATCTGATACCTTCCCATTATCCCAGATATAAAAAGTAATTACAGAAAGGTAACGCTCTACATCAAAGCCGTCAGAGGCAAATACTGAAATATGCATCAACTCCTTAACTTTTTTTGCCATTTCTACTAATTTTTCAAGTCAATTTTGTTTTTCAGAGGTGGAAACTGTCAATAAGCAGCTGTTGACGGATCCCACATTCTTACTATGTGTCTCTGTTTATTACTTTGAGAGTAAACCGAGATCCATCTGTACACAGGCTGTGAAAGTGAACGCCCAGGTGCCCCCCGCCGCGCGTCTCGTTAACGCGTGAATATACAAAGCAGGGGTTCATTACCAATTAACATATTATAATATATTCATTAAGCTGCGTGAAGGTATTTGCATGTTAATGAACTGAGCCGTCCAATGTAGTCTGGTAAGATAGACAGATTGCAGAAATGAAGCCTTGAGAAGCGGCTGCCCTGCTTGTTGATGGTTTCCTGTAAAAAAATGTCTGCATTGAATAGAGCAAAAATAAGGTGGATTTTTTATATGATCATGGTATAACCAATTATAACCAAAAATGGACCTTCCTCTGCAGCGGCCTCGGCGGGGGGAAATGTAGCATTTAATGGCAGTCATTCAAATGAACGGCTGCCCATGAAATGCATGGATGAGTCAGGGCGTCAGGGCCGGGGAGCCGGCGGCAGAGGTTGTGTCCTGCAGAAAGGACACCTCACAAAGTGGATAGGAACCTGTCATATTATACTGCCGCACCGTAGGCCTCAGCTCCTCATATGGCCCTGTCCACAGCTTGTCATTACTGGTCAGCAGGGAAAGGGTTACATCAAGTCAAATGTGCCGGGAAGGAAAGGGTTATTTAATATTACACAGGTTAAATGAACACAACGCGCTTTGTGCAAACCTCTGGCAGGGATAGAGTTAAATCACGCCTAGAATTGCAGTACACAGTGAGCCTGGCAATGAAATGGTTAATGCATGCTTCCCCGGGGTCAGTCTGCTGGAGCAGGTTTTTGCAAATAAATCAATGATAGGGCCCCCATGGCCTTGAAAGGGTCACACTGTTTGGAGGAGGAGGATGCAAGGGCCTGGCAGGCAGGGGTTAAGTTCTGGGACTGTAGTGGCAGGTTGTGCTCTAATAAATGCTACATTGTTGCAATGAAGACAATGAACTGTTTACATTCAGAGATTGTTACAATGTGACAGCTATGACTTCCCTCAGCATAAGATGCCGGCAAGTAACTGCAATCAGTGCTTCCGACCTCTCTGAGGAGCAGGAGCCGCCCACCAGGATCAGGAAGGGTTAACGCTGCACGTCAACCCAGAAATAATACTGAAAGCATCAACTCTCCCACCACAGGGCTATAACCGGCTCCACGCTGGGGACACAGGAATACACATGTCACAAGGGGTTAAGTCGCCCTGCTCGATGGAGGCCATACAAAAAACATTGAGGAAGAGTTAAAGGGGTTTTCCAGGCTCCTGATTCTGATGACCTATCTGCAGGGTAGGTCATTATAGGGGTTATCCAAACTACAAAATACTTCCCCCCCCCAATGCCAGGGCCCCTCATATAGATAATATTTACCCCGCTCCCCGACACCCACGTCGCTCCTGGTCCCCATGCTGCTGCCGCTTACTCCCCTCCGTCACCGGATGTTTTGATTGGGTTTGTTGGGGGATAACCAATAACAGGCCGTGACGAGGACGAGCCTTGGGGGTGACGCTAGGGAGGCTTGTCCCCGTTGTGGCCCGCTATTGGCTGCCCTACCCGTCGCCAGATGTGTTTTGATCAGCGCGGGGACCAGGAGCGTCGCAGGTTCCGGGGAGCGGGGTAAGTATAATCTATATGAGGGGTCCAGACATTGGGGGGGGGGGCATGTTTTTGTAGTTTGGATAACCCCTTTAATATCCAATCAGTAAGGGTCTGAACCCCCCGCTCCCCTCCGCTCTGCTGTTACCTGCAGCCTCTGGAGCAGGAAGCAGGCAGCGCCGTTCAAAGTGTAGTGGCCGGACCTGGTTACTGCAGCTCCTACTGAAATGACTGTAACCCCGCACGGCCACTACACATAGAACGGAGCCGTCTGCTTCCCATGCCAAGTAAGGTGCTGGTTCTGGCATCGGAGGGTGCAGGGGACAGCTGATTAAAGGGGGGCGGAGGACAGCGGATTAAAGGGGCCGGGGGACAGCTGATTAAAGGGGGGCGGAGGACAGCGGATTAAAGGGGGCGGAGGACAGCGGATTAAAGGGGGCGGGGGACAGCGGATTAAAGGGGGGCGGGGGACAGCGGATTAAAGGGGGCGGGGGACAGCGGATTAAAGGGGGGCGGAGGACAGCGGATTAAAGGGGGGCGGGGGACAGCGGATTAAAGGGGGGCGGGGGACAGCGGATTAAAGGGGGGCGGGGACAGCGGATTAAAGGGGCAGGGCGACAGCGGATTAAAGGGGGGCGGGGGACAGCGGATTAAAGGGGGGCGGGGGACAGCGGATTAAAGGGGGGCGGAGGACAGCGGATTAAAGGGGGGCGGGGACAGATGATTAAAGGTGGGAGGGGGACAGCGGATTAAAGGGGGCGGGGGACAGCTGATTAAAGGGAGGCGGGGACAGCGGATTAAAGGGGGGCGGGGGACAGCGGATTAAAGGGGGGCGGAGGACAGCTGATTAAAGGGGGCGGGGGACAGCTGATTAAAGGGGGCGGGGGACAGCTGATTAAAGGGAGGCGGGGACAGCTGATTAAAGGGGGCGGGGGACAGCGGATTAAAGGGGGGCGGGGGACAGCGGATTAAAGGGGGGCGGGCGACAGCGGATTAAAGGGGGGCGGGGGACAGCTGATTAAAGGGGGAGCGGGGACAGCAGATTAAAGGGGGGCGGAGGACAGCGGATTAAAGGGGGGCGGGGGACAGCGGATTAAAGGGGGGCGGGGGACAGATGATTAAAGGTGGGAGGGGGACAGCTGATTAAAGGGGGGCGGGGGACAGCTGATTAAAGGGGGGCGGGGGACAGCTGATTAAAGGGGGGCGGGGGACAGCTGATTAAAGGGGGGGCGGGGGACAGCGGATTAAAGGGGGGCGGAGGACAGCGGATTAAAGGGGGGCGGGGGACAGATGATTAAAGGTGGGAGGGGGACAGCTGATTAAAGGGGGGCGGGGGACAGCTGATTAAAGGGGGCTGGGGGACAGCTGATTAAAGGGGGGCGGGGGACAGCTGATTAAAGGGGGGCGGGGGACAGCGCATTAAAGGGGGCCGGGGGACAGCTGATTAAAGGGGGGCTGGGGACAGCGGATTAAAGGGGGGTGGGGGACAGCGCATTAAAGGGGGCCGGGGACAGCGGATTAAAGGGGGGCTGGGGACAGCGGATTAAAGGGGGCGGGGGACAGCGGATTAAAGGGGGGCGGGGGACAGCGGATTAAAGGGGGGCTGGGGACAGCGGATTAAAGGGGGCGGGGGACAGCGGATTAAAGGGGGGCGGGGGACAGCGGATTAAAGGGGGGTGGGGGACAGCAGATTAAAGGGGGGCGGGGACAGCTGATTAAAGGGGGGCGGGGGACAGCGGATTAAAGGGGGGCGGGGGACAGCGGATTAAAGGGAGGCGGGGACAGCTGATTAAAGGGGGGCGGGGGACAGCGGATTAAAGGGGGGCGGGGGACAGCTGATTAAAGGGGGCGGGGGACAGCGGATTAAAGGAGGCGGGGACAGCTGATTAAAGGGGGCGGGGGACAGCGGATTAAAGGGGGGGCGGGGGACAGCGGATTAAAGGGGGGCGGGGGACAGCTGATTAAAGGGGGGCGGGGGACAGCGGATTAAAGGGAGGCGGGGACAGCTGATTAAAGGGGGGCGGGGGACCGCTGATTAAAGGGAGGCGGGGACAGCTGATTAAAGGGGGGCGGGGGACAGCTGATTAAAGGGGGCCGGGGGACAGCGGATTAAAGGGAGGCGGGGACAGCTGATTAAAGGGGGGCGGGGGACAGCGGATTAAAGGGGGGCGGGGGACAGCGGATTAAAGGGGGGCGGGGGACAGCGGATTAAAGGGGGGCGGGGGACAGCGGATTAAAGGGGGGCGGGGGACAGTCGATTAAGGGGGTGCAAGGTGTTCAGGCCCTGAGGATCGGTCATCAACATCAGGAGTCTGGAAAACCTCTTTAATGACAGGAAATCAGAAGGATCCGAAGTAATAAAATATATCTAATGAGGTCGTTCAAATTCACAGCACTGAGCTGCCTGTCACCGACTGATACACAGACACATAAATACACTGTACACATATACACACATTATATACATACTGCATAATCATACATTGTACTCATATATATATATATATACCCTCATACACTGTACACATATATAGTCACACACACACAGTACTCACATACACTGCACACACACATATACTGTATACTCATACATTGTGCACACATATACACACATTATATACATACTGCATAATCATACATTGCACTCATATAGTGTACACATATATAGTCACACACATACAGTACATAAACCGTACACTTATACATGTACACACACATATGCTCAGGGGGCCACACGAGCTCTCCCGATGGCCACTATCCGGGTACATAGAGATCTCTCATATATCGGGTCATCAGACACTTATACACCCGGCCAGCGACTGCAGGTCCCTCCTGAACTCAACCGCGTTACCGTCTCAGGGCAATGATACAGGTGAATACAGTGGTGCAGGGGTGTAACTACCATAGCAGCAGACCATGTGACTGCTATGGGGCCCAGGACAAGAAGAGGCCCAGTCTTAGTTGGGATCATCTCCTCTTCTACTGGAGGAGAAAACTTGTCAGGACTCTTCCCTCTAAAGGAACAACTTTTACCAAATGAAGTAAAGGAAAAATGTCCCAAGGGTCACTGAAAGGGGTTTAGGCGGAAACCCTTCTGTCCTGTGTGGGGGCCTGGTCTGATCCTTGCTCTGGGGCCTTACTTCTCTATGTACGCCATTGCTGGGGCGGCAGTATGTTGTGCTGCACTGTGGTATGTAGTTCCTCTGGGGCGGTACTACGGTATTGTTGGCCCTGCATACGTGTGTGGCCTCTTTCTTATTTGTGTTACCTCTCCTTCTGTCAGTTTGCACCCACCTACAACATGGGGCCACTTTTATATTATTTATCCAGGATCACTTTAATTTCCCAGTCCGTCCCTGACTGTACCTGTATATACTGTACATAGTCACACACATACGGTACATACACTGTACACACACAGTCATACATATTCACAAACACTGCGGCCGCACACTCACTCACACTGTACACAATGCACATCCTAAGTTACTGTACATACACACCGTGCATGCGCACACAGCCTCATACACACACACACTACAACATGCATACACAGTGACACACATTCTGCACATACACTGCCACATGCATACTACATGCACACACAGCCTCATACACATACAGATCCTGTTCAATTACCTAACACACCCACAGTAATACACATCCATACAGTTACAATCACACACATACACACAGCAGCAGCATACATATATACATACATATAAACATACATACATACATATATACATACATACATATAAACATACATACATATATACATACATACATATATACATATATACATACATACATATATACATACATACATACACCACCGTAAACTCATACATACACTCATAACTCAAACATAGCTTCAGTATCCTCATGCATACAAGTTTACAGCCATACACACACTCACGCAATCTTATACACACACACACACACTACAACATGCATGCATACACAGTGACACAGATACTGCACATACACTGACACATGCATACTACATGCAGACACAGCCTCTTACACATACAGAGCCTTTTCACTCATACATAGTATATACACATACTGTACATGCCTAACACACCCACAGTAATACACATCCATACAGCCACAAATATTACAGTCACACACATACACGCAGCAGCATACATATATACATACATATACCACCGTAAACTCATACATACACCCATCACCCAAATATAGCTTCAGTACATGCAATCACATCCTCATGCATATTAGTTTACAGCCATACACATACACACACACACCACAACATGCATGCATACACAGTGACACACATACTGCATACACACACACAATCTCATACATGTGCACACAGTCCTCCTCATACATGTGCACACAGTCCTGCTCATACATGTGCACACAGTCCTGCTCATACATGTGCACACAGTCCTGATCATACATGTGATCACAGTCCTCCTCATACATGTGCACACAGTCCTCCTCATACATGTGCACACAGTCCTCCTCATACATGTGCACACAGTCCTGCTCATACATGTGCGCACAGTCCTCCTCATACATGTGTATACAGTCCTGCTCATACATGTGCACACAGTCCTCCTCATACATGTGTATACAGTCCTCCTCATACATGTGCACACAGTCCTCCTCATACATGTGCACACAGTCCTCCTCATACATGTGCACATAGTCCTCCTCATACATGTACACACAGCTCTGCTCATACATGTGCACACAGTCCTCCTCATACATGTGCACACAGTCCTGCTCATACATGTGCACACAGTCCTCCTCATACATGTGCACACAGTCCTGCTCATACATGTGCACACAGCTCTGCTCATACATGTGCACACAGTCCTCCTCATACATGTGCACACAGCTCTGCTCATACAGTGCACACAGTCCTCCTCATACATGTGCACACAGTCCTGCTCATACATGTGCACACAGTCCTGCTCATACATGTGCACACAGTCCTGCTCATACATGTGCACACAGTCCTGCTCATGTGCACACAGTCCTCCTCATACATGTGCACACAGTCCTGCTCATACATGTGCACACAGTCCTGCTCATACATGTGATCACAGTCCTCCTCATACATGTGCACACAGTCCTGCTCATACATGTGCACACAGTCCTCCTCATACATGTGCACACAGTCCTCCTCATACATGTGCACACAGTCCTCCTCATACATGTGTATACAGTCCTCCTCATACATGTGCACACAGTCCTGCTCATACATGTGCACACAGTCCTGCTCATACATGTGTATACAGTCCTGCTCATACATGTGCACACAGTCCTCCTCATACATGTGCACACAGTCCTGCTCATACATGTGCACACAGTCCTGCTCATACATGTGCACACAGTCCTCCTCATACATGTGTATACAGTCCTGCTCATACATGTGCACACAGTCCTCCTCATACATGTGCACACAGTCCTCCTCATACATGTGTATACAGTCCTGCTCATGTGCACTTCCTCTCTCCAGGCACACGGCGAGGCGTGCTCTCTCATATGTATGCATGTGCCATAGGACGGCTGAGAGCAGGCCATACACTGCATCTAATGATCGGCTCCTGACACTATACCCCTGAGCCGGACCTGGATGCATGCACATACAGTATACCCACGCATATTGCACTTGCAGATGGGAACTATACAGCAGTATAGAGACGCCAGCCATTAATGCGTTCTCCCCAGAACAGATGCTGAACACAGCGGGGTCTGCATGCAGCTGTATGAGCAGAGCCCATCGCTGGGGTCTCACAGAGGGATCAGAGGTCGCTGCAGCCCTTCCACCTCTTTATCATTTGCCTTATTGATCCGACAACATGTCCTCTCCTCGGGGACCGGATGGGCATGCCTCCCTTTAACCCTCGCCCCGCTGGTAATTACCCTACAACAGTGCCCACTGTGTCCTGAATGGATAATAGGAATGTCACAGAAGGGTTGTCATCGTGATTGTAGAGGACCCCCCCCTCCCCATCCCCCGACGCAGTTTTCACCCCCCCCTTTCCCTACAATCCATGGCTTCATTAATACATTTGTATTTATTAACCTCTGACTCCAATAATGTATTCAAACCTCCAGCAGATTCATCAAAGAGGAGGGGGGGAGTAGTCATTTCCAAAACCACCGTTAAGGAGCGTTCACATGGCGGACGGAGCAGTGCTGGAATTATTATGAGTCTCCTCAAAGCACAAACTACCTGCAGATCCCCCGGACTATTACATCTGAGGACCAAGACCCCCAGCGCCAACCGCATCACGTAAAACTTACCCCCATCATCCTCATCATCACTCTCATCATGTACCCACTGCTCAACTTTCTAAGAATTTCAAAAAATAAGGCTCTGCCCCCCCCCTCACCACCACCTTCTCACCACCTTTCGCCAGGTCCCTCCATCCCTTCATCTCCTCATTTCTCAAACTATTTCATTCATAAGACCGAACGCCGTTAACCCCTCGCTGGCCGGACAAGGCCACAACACGAGCTCCGGAATCCCGCAGAGAGATTCCAGGTTACGGATGCAACGCATGCAAAAGGGTCATTAGAGTGGGGGTACCTTGTGTCAGCATCACGGCGACCACCGCGCCGGCCAGGATCACCCTCTGAAGTGGCGTCTTCATTTTTTTAGTCCTTCTCCGCTCTCCGTGCCTGTCCGTCTTCTGTTTTCGCCTTTATTTTCTGCCTCTTTTCGTCTTCTTCTTCTTTTTTTTCTCTTCTCTCTCCTCGTTAACCCTCTTCCCCCCTCCCTCCCGGGTTGCTGTATTTTCCAGTACAGTCGCTCGATGGCAAGTGAAGGATGGAGCGGAGAGCGGTGATGCAGGGGATGGATGGAGGACAGAAGGAATTCTGGATTGGGAATCTCTGTCAAGCCCCCCCTTCTCTCTCTCTCTCTCTTTCTCGTCGCTCTCCTTTTCTGCCTCTCCTATTTTTTCGCTCTCTTTTCCCGGTGCCCCCTCCTTCTGCTGTTCCCCTTTCACCCCCCTTTAACACACGCATACAAACAGACACACACACACTTCCCTCGCCTTCTGCAAACCATATGGGGTTTCTGACAGATGGAGGTTGAGTGGCAGCCTTAGAGAGCCAATCCTGACCTGCGCTGGGCAGGGGCCTGTCTCACAAATGGCAGGTACTGGAGCCAATGGGAAGGTGTCGAGCTTTGCATGGAAAAAGGATGCAAGGCTCGTAGGGCTCTCTGATGCTTTGACTTGATTTATCCAGGAGGGTTTGTGTTACTGCAGCACATCTGTACACGACGCCCCCTTCTTCTTTTCTTATATTCCAGACTGATGTAGCAGAGATGAATTTGTCAGGATTTGGACACGGATCACACAAATGCTGAAAAATAAGAAATGAAGTCTGAAATGTCTATTTGTTGGGTCAAATGACAAACCCAATACTGCAACATGTGTCAGACAAAGCCCCTAAACAAGCATTCAGCACATATGAGGATATGCTGTAAGTTTCTGAAGTTCGCTATGATGTGTCTTTGAATAGAAAATACTTTTAAAACAATCTAAAATTTAACTGGGAAAATAAATCAAGTTCTAAGCATATGATTCCAATCAATGTTCTTGCTAACACCAATGCTGCCAAAAAGAATAATTCTAAAGGGAACTTAAAGCATGTTGGTGCCAATTCTGAAATATTTCTAAATGTCAAGATACTTAGAAAATAGATATTAAGAAAAAAAACTAAAAAAGGAGGAGAAAAACAAAATATGCTCCATATTGCCTTCTACTGGTCAAAGTACTTTGTGTGGAGAAAGGATGGATTTATAAAAAGACTGTCTGATACTGCCCCTTATGTACAAGAATATAACTACTATAATACTGCTCCTATGTACAAGAATATAACTACTATAATACTGCTCCTATGTACAAGAATATAACTACTATAATACTGCTCCTATGTACAAGAATATAACTACTATAATACTGCTCCTATGTACAAGAATATAACTACTATAATACTGCTCCTATGTACAAGAATATAACTACTATAATACTGCTCCTATGTAAGAAATATAACTACTAATACTGCTCCTATGTACAAGAATATAACTACTATAATACTACTCCTATGTACAAGAATATAACTATATAATACTGCTCTATGTACAAGAATATAACTACTATAATACTGCTCCTATGTACAAGAATATAACTACTATAATACTGCTCCTATGTACAAGAATATAACTACTATAATACTGCTCCTATGTACAAGAAATAATACTATAATATGCTCCTATGTACAAGAATATAACTACTAATAATACTGCTCCTATGTACAAGAATATAACTACTATAATACTGCTCCTATGTACAAGAATATAACTACTATAATACTGCTCCTATGTACAAGAATATAACTACTATAATACTGCTCCTATGTACAAGAATATAACTACTATAATACTGCTCCTATGTACAAGAATATAACTACTATAATACTGCTCCTATGTACAAGAATATAACTACTATAAATACTGCTCCTATGTACAAGAATATAACTACTATAATACTGCTCCTATGTACAAGAATATAACTACTATAATACTGCCTCCTATGTACAAGAATATAACTACTATAATACTGCTCTTTATGTACAAGAATATAACTACTATAATACTGCTCCTATGTACAAGAATATAACTACTATAATACTGCTCCTATGTACAAGAATATAACTACTATAATACTGCTCCTATGTACAAGAATATAACTACTATAATACTGCTCCTATGTACAAGAATATAATACTATAATACTGCTCCTATGTACAAGAATATAACTACTATAATACTGCCTCCTATGTACAAGAATATAACTACTATAATACTGCTCCTATGTACAAGAATATAACTACTATAATACTGCTCTATGTAAGAATATAACTACTATAATACTGCTCCTATGTACAAGAAATATAACTACTATAATACTGCTCCTATGTACAAGAATATAACTACTATAATACTGCTCCTATGTACAAGAATATAACTACTATAATACTGCTCCTATGTACAAGAATATAACTACTATAATACTGCCTCCTATGTACAAGAATATAACTACTATAATACTGCTTCCTATGTACAAGAATAAACTACTATAATACTGCTCCTATGTACAAGAATATAACTACTATAATACTGCTCCTATGTACAAGAATATAACTACTATAATACTGCTCCTATGTACAAGAATATAACTACTATAATACTGCTCCTATGTACAAGAATATAACTACTATAATACTGCTCCTATGTACAAGAATATAACTACTATAATACTGCTCCTATGTACAAGAATATAACTACTATAATACTGCTCCTATGTACAAGAATAATAACTATAATACTGCTCCTATGTACAAGAATATAACTACTATAATACTGCTCCTATGTACAAGAATATAACTACTATAATACTGCTCCTATGTAACAAGAATATAACTACTAGATAACTGCTCCTATGTACAAGAATATAACTACTATAATACTGCTCTATGTACAAGAATATAACTCTATAATACTGCTCCTATGTACAGAATATAACTACTATATACTGCTCCTATGTACAAGAATATAACTACTATAATACTGCTCCTATGTACAAGAATATAACTACTATATACTGCTCCTATGTACAAGAAATATAACTACTATAATACTGCCTCCTATGTACAAGAATATAACTACTATAATACTGCTTCTATGTACAAGAATTAACTACTAATAATACTGCTCCTATGTACAAGAATATAACTACTATAATACTGCCCTATGTACAAGAATATAACTACTATAATACTGCTCCCTATGTACAAGAATATAACTACTATAATACTGCTCCTAATGTCAAGAATATACTAACTATATACGCCTCCTATGTACAAGAATATAACTACTATAATACTGCTCCTATGTACAAGAATATAACTACTATAATACTGCTCCTATGTACAAGAATATAACTACTATAATAGCCTCCTATGTACAAGAATATAACTACTATAATACTGCTCTATGTACAAGAAATAACTAACTATAATACTGCTCCTATGTACAAGAATATAACTACTATAATACTGCTCCTATGTACAAGAATATAACTACTATAATACTGCTCCTATGTACAAGAAATATAACTACTATAATACTGCTCCTATGTACAAGAATATAACTACTATAATACTGCTCCTATGTACAAGAATATAACTACTATAATACTGCCTCCTATGTACAAAATATAACTACTATAATACTGCTCCTATGTACAAGAATATAACTACTATAATACTGCTCCTGTGTATAGAATATACACTAATAATACTGCTCCTATGTACAAGAAATATAACTACTATATAATACTGCTCCTATGTACAAGAATATAACTACTAATAATACTGCTCCTATGTACAAGAATATAACTACTATAATACTTCTCCTATGTACAAGAATATAACTACTATAATACTGCCTCCTATGTACAAGAATATAACTATATAATACTGCTCTATGTACAAGAATATAAACTATAATACTGCTCCTATGTACAAGAATATAACTACTATATAATACTGCTCCTATGTACAAGAAATATAACTACTATAATACTGCTCCTATGTACAAGAATATAACTACTATAATACTGCCTCCTATGTACAAGAATATAACTACTATAATACTGCTCCTATGTACAAGAATATAACTACTATATAATACTGCTCCTATGTACAAGAATATAACTACTATAATACTGCTCCTATGTACAAGAATATAACTACTATAATACTGCTCCTATGTACAAGAATATAACTACTAATACAATACTGCTCCTATGTACAAGAATATAACTACTATAATACTGCTCCTATGTACAAGAATATAACTACTATAATACTGCCTCCTATGTACAAGAATATAACTACTATAATACTGCCTCCTATGTACAAGAATATAACTACTATATAATACTGCTCCTATGTACAAGAATATAACTACTATAATACTGCTCCTATGTACAAGAATATAACTACTATAATACTGCTCCTATGTACAAGAATATATTACTATAATAACTGCACTATGTACAAGAATATACTACTATAATACTGCTCCTATGTACAAGAATATAACTACTATAATACTGCTCCTATGTACAAGAATATAACTACTATAATACAGCTCCTATGTACAAGAATATAACTACTATAATACTGCCTCCTATGTACAAGAATATAACTACTATAATACTGCTCCTATGTACAAGAATATAACTACTATATACTGCTCCTATGTACAAGAATATACTACTATAATACTGCTCCTATGTACAAGAAATATAACTACTATAATAACTGCCTCCTATGTACAAGAAATATAACTACTATAATACTGCTCCTATGTACAAGATATAACTACTATAATACTGCTTCCTATGTACAAGAATATAACTACTATAATACTCTCCTATGTACAAGAATATAACTACTATAATACTGCTCCTATGTACAAGAATATAACTACTATAATACTGCTCCTATGTACAAGAATATAACTACTATAATACTGCTCCTATGTACAAGAATATAACTACTATAATACTGCTCCTATGTACAAGAATATAACTACTATAATACTGCTCCTATGTACAAGAATATAACTACTTATAATACTGCTCCTATGTACAAGAATATAACTACTATAATACTGCCTCCTATGTACAAGAATATAACTACTATAATACTGCTCCTATGTACAAGAATATAACTACTATAATACTGCTCCTATGTACAAGAATATAACTACTATAATACTGCTCCTATGTACAAGAATATAACTACTAATAATACTGCCTCCTATGTACAAGAATATAACTTACTATAATACTGCTCCTATGTACAAGAATATATAACTACTATAATACTGCTCCTATGTACAAGAATATAACTACTATAATACTGCCTCCTATGTACAAGAATATAACTACTATAATACTGCTCCTATGTTACAAGAATATAACTACTATAATACTGCTCCTATGTACAAGAATATAACTACTATAATACTGCCTCCTATGTATAAGAATATAACTACTATAATACTGCCTCCTATGTACAAGAATATAACTACTATAATACTGCTCCTATGTACAAGAATATAACTACTTATAATACTGCTTCCTATGTACAAGAATATAACTACTATAATACTGCTCCTATGTACAACAAGAATATAACTACTATATAATACTGCTCCTATGTACAAGAATATAACTACTATAATACTGCTCCTATGTACAAGAAAATAACTACTATATATACTGCCTCCTATGTACAAGAATATAACTACTATAATACTGCCTCCTATGTACAAGAATATAACTACTATAATACTGCTCCTATGTACAAGAATATAACTACTATAATACTGCTCCTATGTACAAGAATATATACTACTATAATACTGCCTCCTATGTACAAGAATATAACTACTATAATACTGCCTCCTATGTACAAGAATATACTACTATAATACTGCTCCTATGTACAAGAATATAACTACTATAATACTGCTTCCTATGTACAAGAAATATAACTACTATAATACTGCCTCCTATGTACAAGAATATAACTACTATAATACTGCTCCTATGTACAAGAATATAACTACTATAATACTGCCTCCTATGTACAAGAATATAACTACTATAATACTGCTCCTATGTACAAGAATTAACTACTATAATACTGCTCCTATGTACAAGAATATAACTACTATAATACTGCTCCTATGTACAAGAATATAACTACTATAATACTGCTCCTATGTACAAGAATATAACTACTATAATACTGCTCCTATGTACAAGAATATAACTACTATAATACTGCTCCTATGTACAAGAATATAACTACTATAATACTGCCTCCTATGTACAAGAATATAACTGCTATAATACTGCTCCTATGTACAAGAATATAACTACTATAATACTGCCTCCTATGTACAGGAATATAACTACTATAATACTGCTCCTATGTGCAAGAATATAACTACTATAATACTGACTTCAGTAACACTAGTAACACTTTCAGAGTCTAATGATTGTCAGTCTCACAATTACCACCTGATTACAATAAGTATGACGGCGCACTGTAGTGTAAGTATTTGTTGCCCAGTGGCGCCGGCTCAGCTGTACTTCTTCTTCCTCTATTCCTTCCATTATAATGATCAGGTAGTTATCAGGCTACAATTTGCGCCACACGGTTTTATGTCTATAATGGACCTTTGTTCCTCTTTCGGTATTATTCAGTATCTTTGATTGACAGACTGCGGTTGTTTTTGTAAAATGTAAAACTTTTTTTCCTCTGTGACATTCTTCATGCCGAGGCTTTTTGGAGATGTTACCACCACTATTATCTCATAAATGAGGCTGATGTCATGTGGAGACATAAATTATGAAGTGATATAAAACTCGGTTCACGTTGAGTTGGAATGAAGTCTCCGAGACAGAGATGCAAATACGGCTCCAGTAGGAAAAGTGTGGCTTGTTGTATCCGAGGTCTTTTCAGGTCATCAAGGAATGAAATATTCTGATAAATGCTCGCACCATCTAAGTGGGCAATGGCTATGTGTCCAGCACCGGACAGTGGACCTTCTGTACCATGATTAGATGTGAAGTAACTGTTCTGAGACTGGACTCTAAAGATTCTAATGGTAACTAGAGTTGAGCGAGCACTAAAATGCTCGGGTGCCCGTTATTCGAGTTAAACCTTTCCCGATGCTCGGGTGCTCGTTTCGAGTAACGAACCCCATTGAAGTCAATGGGAGACATGAGCATTTTTTGCAGAGGACCAAGGCTCTGCATAGGGAAGGTTGCGTGAAAACCTGGAAACCTCAGAAAATGATGCAAACTCCACGGAAATGGACAGGAAACAGCAGGGGCAGCATGCATGAATGCCTCTGAGGCTGCCTAATCCCACCATTACCCCAAATTCTCCTGCAACAGCCTGGTGGTTACCCTCATGGCAATTGTGCTCACCCAGACCAAGAAAGGCGAGGCACATGCCCATCACATGTTAGGGAAGCACCCAACTAGGTGTAACGAAGGTCCATCACCGCCTGCAGGTGACACCACTGCTCATGCTGGCACTGCTGGTAGTGGTTAGGCTGGTAGTGGTGGCTCCCCTGCTGATCTTGGTGTGACACAGGTTGCACACCACAGTCCGTCAGTCATCCTCAGTTTCTTTAAAAAATCTCCAGACTTGCGAACATCTAGGCCTCGGCACGGGAACTTGACTCAGTGAAACAGTTGCTGATCTACCTGCTCTGGCCCTGCTTCTCCCTCTGGCCACCCCACTGCCTCTTCCAACCTGTTCTGGTGCTGCACTTGCCTTCCCCTCAGAAGCACTGTCTTGAGTTGGATTAACAACCCAGCTTCGGTCAGTCACCTCATCGTCCACCAGCTCTTCCTCCGATTCCTCACTCTGCTCCCCCCTCCGACTTACTGCCCTGACAACAACGTCACTGTCTGACAACCGTGTCTCATCATCATCATCATCCGACACCTCTTCACGCACTACTTGCACTAAGTCAACACTCTCATCACCCACAGACTGCGAAAGTTCTAAATTTTGGGCATCGGGACAGAGCAACTGCTCAGGTTGCTGTTGAGCAGTGGTTTGTGTCTATGGGTAGGGTCCTGAAAAGAGTTCCTGTGAGTATGCCGGGTCTGAATCCATACTTTCCGTGGGGGGGCAGGGCTGGGGGGAAGGAGGTTGAGCTGGAGGAGACAGAGGTCTACTCCCTTGGCTAGCGTGGGTGGACTGCGTGGAAGACTGGGTGGTGGATAAATTACTGGACGCATTGTCCGCCATCCACGTCATCACCTGTTCGCACTGTTGTGGTTTCAATAGAGGTGTACCATGTGACCCAGTAAGTTGCGAGATGAAGCTAGGGAGCGAAACTCTGTGGCGTTCCACTGCTCCCTCATCAGAATGTACAGTGTCACCCTGCCCAGGACCATGGCCTCTGCCCCCTACACTACTTGAACGCCCACGCCCGCGCCCTCGACCTCAACCCTTAGCCCTTGGGTTCAACATTTTGTATATTCACCAAACTGTCGAGTTAATATCTGAGGCCAAAACCGTATTCAGTAGACAGTAGAATTACTATCTGAGGCAAAAAAACGTAGTCTTTAGACTCCAGCTATTGCACCGCAAACCACTCAATTTTGCACTGGACTGTAGTTTATATAACTGAGAATAAAAACGTACTCTCTAGACTGCGGCTAGTGTATCGCACACCTCACAATTGTTCACTGGACTGTAGTTTATATAACTGAGTGACAAAAACGTATTCTCTAGACTGCACTACAGATCCCAGCAAGCCAAGGTACAGCAGCAGCAAAAATTAGTACTGAGAGGACTTTGGGCAATTTCATTGGGGTCTGTGTGGACCATGTGCTGTCCTCTTTCTGCCACCAGTGCACAGTGTGCAGCCAAGATGGCGGTAGCTGCACTACAAGTCCCAGCCAGCAGCCAGGAGGAGACAAAAAAAAAAAAAAAACGTGCTTGTAGCCCTTAGAAGGTCTGTTGGGTTCTTTGTGGGTGATTTCTGCCTAACCAAGATCTAAATTCAGGCCCTAACACTCTCCCTGAAAGACAGCAGCTCTATCCCTAATCTCATGCAGGCAGCGTCTGACGCGAGCAGCGTGGGACCAGATTCTTATATTCCCAGGTCATCTGATCTGGCCAGCCAATCCCTGCTATCGACTTGTAGGGGACCCACGTGATGCTAGGAGGTACCAAAGACTCTCCTGCATGTTGATTGGCTGAAAAAAGGCGGCTAACATGCCGGAAGAGGAAGTTGCCATTTCCTCGAGGATCGCGATATGCTCGTCCGAGTAGCGAGTATATGCGAATACCCTAATGCTTGAACGAGCACCAAGCTCGGACTAGCATGTTCGCTCATCTCTAATGGTAACGTTTAGAAATGAGCGAATCATCCAAAATTCGATTCGCTGAATATTCGTCGAACTTTTTATAAGATTCGTATATTCGATGAAACTAGTCGGCGAATCTGCGTACAAATCATACATTTTTATGTGCTGTTTTGCGAACATTCGGCACTAATAACGAATGTTCAGTTTTAAAAGGTACGCAACTTCTTTGAACACGTACGCATGAGCATACAAATTGCGTACGAAAATGACAGGCTTTGCTGGAGCGGAATGGTGGAGCAGGAGGAACGCTCTGAGTCTGACCCCTGGCTACATATGGATACTGTATCAGCAGATGACAGCAGATCATCCGGCTGAGACTGAGATGAGCGTGCCATCCACTCCACTACCTCATCCACTTTCTCCTCCACTACAATTTTGCGCCTTGGTGGGTTAGCCTGGGGGAACAACAGCCAAGTATTTCGAATCCTACAAGTAGAAGCTCCGGCTACAGGTCCTTTGGCACTGCTGCCCTGTGCCACCTTCTCCTTTTTTGGAGCTCGAGGCCTGGCTGGAACTGGACCCCTTTTGCTTATCCATTCCAGACATTTTTCACTTCGCTCTGTGGCCCTGCAGCTGGTCTTTGTCTTTGTCCCTGTCTCTCTCCTTATCTCTCTCCCTGTCTCTCTCCCTATCTCTCTCCCCGTCTCTCTCCCTGTCTCTCTCCCTATCTCTCTCCCTGTCTCTCTCCCCATCTCTCTCCCTGTCTCTCTCTCCCTGCCTGAATAATTAATAGCCCTGCACTTGCCCTCCACTTGCCCTCCACTTGCCCTGCAGTATCCCTGATGTGTAATATGGATTCCCTGAACAATTACACCCCAATTTCAACAAAACAGGTCTCAGAGTCTCAGAACTTCACACAAAGTGCTTCTGCTCGTCTCAGCAGTCACAGCAGAAGTGATGTGTCACTGGCTTACCGAGACTGAGCCAATCAGAGCAAGCCCTGCCCACTAGGTCAGGTGACCGCTTTCTTCCCGGGCTTTTGCTGCACGAATAAAGAACTAACAGTAAAAGTTCTCTAATTACTTGAATTCGTAGGCAACAGTGTATAGAGTAACTTATACGCAGCATTAGCGTACAATTTATCGGACAAGTACGTAGCGAATGCATAGAAAGCCTTAAGAACATTTTTTAATCTAACGGAGCGAATCTCAAAAAATTTGGATTCGCTTCGCAGCGGAACATTTCCAAGATTCGTATCGAATCTACGAAGCGGCGAATAGATTTGCTCATCTCTAGACATCTTCAACCTTGAAGGAATTCTGGTCTCATGCATGTTTGGACTGGCCCCCAAGAGTTGTAGAGAATATTCTCCACGTTCTGACCCAAAGATAAACCACGACAGGAAGTAACCCCACCTGAAGTAGAATCTGCATGAGTTTGTTTCTCCTGAGGGTCTATCAATGTTTTGTGAATTGTAAAGAATCAACTTCTCTGGTGGACCCAAGTTAGCGATTGGTCAGACTTCTTAGAGTAAGTTGCAATTGTTGGTGGCTGAGGCAGGAATGCCTAGGTAGAGTCATCAGGCAGATGTGATGGAGGAAATAGTCAAAGGCTTGACCAATACTTGGACCAG
Organism: Rhinella marina; assembly: GCA_900303285.1. Taxonomy (NCBI): domain Eukaryota; kingdom Metazoa; phylum Chordata; class Amphibia; order Anura; family Bufonidae; genus Rhinella; species Rhinella marina. Next base: position 31,467 of record ONZH01025138.1, on the reverse strand, counting down.
AACCAACTGGAGTGAGAATTCAAAGCTAAGAATTAAGGTGAGACCCGGAGCAGAAGAGGACCACCAGCAGAGAGGACTTTTAACTTTATCAACTAAGAAGTGGAATAATCCTTCAAAAAAAAATCAAAAAAACTGCTGTCATCATGGAGGAGTTCATTCTGCATGCCTTGTTGTCAAGAGTGGACTGAGGTGCTGAAAAAAGCTGAAAGTAACATAGTAACATAGTAACATAGTTTATAAGGCCGAAAAAAGCCCTCTGTCCATCCAGTTCGGCCTGTTTTCCTACAAGTTGATCCAGAGGAAGGCAAAAAACCCCTGTGAGGTAGAAGACAATTTTCCTCACTTTAAGGGGAAAAATTCCTTCCCGACTCCAATCAGGCATCAGAATAACTCCCTGGATCAACGACCCCTCTCTAGTAACTATAACCTGTAATATTATTACCTCCAGAAATACATCCAGGCCCCTCCTGATCTCTTCTAGTGAACTTACCATCACCACCTCCTCAGGCAGAGAGTTCCATAGTCTCACTGCTCTTACCGTAAAGAATCTTCTATGTTTGTGTACAAACCTTCTTTCCTCCAGACGCAGAGGATGTCCCCTCGTCACAGTCACAGTCCTTGGGATAAAGAGATCATGGGAGAGATCTCTGTACTGACCTCTGATATATTTATACATAGTTATTAGATCTCCCCTCAGTCGTCTTTTCTCTAAAGTAAATAACCCTAATTTTGAGAAACTTTCTGGGTCCTGTAGTCCACCCATTCCAGTTATTACTTTAGTTGCCCTCCTCTGAACCCTCTCCAGCTCTGCTATGTCTGCCTTGTTCACAGGAGCCCAGAACTGTACACAGTACTCCATGTGTGGTCTGACTAGTGATGTGTAAAGTGGCAGGACTGTGTTCCCATCACGGGCATCTATGCCTCTTTTGATGCAACCCATTATCTTATTGGCCTTGGCAGCAGCTGTCTGACACTGGTTTCTGCAGCTTAGTTTGCTGTTTACTAAAATTCCTAGGTCCTTCTCCATGTCAGAGTTACCCAATGTTTTACTATTCAGTATGTACTGGTGACTTGCATTATTCCTTCCCATATGCATAACCTTACATTTGTCAGTGTTAAACCTCATCTGCCACTTCTCTGTCCAAGCCTCCAGTCTATCCAGATCCATCTAGCAGTGTACTGTCCTCTGTTGTGTATATACAGTATACTGTCCTCTGTAGTATATATACAGTGTACTGTCCTCTGTAGTATATATACAGTATAATGTCCTCTGTAGTATATATACAGTATACTGTCCTTTGTAGTATATATACAGTGTACTGTCCTTTGTATTATATATACAGTGTACTGTCCTCTGTAGTATATATACAGTGTGCTGTCCTTTGTAGTATGTATACAGTATACTGTCCTCTGTAGTATATATACAGTGTACTGTCCTCTGTAGTATATATACAGTAACTGTCCTCTGTAGTATGTATACAGTGTACTGTCCTCTATAGTATATATACTGTGTACTGTCCTCTGTAGTATATATACAGTATACTGTCCTCTGTAGTATATATACAGTATACTATCCTCTGTAGTATATATACAGTATAATGTCCTCTGTTGTATATATACAGTATACTGTCTTCTGTAGTATATATACAGTATACTGTCCTCTGTTGTATATATACAATATACTGTCTTCTGTAGTATATATACAGTGTACTGTCCTCTGTAGTATATATACAGTATACTGTCCTCTGTAGTATATATACAGTATACTATCCTCTGTAGTATATATACAGTATAATGTCCTCTGTAGTATATATACAGTGTACTGTCCTCTGTAGTATATATACAGTATACTGTCCTCTGTAGTATATATACAGTATACTATCCTCTGTAGTATATATACAGTATAATGTCCTCTGTTGTATATATACAGTATACTGTCTTCTGTAGTATATATACAGTATACTATCCTCTGTAGTATATATACAGTATAATGTCCTCTGTAGTATATATACAGTGTACTGTCCTCTGTAGTATATATACAGTATACTGTCCTCTGTAGTATATATACAGTATACTATCCTCTGTAGTATATATACAGTATAATGTCCTCTGTAGTATATATACAGTGTACTGTCCTCTGTAGTATATATACAGTATACTGTCCTCTGTAGTATATATACAGTATAATGTCCTCTGTAGTATATATACAGTGTACTGTCCTCTGTAGTATATATACAGTATACTGTCCTCTGTAGTATATATACAGTATACTATCCTCTGTAGTATATATACAGTATAATGTCCTCTGTTGTATATATACAGTATACTGTCTTCTGTAGTATATATATACAGTATACTGTCCTCTGTTGTATATATACAGTATACTGTCTTCTGTAGTATATATACAGTGTACTGTTCTCTTCTGTGTTAATTACTTTACACAGTTTAGTGTCATCTGTAAAAAAAATTGGCGCCATGTTTAAAGTGGGTCCAATCTGACTGAGTGCAGGGAACACAAGTAGGCAGGGTCAACAGGAATACTGTAGTGCAGCATAAAGTACTGCACCAGCAGAACCAAATACTGCCACCCCGCCACAGTATTCAATTGTATGTCCATCCTGAAGATAATTCATGAAGGCACATGCATAAGTATCTGATGATCATCTCCCCAGCCATCGGCTGCCAGGAAGGCTTGGCTTCACCCCTGGGCAATGGCCCACCTGGAAATTTCCCTTTAGGATTTTTGGCCAGTCCACCCCTGCTCGTTGGTGTCGAAGAGTCTTCAGACTGATCACAGGATATCTCAGGAGGTCCTGCTGCTGGAACCCCAGGCCTTCTGCCTAAGATATAGAGGAAGGGGGTTCTAGACCACCACATGATTAAATGTTAAACCCACCCCCTTTTAATCTAGATCACCAAGGATAATATTAATCAGCACTTCTACCACAGATAATGCACGGACGCAGGATATTACCATTGAAATATAGCCCTTTCTTCTGCCCTAGACCACCAAAGAAGTTGGGGCTACAAGAGAGCTTGAGAGAATCACATTTTAGCTCCATTTTCTGTTATAGTCCACCAGAGGTCAAATATTAGTCAATTCTGCTACCTTAGCCTAACTAAGATGGGGGCAATACACTAGACCACCAGTGTATTATCCTCTTCCATCTACCTGAGATCACTAAGGAAATGAATGTAGATCAGGGTTTCTTGGTCCTCACCACTGGATCAACCTGGAAGGTGACATAACCATAGTCCATCAGGGAGTCTAATGTTAATCACTCTCTTCTACCCTAGACCACCAGCGAAGGGAGGATCACCATAGAACACAAGATAATCAAATATTAACCCCTTTTCAACCTTGGACCACCAGGGACCACATACAGTCTTAACCCCATCTTTTCCCCTGGACTATTAGGGATAAAATATTAATCAATTTTTCCACCCTAGACCATTCAGAAAGGTGGCATTACATTAGACCAACAGGGAAGCTAATGTCAACCCATATCTTCTACCCTACACCACAAAAAGGGGGGTGGGGGATTACCGTAGAACACAATGGAATTAAATGTTACCCCCCTTTACCCTAGACCACCAGGGATCATTTAGTAACTGCTATCTTCTACCCTAGACCACCAGGGATCATTGGATCATTTAGTAACCCTTATCGTCTACCCTAGACCACCAGGGATCATTTAATAACCTCTATCTTCTACCTTAGACCACCAGGGATCATTTAGTAACCGCCATCTTCTACCTTAGACCACCAGGGATCATTTAGTAACCCTTATCTTCTACCCTAGACCACCAGGGATCATTTAGTAACCCTTATCTTCTACCCTAGACCACCAGGGATCATTTAGTAACCCTTATCGTCTACCATAAACCACCAGGGATCATTTAGTAACTGCTATCTTCTACCCTAGACCACCAGGGATCATTTAGTAACCCTTATCTTCTACCTTAGACCACCAGGGATAATTTAGTAACCCTTATCTTCTACCTTAGACCACCAGGGATCATTTAGTAACTGCTATCTTCTACGCTAGACCACCAGGGATCATTTAGTAACCCTTATCGTCTACCATAAACCACCAGGGATCATTTAGTAACTGCTATCTTCTACCCTAGACCACCAGGGATCATTTAGTAACCCTTATCTTCTACCTTAGACCACCAGGGATCATTTAGTAACCCTTATCTTCTATCGTAGACCACCAGGGATCATTTAGTAACCCTTATTTTCTACCCTAGACCACCAGGGATCATTTAGTAACTGCTATCTTCTACCCTAGACCACCAGGGATCATTTAGTAACCCTTATCTTCTACCCTAGACCACCAGGGATCATTTAGTAACCCTTATCGTCTACCATAGACCACCAGGATCATTTAGTAACTGCTATCTTCTACCTTAGACCACCAGGGATCATTTAGTAACCCTTATCTTCTACCTTAGACCACCAGGGATCATTTATTAACCCTTATCTTCTACCTTAGACCACCAGGGATCATTTAGTAACCCTTATTTTCTACCCTAGACCACCAGGGATCATTTAGTAACTGCTATCTTCTACCCTAGACCACCAGGGATCATTTAGTAACCCTTATCTTCTACCCTAAGACCACCAGGGATCATTTAGTAACCCTTATCGTCTACCATAGACCACCAGGGATCATTTAGTAACTGCTATCTTCTACCTTAGACCACCAGGGATCATTTAGTAACCCTTATCTTCTACCTTAGACCACCAGGGATCATTTATTAACCCTTATCTTCTACCTTAGACCACCAGGGATCATTTATTAACCCTTATCTTCTACCTTAGACCACCAGGGATCATTTAGTAACCGCTATCTTCTACCTTAGGCCACCAGGATCATTTATTAACCCTTATCTTCTACCTTAGACCACCAGGGATCATTTAGTAACCCTTATCTTCTACCTTAGACCACCAGGATCATTAAGTAACCGCTATCTTCTACCTTAGGCCACCAGGGATCATTTATTAACCCTTATCTTCTACCTTAGACCACCAGGGATCATTTAGTAACCCTTATCTTCTACCTTAGACCACCAGGGATCATTTAGTAACCCTTATCTTCTACCCTAGACCACCAGGGATCATTTAGTAACCGCTATCTTCTACCTTAGACCACCAGGGATCATTTATTAACCCTTATCTTCTACCTTAGACCACCAGGGATCATTTATTAACCCTTATCTTCTACCTTAGACCACCAGGGATCATTTAGTAACCCTTATCTTCTACCTTAGACCACCAGGGATCATTTAGTAACCCTTATCTTCTACCTTAGACCACCAGGGATCATTTAGTAACCCTTATCTTCTACCCTAGACCACCAGGGATCATTTAGTAACCGCTATCTTCTACCTTAGACCACCAGGGATCATTTATTAACCCTTATCTTCTACCTTAGACCACCAGGGATCATTTAGTAACTGCTATCTTCTACTGTAGACCACCAGGGATCATTTAGTAACCCTTATCTTCTACCGTAGACCACCAGGGATCATTTAGTAACCCTTATCTTCTACCTTAGACCACCAGGGATCATTTAGTAACCCTTATCTTCTACCTTAGACCACCAGGGATCATACATTAATCACCTCTACCCTAGACGGATCAGGAAGAGGACATGACACTAGATGTCCAGGAAATGAAACATTAACCCCTTAGTTATTGTAGAGCCCCCCGATCTGAGGGTGGGTGTATCAAGCCATTAACCCCTTCACCGCCAGTATTTTTCAGATAATCTTATACATGAACCAGGGTAAACGATTCCTTTTACCCGCGTCTTGCCGCCCCCCTTTCGCTGTTGGACCGTTTTCCGCCATCTCTCTTCCCTTCTTGGATTACAAGTTTCATTACCTGTTTACGAGTCTCGGCTCTGGCTTTACGAGACCAGCAACAATCTCAATGCACTTCCAGCAAGATTATTAAAATGGAACAATAACGGAGGACGGCGGGAAATGGCTTCTCAGCCACTTCTATATATTTATAGTAAAGCGCCAAACCCGTCCGGGCTGCAGAATAGAAAATGGCCGCTCTGCCGTCTTCTCATTCGTTTTTTCATGTCTTAGTCACTTCGGGTTTTCTTTATTCAGGAGGAAAAGTCTTTAAGATCGGCATAAAATGTTCTTAGGTCGGTGTCAGCTTTACTGTGATGAAAGCCGCGCTATTCCAGCTCGCAGAAGACCTCTAAAATCCCCGGTAAATACCCATCCCTGAGCCGTCTGCCGCCAGCATGGTGCAAATCCTATCCAACTGTTCTTCTGTCTCTGGGAAAGCTGGGTGACAAGCAATATGGCTGCTACTGCAACTTCCCATGCATCACATGAATAATAATAATAATAATCTTTAATTATATGGCGCCATCAGCGAAGACATCAGTGTTGGTCCCATGTTCATATGTGCCCATATTGCTGAGAACAATGATGTTTTATTATATGCAAATGAGCCTCTAGGAGCAATGGGGGCGTTACCATTACACCTAGAGGCTCTGCTCTCTCTACAACTGCTGCGCCCTCTCCACTTTGATTGAGAGGACCAGGCAGTGTAAACATCAGCACATCTGGACCTGTCAATGAAAGTGCAGAGGCCGCAGCAGCTGCAGAGAGAGCAGAGCCTCTTGGTGTAATGGTAACGCCCCCTTTGCGTATATGAAAACATCATTTTTCTCAGCAATGCGGACACATATGAAGATTGGACCGACACAGATGTCTTCAGTTGCAAAGTGCACATGTAACAGGTCAGCCAGTGTCATAGGGACAAAACTGCTGACAGATGCCCTTTAATGTAATGCATGAGCAGATTTGAAACTCAGAAGAAAAGCTGGGTGACAACTCTGTGAGACGTGTATTAGTCACCACATTGGTTGTCACACAGGCAGGGGCATTGCTAGGGTCTCAAAAATAACCAGCAGCACATACCTCTCAAATTCAGGGCCTCCAGGCGACGTCTCCTCCAATGTAGATCTTCTCTGTCATCCATTTGGTCCGGACATCTTCTCTCAGCCTCGTCTCTGCAGAGTGTGACACACGGACATCTTAGCTTCCTTACATTTCTATTATCATCCCCCAACCTGGAGTCCCCACAGTGTTATCCTACTACTACTCGCTGTGCCCCCCAATACCCCCAAATATTATCCTGAGAAATACTAGTGCCTCCCATAGTAATAGTGCTCCTGATAGTCCCACCAATATTAATTCCCTTCTAGAATGCCCTCATTAATAATACTGCCCCCCACTGTGCTCCCAACTGTGATAATTCTCCACGAGAGTACCTCCATTAGTAGAGGAGCCCTCCAGTATTAATAATGCCCTCACAGAGCCCCTAGTATTTATAATGTCCCCTACTGTTATAATGCTTGCCCTTAAGTGCCCCAGTATTTATATTGCTCCCTACTGTTATAATGCTCTCCCTGTAGTACCCCCAGTATTTATACTACCTCCTACTGTTATAATGCTCTCCCTGTAGTACCCCCAGTATTTATACTGCCTCCTATTGTTATAATGCTTGCCCTGAAGTGCCCCAATATTTATATTGCCCCCTACTGTTATAATGCTCCCCCTGTAGTGCCCTCAGTATTTATATTGTCACTACTGTTATAATACTCCCCCTGTAGGGCCCTCAGTATTTATATTGCCACTACTGTTATAATGCTCCCCCTGTAGTGCCCTCAGTATTTATATTGCCCCTACTGTTATAATGCTCTCCCTGCAGTGCCCCCAGTATTTATAATGCCCCTACTGTTATCATGCTCTCCCTGCAGTGCCCCCAGTATTTATAATGCCCCTACTGTTATAATGCTCCCCTGTAGTGCCCCCAGTATTTATATTGCCCCCTGTAGTTATATTCCTCCCTTTAGTGTCCTCAGAAATTATAATCCCTCATCCCTCCACCATACGGTCTGATGTAAATAACATTATTTCCCTCCTCTATAGAGTCCCATGTAAATACCATCACACCATCTCTCCAGCCCTCTCCAATATACAGCCCAGTGTAAACAACATCACTTCCCTCCCACAGCCACCTTCAACATACAGTCCCAGTTAAATAACCACAACCGCCAACATTCCTCTGCCTCTCCCTTCACTTACCTCTCCTCATGTACAGACATCACCACAGCTTCTTCTCCTCTTCACTGCCAATCTGTCCTGCACTTGTCACATGATGGTGACATCATTGCAGGTCCTTCACAACCACTGCCTGTTTTACTGGTCACATGACCTGTGATGTCATCACAGGTCCTTCAGCTCTTCTAGTACATTCAATTCAATTGTATTTTGCGTCCTGAGTTTCTAGCTGGCAGGCAGGACATTCGAGGCCTGGGACAAAACATCCGGGGCCCAGGCTGCAATGTTTTAGCCTAGCAACGCCTCTGCTCAGAACAAGACACGTTTTAAGAATTCCGCTCTCACAGACCATAACTAATGGGCACTGTATGGTATGGTGAAGTGGGCACTGTATAAAATCGGGCACTATAGACAGGACACCATGAACGGCAGACCCTGGATGTCAGCAAGCTGCTGTTGATAGACCTTGTTGCTTTAATGTGAGAGATTCCCTGCATGTTCACCCAAGTTATAAAAGGAATACAAATATGATTAAATCCTATATGAAATCTGTCAACAGCTGTCATCCTGCTTGCTGATGGTTTCCAAACAGCAACTTATTTTACCTTCTGTAAAAAAAAAATGAATTCATGAAAGTGAAAATGACCGTGAAGATATAAGACAGAGATGTCCAGGGTGGAGCTTGTGGTCCTTGAGGGCATCTCAGACGGAGTTTTAGTAAAATATGTTTATTTTACACGTTTGGTTCCAGCATAAACCGTTGAGAACAGCGGCAGGAATGAGTCTTTGTGCGATGGCTCGGAGTTAAGCAGGTAATGTAGCAAAACGGGGCAGAGGCGCTGCAGGATTCTCCGCTTTATAAAATGGGTTATTAGGAGCAGGCGGAGAGAGGACGGCTCGTAATACGGCTTTATAGATCACCGGCGAGATCTCCTCCGGAATATTGTCTTCTGTATCAGCGACCAGAAGGCATATTAAAACTTTGCCGTCTGGGAAGATTTGCAGCCCGTCACATGAAAGGCATTAACCGCGCGTTCTCATCTTCTTAACACTTTGTTTCTAGAAGATTTTCCTGATATCTGTGGATAAAAAAGACCAGCGGTTACGGCTCCACCTGGTATTGTCACCCAGCTTTACCAGAGCCCTGAACAGAAATGTCAGAGACAGAAAAGTAACGTACAGGCTCAGGGACTGATGAATTCTGCTCAGTCTGGGCTAAAAATCATGTTTTCAATTGGTCAAATGCCGCCAGTTTTTCCCCCACAGCGTTCCCTCTCAGTGAATCTGCTGCTTTCACACTGGGCTGCACTGACTGTGCTTTCCTAATGGCTAGCTGTTAGGTAAGAATCTGACATCTGGATTAGTGTTGAGCGAGAAATTCGATCCGAATTTCAAGGAAAATGCGATTTACCAAATTTCTCCATGCTTTGTGGCAGCGAAACGATTTTCCGTCAAATGGCGGTAAAAAAATAAATAAAATCATACTTACCTCATCCATTTGATTGTGAAGAGCTGGCCGCCGCCATCTTTTTTGAAGATCCTGATCGAAATCCCACGCGTGGTGATGTATGACGTCATCATGCCAGGCGACGTGGTGATATCATCACGGGCCACGTGAGATTTCGCACTGGATTTCCAATCAAGATAGTGGCAGCCGGCTCTTCACAATCAAATGATTAAGGTAAGTATGGTTTTATTTTATTTTTTTAAATTTTACGCGTTAATATCACTGTCAGATGCCTCGATGGGACGGCACAGTCACCGCTTCCCGTCATTGCTCCCGCTACTTACAAAGAAATGCACTTGATGACGAAGTAATTCATCACAAATAAAGATGAGCGAAGCGATTCGTCGATTTATTGATTCATATCGAATCTTGGAAATTTTCAGCTGCGAAGCGAATATTAGGTGATTCGCTTTGGCTTTGTACGCATTCACTACGTAGTTGCCCTATAAATTATACGCTGTTGCGTATGAATTAAATTCATTAGCGAACTTTTACTGTTAGTTCATTTATCGTGCGCAAAAGTCCGGGAAGAATGCGGTCACCTGACCTAGTGGGCAGGGCTTGCTCTGATTGGCTCAGGCTCGGTAAGCCAGTGACGCATCACTTCTGCTGTGACTGCTGAGATGAGCAGAAACACTGTGTGTGAAGTTCTGAGACTCTGAGACCTGTTTTGTTAAAATTGGGGTATAATTGTTCTGGGAATCCATATTACACATATCAGGGATACTGCAGGGCCAGTGCAGGGCCAGTGCAGAGCTAGTAATTAATCAGGCAGGGAGAGAGAGACAGGGAGAGATAGGGAGAGACAGGAAGAGAAACAGGGAGAGATAGGTAGAGACAGGGAGAGAGAGACAGGGAGAGAGACTGGGAGAGAGAAACAGGGAGAGAGACAGGGAGAGAGAGACAGGGAGAGAAACAGGGAGAGATAGGTAGAGACAGGGAGAGAGAGACAGGGAGAGAAACAGGGAGAGATAGGTAGAGACAGGGAGAGAGAGACAGGGAGAGAGACTGGGAGAGATAGGGAGAGACAGGGAGAGAGACAGGGAAAGAGACAGGGAGAGAGAAACAGGGAGAGAGACAGGGAGAGATAGGTAGAGACAGGGAGATACAGGGACAAAGACCAGCTGCAAGGCCACAGAGTGAAGTGAAACATGTCTGGAATGGATAAGCAAAAGGGGTCCAGTTCTAGGCAGACTTTAAAAAAAAGGAGAAGGTGGCACAGGACAGAAGTGCCAAAAGACCTGTAGCCGGAGCATCTACTTGTAGTAATCTCAATACTTGTCCGTTGTTCCACCAGGCGAACCCTCCAAGGCGCAAAATTGTAGTGGAGGAGAAAGTGGATGAGGTAGTGGAGTGGATGGCACGCTCATCTCAGTCTCAGCCGGATGATCTGCTGTCATCTGCTGATACAGTATCCATATGTAGCCAGGGGTCAGACTCAGAGCGTTCCTCCTGCTCCACCATTCCTCTCCAGCAAAGCCCGTCATTTTTGTATACAATTTGTATGCTCATGCTCAAAGAAGTTGCGTATCGTTTTACCTGAACGTTTAGTGCGCAAATGTTCGCTAAAAGCCATATAATAACATATATTTTGTATGCAAATTCAACTAATCTATTCATCGAATATACGAATCTTAGGAAAATTTCGGCGAATAAAATTTTACATGATTCACTCATCTCTAATCACAAAGCAAATTATTTTGTAAAATTTGGCGAAGCGGCCAAATCGAATATTCCAATACTTCACTCATCTCTAATCCGAATATTCAACATTTAACCATATGTGTTACTTCATTATTTCAAGCACGTTGTCCTCCTGGGTGCAGTTATTCTGCTTCTTCCGCTTTCTTCCAGGCCCCCGCATATGCTAATGAGGACTGTGAAGTCAGGGAGGCTGGCTCTTGCATCTTTCACCCCAAATTAGCTGCTCCCTCTTCTTGCCTCCCCCCCTCCCTTGATTGACATTTCAGAGCAGTGGTGATGCCATCTCCTCGCCTCTACCCATCTTGTGCTGGCGCTCTCTGTCTCCTCCAGGGCGCCTGTGCAGTGCAGCTGGCTTCTCTCCTTGAGTGCTGTGTACAGTGATGGCGGAATGCATGGGGTGAACCTTACAGGCGCTCACTGCCACCCCGGTCAGAGAATAGCTGGAGACAGGTGCTGGACGTCGAGCTTCACTGCGCAGGTGCCCTGGAGGAGAAAGAGAGGTAAAGGGATGACAATACCACTGCTCTGAAATATCAATCGAAGGGCGGAAACAAGAAGAGGGTGCAGCTGACTTTAATTAAAGGGGTTCTCCCACCAATAATATTCTACAGTCTTCAAACCAGCCCCTGCATCTGAATACTTTTGTAATTGCATGTAATTAAAAATTTAGCATAGCCACTGAGTTATTCAGTAAAATGTATCAGTATAGCGCCACCTGCTGTTGGTTTTTTTTTTATTTCTCTGTCCTGCTCACTGAGATGGTCGCAGATGCTCAGTTTCTTTCTTCAGTCTCGTCCTGAGCTGTGATAGGGAGAGAGCCATAGCAGAAAGGACATGTCCCCTTAGCTGCATCAGAAAGGAGACTCCCCTGAGCTTGATATAAATCTAGCAGAGCAATGAATGAGGAGATCTCTGGATCCATGTGAGGTGCAGGGCTGGTTCTAGCTTTGTTAGAAAGAGATCGTCAAGTACTATATGATATCTGATTAATTACACCAGTCATGGGAGAACCCCTATAAAGGATACAAGATCCGGCCTTGACTCTGTACTGCAGCAGCTTTAATTCACATATAAACACAGTCTTCAGGGTCTTAATTGGTGTTTAGCCTTCGGATGTTTCCATTCACTGACAACTAACAGAGACTGTAAAAATAGCAACAAAATGAAACTCAGCGATTGTTACAAAGTTGCAGAACTTTCCATGATACAATGATTAAGATTTATTTAGAGAAAAAAGGAAACATCCCACAAAGTCTCTGCCCCCCATATATTACACTTACAGGACCGTGATCTCATCAGATGTAGAAGCTGAGATACGAGGGGCTGTATGTCAGGATGCCATAGCTACATGACATCTCCATCCTTATCTACAATAACACAGAATCAGAGAGAACCTTATTACTTTACACAGCATTCGGGGCTAATGTTCATGTGTCTTTACTGAGGCTTCTCTCTGGCCTTTCTGCCATAAAGCCCAGAGTGGTGGAGGCTGCTGTGATGGCTGACTTGGAAGTATCTCCCATCTGGACACAGGATCTTTGGAGCTCAGTCAGACTGACCACTGGGTTCTCGGTCACTTCTCTTACCAAGGCCTTTTCCCATCAATACTTAGTTTGGTGGGTCGCCCAGCTCTAGGAAGAGTCCTGGTTGTTCCAAATTGCTCCCAATTAGGAATTATGGAGACCACTGAGCTCTTGTGAACTCTCAGTCCAGCAGAAATTGTTGTCCCATTCTCCAGATCTGAGCCTCCACACAATGATGACCTCCACAGATGACCCCAAAGATAAAAGTCTAAGGGGGTCAGATCGGGAGACCTTGGGGGCCATTCAACTGGCCTACGACGACCAATCCACTTTCCAGGAAACTGTTCATCTAGGAATGCTCGTACCTGACACCCATAATGTGGTGGTGCACCATCTTGCTGGAAAAACTCAGGGAACGTGCCAGCTTTAGTGCATAAAGAGGGAAACACATCATCATGTAGCAGCTGAATGGTCCCCAAGGTCTCCCGATCTGACCCCCTTAGACCTTTATCTTTGGGGTCATCTGAAGGCAATTGTCTATGCTGTGAAGATACGAGATGTGCAGCCCCTGAAACTATGGATACTGGAAGCCTGTGCTAGCATTTCTTCTGTGTGTGAAGAGTGGGAGAAGAGGGTTGCATTGACAATCCAACACAATGGGCAGCACTTTGAACACATTTTATAAGTGGTCAGAAACTTGTAAATAACTCATGAAAGAATAAAGTTACGTTAAAACCAAGCACACCATTGTTTTTCTTGTGAAATTCTCAATAAGTTTGATGTGTCACATGACCCTCTTCCCATTGAAAAAACTAAAGTTGGATCCAAAATGGCCGACTTCAAAATGGCCGCCATGGTCACCACCCATCTTGAAAAATTTCCCCTCCTCCCTTATACTAATCTCATTGCTGAGTACTAGCCGTAAACATGGCTGACTCAGTGCTCATGTTCTGTACCTATTGACTGGTGTGCTAGTTCCGCCACTTCTGGTGATGTCCGCGCTGTCAGCAGTGACCCCGCTATCTTCTGGGGGGGGGGGGGGTGTTTGCATTATTAATCCATTCATTACGCGGATGTTTCTATTGTTCTGTGTCGAGTTTTAATAAATAGCTCATTAGTATTAACACGAGGCGTTGTGCTAACTGATCCAATAATAACGACTGTATCTGCAATTCTAATTAACACCTTGTACAGTGACACTTCTACAGTAATTACTGATCTCCGCGCCGGCGTCCCTGATAGAAGGATCGTGCCGTGTGCGGGTGTACACAGCTGCTGGAAAGTCTGCTGTGAACCCTTCAGAATTTTCTACATACATTTGACCTACAACTACATCGGTGGTTCACACAAGTCCTACAAGTAGATAAAAATAATCAAATCAAACTATTGAATAATAGACTTGGCAATTTAGTAATAGAAGGAAATCAACCAATATCCCATGGCTGAGTCTGGTGCTTTCAATCAATGATGTGACAATCAGAGGCCTATCAAAGTCTAATCAACACCTGTGCATGGAAGGGTATCATGGCACGAAGAAAGGAGATTTATGAGGGGGCTGCTACACGTTCAGGTATGTTGATGCAGTTTTTGAAGCTCAAACCAGGAGTAGTATCTGTTCTTAATATTTTCTTTCCTTTGTATGGTCCATTTCTGATTTAGGCTTTAAAAACTGTATTAAAACATAAACAAGTGGTAACACCCTCAGGACCTCAGAAGAAGAGTTGTTGATGCTCGCCAGGTTGGTAAAGGTTACACAGCATTGCTAAGGAGTTTCAACTCCACCAACCCACAGTCAGACAGTAGTGTACAAATGGAGGAGATTCAAGACTATTATTACCCTTCTCTAGAGTAGTCAACCAGTAAAGATCACAAAAGGCAAGAGCAAGGCAGTTTAATAGCCTTCTGGCTTGTCCAGGTAAACTTTAGCAAACTGCAAGTGGGCAGCAATGTTGTTTTTGGAGAGCAACAGCTTTCTCCAACGATACCATTGTTGTTCAGTTTGTTCTTGAGGGTAGTGTCACGCGAGGTCGGCGTCGCGCTCCCTCTGCACGACATCGCCGGACCTCTCCGCCCCCCTAGAGACGAGCAATAGGGAATTGAAGTGCTGGTCTTGTCAGCCAGCACTTCATGAGTTAATTCTCTGTTTGGGTTTAGCCATGTGGTGCTGATCACACCACATGGCTACTTTACATATTGTTTGGACAGCTTGCTCCGCCTCAGGTCATGTGATGCTGGCCACATCACATGATCCTGGGCGGGCTATTTAAAGATGGCAACTGCCTCACTCAGATGCCTGTGATTAGTCTTCTGAGATCAGTGCTGTGTGTTGGACCTTGCTGTTGGATTATTGGTATATTGGATTTTGGCTTCGGACTTAGACTACGCTTTTGCGATTTCCCTCGGTATTTGACATGACCTCCTGTTCTTGACTTGGCTTGCTGACTATTCTGCTATTGTGTTTGTTCTGTCTGTGTTCGTCTTTCCCTGTGTTCCCTTCCCTTCCCTGTGCACGTACTCAGCATAGGGACCGTCTCCAAGTTACGGTTTTGCCGCCTAGGGCATCTACTGTAAGTAGGCAGGGAAAGAGGTGGGGTTCAGACAGGGCACACTATCCCTTGTTTCCCTGTCGTGACAGGTAGACTTGTGAACATTAACGTTCGTTAGTGACAAAGGCCTTTAGTTGCTTAGAGGTTATCTTGCGTTCCTTTTGCGACATCATGGACTATTACACGCCTTGCTCTTTGCATTATCTTTGTTGGTCAACCACTTCTGGTGAGATTAATAATGGTCTTGAACTTCCTTGATTCGTGCACAATCTGACCGATTGTGGATTGCAGTCCAAACTCTTCAGAGATGGTTTTGTGACCTTTTCCCGCCTGATGAGCATCAATAAGTCTACCTCTGAGGTCCTCAGAAATCTCCTTTGCTCTTGCTATGATGCACTTCCAAGAACATGTGTTGTAAAGATCAAAGTTTGATAGATTCCTGTTCTTCATATAAAACAGGTCGCCCTCTGACACCTGATTGCCGCCCCATTGATTGAAAACATCTGACTAAATTCATCTTCAAATTATCTGCTAATCCTAAAGGTTCACATACTTTTTCCTCTCACAGACCTGTGATATTGGAACATTTTCCTCAATGAATAAATGACCAAGTCTAATATTTGTAACTCAATTGTTTGATTCGGTTTTCTTTTGTTATCTACTTTTAGGGCTTGTGTGAAAATCTGATGTAGTTTTAGGTCACATTTATAGAGACATATAGAAAATTCTGAAGGGTTCACAAACTTTCAAGCACAACTGAAGGTAGACAGGAAGAAAACAAATAAATAAAACTGGTATAAAATAGATAGATAGATAGATAGATAGATAGATAGATAGATAGATAGATAGATATTATTGGGGCGGTTTTCCCGAGCAGTCAGTAAATAAGCAGGCTGCTGTCTGTTCCGTCTAATCACATTAGTAAATGAGCTCATTACTTCTGGGGTGAAAATTGCAAAAAAAGAAACAGCAAATTAACTGAACAAACCATAAAGCAGATTGACGGGAACATCGCACGTTCCGCCGGATCTATCACGTGAACTCTGCCCCTCTGCTAAGGAGCTGGAAGGCGCAGTCAAGATGCTGTCTCGGTTGTAGATCAGTAGCACGGCCATGGGGTAATAGGCT
This sequence comes from Rhinella marina, assembly GCA_900303285.1. Lineage (NCBI taxonomy): Eukaryota > Metazoa > Chordata > Amphibia > Anura > Bufonidae > Rhinella > Rhinella marina. The sequence continues at coordinate 14,959 of ONZH01025138.1, read as the reverse complement.
TTGCTTAGCAATTCAGCCATGTTTATTTTCTCTGCTTGCTGTCAGTGAATGAAAATATTCACGTGCTAGGTAAGCACATCAGCAGTACACATCATTCTGGTTACAATGTATCAGAGCAGGTAAAATATATTAGGTTGGATTCCAGAACGCGCTGTCTAGACCGGATACAATTGTAGCAAACCCTCAGCTGGGACACGTTAGATCTTTATCAGGAGTCGTGTGAATCTGAAGTTGTTTTCTGCCAGGTTCTGCTCCTTGAAGTGCATCCAACCAGGAAATCACTATGGAGCAGAAGGAGGGGCTGTGAAGTGAGGCTCCGCCTCCTGTGCACTTTTGTAATTGTATTTGGAGTCTGGACATTATTGCTACTATGCACTGCCATCAACTCCTTACTTTAGTGCACTTTAAAGGGTTAACTCGTCCTGAGATTTATGCCCAACTTGTGCACAACATGTGCACAACTTGTTCACATTAAGAGACTTTGGAAATCTCCAGCCCGTGCACTGAGAAGCTAGTCATTTTACACTGTTGTCATAAGGGACTATGCAGAGTTGAGATTTTCAGGGGAATAGCCAGACACAGTGAACTTTTAACCTTCTGTTTTAGCTCTATTATTTATGACTAAAAACTGCTTGGTCATTCCCATTGACTTATTTTAAGGCGCAATACTAATCTATGGCAGCCCTGAACTGCAACATTGTTTCTGTTTAGGCTGTGCTTCTCAAGCTTCAGCCCTCCCACTAGAAGTTTCTAGATCAATTAGAAACTGTATAAAAGTAGAACTGTCCCTAGTTTTCTGCAGATAGAGACCAGTGTTTAGTAGGAGACACTCTGCCAGACTGAACAAGTGATTATAAGAAGATGCCGAGAGGGGGATACCCTGCCCAACGACTGAGCCACAGATTCTGGGACACCAACACTTGGACCAGGGAGGCAGCCAGACAACTGAGCCACAGACCCTGGGCCACCAGCCCTTTGGTCAGGGTACCATCCTTGTGAAAAAGAGAGGGACAGCTAGCTCAGGTCTTTCCTCAGCATGGAAACTTCTTCTACCAGATGGGAGACCAGAGAAGACATATTAGTGCCTTGCCTTGTTTTGTATTAGTTCCTCACACTCGTTTACTGCAAACCCTTACTCTCTGGACCTATTTCCTATCTGGTTTAGATCTATTGCTTATGTCTGAAGACTTGTTTTTATCTGGAAAAAACTGCTTACTCATTCCCATAGACTTGCATTGAAACTATATACAAGTGTATGGCAGACTGGAATTGCAACATTGTTTCTGTTTAGGTTGTACTTCTCGAGCTTAAGCCCTCCCACTAGAAGTTTCTAGATCAGTTAGAAACTTATAAAAGTGTAACAGTCAGAGTCCCTAGTTTTCTGCAGATAGAGACCAGTGTTTAGTAGTAGACACTTTGCCAGACTGTGCAAGTGATTATAAGAAGATGCAGAGAGGGGGAAACCCTGCCCAAAGATTGAGCTGCAGACCATGGGCCACCAACACATGGACCAGGGAGCCAGCCAAATCCTTACTCTCTGGACCTATTTCCCATCTAGTTTAGCTCCATTGCTCATGTCTGAAGATTTGTTTTTATCTGGAAAAAACTGCTTAGTCATTCCCATAGACTTGCATTGAAACTATATACAAGTGTATGGCAGAATGGAATTGCAACATTGTTTCTGCTTAGGCTGTACATCTCCACTCCACCGCTTCCACTAGAATGTTCTAGTTCGATTAGAAACTGTATAAAATGGGAACAGTCCTAGCCCCTAGTCTGCAGATAGGGACCACGTTTCTGTAGGAGAGACTCTGATAGACGACACGAGTGACCAGAAGAAGATGTTTAGATGAGGACACCCTGCCGCAGACCCTGTGCCAGGATACCAACCTTCTGAGAGAGAACTGAACGGCTAGCTCAGGCCTTTTCTCAGCATGAAGCCTTCTTCTGCCCAGTAGCAGGAAAAGCCAGCTTAGTGCACTGCCTGTACTGGTTTGCACTTGAGTTCCTCCAGTAAAAAAGCATACTGGTTTACTGCAGACCCCGACTCTCCGGACTTATTTCTCATTGGGGTACACCACATCTTACCATTCCTGATCCGGAGAGAGCAGCAACATATGGTGACATCTCGATGGTGTCCATGGGACCCAGCGTAGTGTTGGGGCCACCCCAAACCCTGACTCTCTGGACCTATTTTCTATCTGGTTTAGGTCTGTTATTTATGTCTGAAGACTTGTTTATATCTGGAAAAAAACTGCTTAGTCATTCCCATAGACTTGCATTGAAACGATATATAAGTGTATGGCAGAATGGAATTGCAACATTGTTTCTGTTTAGGCTGTACTTCTCCACTCCACAGCTTCCAGTAGAATGTTCTAGTTCAGTTAGAAACTGTATAAAATGGGAGCAGTTGGAGCCCCTAGTGTGCAGATAGGGACCACTTTTCTGTAGGAGAGACTCTGCTAGATGGCACGAGTGACCAGAAGAAGATGTTTAGACGAGGATACCCTGCCGCAGACCCTGTGCCAGGATACCAACCTTCTGAGAGAGAATTGGACAGCTAGCTCAGGCCTTTCCTCAGCATGAAACCTTCTTCTGCCCAGGAGGAGACTGGAAAAGCCAGCTCAGTGCACTCTTTGTAGCAGTTTGCACTTGAGTTCCTCCAGTAAAGAAGCACACCAAGACCCAACTCTCCGGCCTTATTTCTCATTGGGGTGCACCACACCTTACCATCCCTGATCCGGAGAAAGCAGCAACACGTGGTGGCGTTGGGGCCACCCCAAACCCGGCCATTGCAGTAGCTGTCAGGCGGGTATATACCAGGAGGAAGAGACTACACTGTAACTGCTTATATGGATTCAGGAGCACAAGGAAGTTTACTTGTCACTGGCATCTGCCGGTTGTCGCATCTTGCCAGTTGTCATGGATTCGCTTTGCAGCAGCTGAATACCAATATCAAGTTAACGGTGCAAAAAGAAACAGAAAGATACACAAGGAATACAGATATAAAGTACAATATAGAAAGGACAATGCAACAACTTTACCACTAGGCGGCATCTTACACTTTTATACTATGTAATCTTTTACAGCGCCCCATGAGGTTGGGAGTGGTATTACACATTATATGAACGAAGGTCTAAACACTAGAGCTGGTTGTATAGCTATAGGGCGTTCAGTGGTTGCAGTTGTGACTGGACCCTGGTGTCAGATGGGGGCGCAATGACGCGTCTGCTACCTAATAGGACCGCAGTCTTATACCGTTGATAGGACACATTTCGTGGCACGTTAGCTCTCTGGTTCCATTGAGGAATGAGGTGTTGGGATGAGGAGTGAATGTATTTTTAGAAGATTGCTATCCTAGTTATTGTTCATCCTGTTCTTCCTGCTTCATGCATAGAAAACTATGACTATGTGAATTTCCTTACCGATTTGCATTCTGTCTTGAGGCTACCCGGAGCATCCCCGCGGCAGTGACGCGGTTAAATCTGCCATCTTGGTTTTCTTAGAAAGGACTATTGGATTTGCCATAAAGCGAGTGTGCTCTGGGCCCTGCCGTGGCCCGTCTGGCATGTTTAACCAGTGATTAATAATTTAGGTTGTATTTAAAAGCCGAGCCGAGAAAAGCTAACACTATGTTTATTAGAGAGCATTAGGATGGTATCAGCAGCTGCAGGAGACACCTCTCAGCCGCGTCCGTGAAATATAGCCGCCAGAGGAAAACTGCCGTAATGGATACATGTTACCCAGATGTAGCAGAGCTGACCGCGCCACTTAGCCGAGATGCAGCGGTTGTGCTTTTTGATACTTCTTTGCAATCAGAACCAGTTTGAGGTTTCTACGGTCCAGTAAAAAGACCTTCTCTGACCATGACCCCATGACAAACCTTCCTGTCCCCCTTTTTGTGGCTGGCAGTACTGGCAGAGGAACACTAGATCCTACCTGCACTTACGAAACGAAATCTGGATTCTGATTGGTTACTACATGTACCAGGAGACTCTGAAGCTCAAGGTCTCCCAGCAGTGTCTGGTCATGTGGTATTAATTGGATGTTGTATGGCAGCATTACCTGAGCGGCCTATGGCGGTATTATTAATGTACTGTATTGGCATGAAACTTTATTATTATTTGGGGGCTGTAAAGCGGAGTAATTTCATCATATTATTGACAGTATATGGAGGTATTAATTGAGAGATGTGTAGTGGTATAATTTATGCATTTTATTGACATTGTATGGCGGTATTAGTTGAGCACTGTATGGTGGCATAATGTAAGCATTTTATTGACAGTATATGTCTTTATTAGTTGAGCAGTATATAGTAGCATAAATTAATAATTGTATTCACAGTATGTGGTGGTATTAGTTGAGCACTGTATAGTGGCTAATTTAAGGATTTTATGGACAGTATATGTCAGTTTTAGTTGACTTTTATATAGTGGTATAATTTAACCACTCTTTGGCTGGTATTATTTGGGCACCGTATGGAGATTTATTTGAGCACGGTATGGCTGTTATTATTCGGGCACTATATGGCTGGTATTATTTGGGCACTATATGGCTGGTATTATTTGGGCACTATATGGCTGGTATTATTTGGGCACTGTATGGCTGGTATTATTTGGGCACTGTATGGCTGGTATTATTTGGGCACTATATGGCTGGTATTATTTGGGCACTGTATGGCTGGTATTATTTGAGCACTGTATGGCTGGTATTATTTGAGCGCTGTATGGCTGGTATTATTTGAGCGCTGCATGGCTGGTATTATTTGGGCATTGTATGGCAGGTATTATTTGGGCACTGTATGGCTGGTATTATTTGAGCGCTGCATGACTGGTATTATTTGGGCATTGTATGGCTGGTATTATTTGGGCACTGTATGGCTGGTATTATTTGAGCGCTGCATGGCTGGTATTATTTGTGTACTGTATGGCTGGTATTATTTGTGCACTGTATGGCTGGTATAATTTGGGCACTGTATGGCAGGTATTATTTTGGCACTGAATGGCTGGTATTATTTGTGTGCTGTATGGCTGGTATTATTTGAGCGCTGTAATGGCTGGTAATATTTTGGGCACTGTATGGCTGGTATTATTTGAGCGCTGTATGGCTGGTATTATTTGAGCGCTGTATGGCTGGTATTATTCTGGCACTGTATGGCTGGTATAATTTGAGCGCTGTATGGCTGGTATTATTTGAGCGCTGTATGGCTGGTATTATTTGAGCGCTGTATGGCTGGTATTATTTGAGCACTGTATGGCAGGTATTATTTGTGCACTGTATGGCTGGTATTATTCTGGCACTGAATGGCTGGTATTATTTGAGCGCTGTATGGCTGGTATTATTTGAGCACTGTATGGCTGGTATTATTTTGGCACTGTATGGCAGGTATTATTTGTACAATGTATGACTGGTATTATTTGAGCGCTGTATGGCTGGTATTATTTGTGCATAGAGATGAGCGCGTAGTGAAATATTCGAAAGTTCGAAATTCGATTCGAATAGACCGCGAAATTCGACTATTCGACCGAATATCGAATCCCATTAAAGTCTATGGGAAAAAAATGCTCGCCACTTGGAAATCTCAATTCGACCACTTGGAGGTCACCAAGTCCACCCTGAAACCTCAGAAAAGGATGCCAACACTGCTGGAATGCAACTGGGACAGCAGGGGAAGCATGTCTGGGTGCATATAACGCGCCCAAGTCGCACTATTACGCCACTATCACAGCCTCTCAACAATACACTCCAAAGACAATGTAATCTCTCTGTAAAGTGAGACCATACAAGGAAACCTTCTTTCCTCTACATTGCCATGGACCCCAAGCCAAACTAGACAAAAAAGAAGATGAAATTCTGCACCCCTTAAAATCACGTTGCCTATGACAACCACAGATGGCATAGGCAAGGGGGAAAGCAAATAGAACCCACCCCTAATTGTCATTGTGTGTGTGTGTGAGATGTGGTCAGACATGTCTTCTTTAAAATGTAAAAACAACTCAAACACATGCAGAAGCCTTAAAATGCCCAAATTGTTGGCGCTTGAGATGTCAGTGACCCGACCTGGCCCAGTGTCATGTCTAGCAGGTAAAGCAGTGTGGGATGTTGAGGGATGCGTAGGACCGCAAAAGGCAGGAAGAGGCCGTGGGCTGGCCAGAGGCTCATGGAAAATTTTGTGGAGGCCCAAGAGGTGAGACGTCTTAAAAATTGTGTGGAGGCTAAAGAGGTGAGACCTCTTAAAAATTATGTGGAGGCCCAAGAGGTGAGACCTCTTAAAAATTATGTGGAGGCCCAAGAGGTGAGACCTCTTAAAAATTGTGTGGAGGCCCAAGAGGTGAGAGACCTGTTAAAAGATTTTTGTGAGGCCCAAGAGGTGAGACCTCTTAAAAATTATGTGGAGGCCCAAGAGGTGAGACCTCTTAAAAATTATGTGGAGGCCAAGAGGTGAGACCTCTTAAAAATTATGTGGAGGCCCAAGAGGTGAGACCCTTAAAGATTTGTGGAGGCCCAAGAGGTGAGACCTCTTAAAATTTGTTGTGGAGGCCCAAAGGTGAGACCTCTTAAAAATTATGTGGAGGCCCAAGAGGTGAGACCTCTTAAAAATTTTGTGGAGGCCCAAGAGGTGAGACCCTTGATAAAATTTTGTGGAGGCCCAAGAGGTGAGACCTGTTAAAAATTTTGTGGAGGCCCAAGAGGTGAGACCTTGATAAAATTATGTGGAGGCCCAAGAGGTGAGACCTGTTAAAAATTTTGTGGAGGCCCAAGAGGTGAGACTCTTAAAAATTTTGTGGAGGCCCAAGAGGTGAGATGGACCTGTTAAAATTTTGTGAGGCCAAGAGTGAGACCTGATAAAATTATGTGGAGGCCCAAGAGGTGAGACCTATTTTGTGAAAAGAATGTTAAAAATTTGTGGAGGCCCAAGAGGTGAGACCTTCTTAAAATTTTGTGGAGGCCCAAGAGGTGAGACCTGTTATAAAATTTTGTGGAGGCCCAAGAGGTGAGACCCTTGAAAAATTTTGTGGAGGCCCAAGAGGTGAGACCTCTTAAACATTTTGTGGAGGCCCAAGAGGTGAGACCTGTTAAAAATTTTGTGGATGGAGCCCAAGAGGTGAGACCTGTTAAAATTTTGTGGATGCCCAAGAGGTGAGACCTTGATAAAATTATGTGGAGGCCCAAGAGGTGAGACCTGTTAAAAATTTTGTGGAGGCCCAAGAGGTGAGACCTTGATAAAATTATGTGGAGGCCCAAGAGGTGAGACCTGTTAAAAATTTGTGGAGGCCCAAGAGTGAGACCTTGATAAAATTTGTGGAGGCCCAAGAGGTGAGACTGTTAAAAATTTGTGGAGGCCCAAGAGGTGAGACCTTGATAAAATTTTGTGGAGGCCCAAGAGGTGAGACCTCTTTAAACATTTTGTGGAGGCCCAAGAGGTGAGACCTGTTAAAAATTTTGTGGAGGCCCAAGAGGTGAGACTTGATTATTGCCAAGAGGTGAGATGTTATTTTTGTGGAGGCCCAAGAGGTGAGACCCTGTTAAAAATTTTGTGGAGGCCCAAGAGGTGAGACTCCTTTAAAATTTTGTGGAGGCCCAAGAGGTGAGACCTTGATAAAATTTTGTGGAGGCCGTGGATTATGTGGAGGCCAAGAGGTGAGACCTCTTAAACATTTTGTGGAGGCCCAAGAGGTGAGACCTGTTAAAAATTTTGTGGAGGCCCAAGAGGTGAGACTCTTAAAAGATTATGTGGAGGCCCAAGAAGGTGAGAACCTCTTAAAAATTATGTGGAGGCCCAAGAGGTGAGACCTCTTAAAATTTTGTGGAGGCCCAAGAGGTGAGACCTCTTAAACATTTTGTGGAGGCCCAAGAGGTGAGACCTCTTAAAATTTTGTGGAGGCCCAAGAGGTGAGACTCTTAAAATTTTGTGGAGGCCCAAGAGGTGAGACCTTAAAATTTTGTGGACCAAGAGGTGAGACCTTGATAAAATTTTGTGGAGGCCCAAGAGGTGAGACCTTGATAAAATTTTTTTGGGAGGCCCAAGAGTGAGACCTCTTAAAATTTTGTGGAGGCCCAAGAGGTGAGACCTGTTAAAAATTTTGTGGAGGCCCAAGAGGTGAGACTCTTAAAAGATTTTGTGGAGGCCCAAGAGGTGAGACCTTTAAAAATTATGTGGAGGCCCAAGAGGTGAGACCTCTTAAAATTATGTGGAGGCCAAGAGGTGAGACCCTGAGGCCAAGAGGTGAGACCTTAAACATTTTGTGGAGGCCCAAGAGGTGAGACCTCTTAAACATTTTGTGGAGGCCCAAGAGGTGAGACCTTAAACATTTGTGGAGGCCCAAGAGGTGAGACCTGTTAAACATTTTGTGGAGGCCCAAGAGGTGAGACCTTAAAATTATGTGGAGGCCCAAGAGGTGAGATGAGAGCCCAAGAGGTGAGACCTCTTAAAATTTTGTGGAGGCCCAAGAGGTGAGACCTTGATAAAATTTGTGGAGGCCCAAGAGGTGAGACCTTGATAAAATTTTGGTGGAGGCCCAAGTAGGTGAGGGACCTCTTAAACATTTTGTGGAGGCCCAAGAGGTGAGACCTGTTAAAAATTTGTGGAGGCCAAGAGCTGAGACCTCTTAAAAATTATGTGGAGGCCCAAGAGGTGAGACCTCTTAAAAAAATTTATTGGAGGCCCAAGAGGGTGGAGACCTCTTAAAAATTATGTGGAGGCCCAAGAGGTGGACCTCTTAAACATTTTGTGGAGGCCCAAGAGTGAGACCTCTTAAACATTTTTGTGGAGGCCCAAGAGGTTGAGACCTCTTAAAACATTTTGTGGAGCCCAAGAGGTGAGACCTCTTAAAAATTTTGGAGGCCCAAGAGGTGAGACCTCTTAAAAATTTGTGGAGGCCCAAGAGGTGAGACCTTGATAAAATTTTGTGGAGGCCCAAGAGGTGAGACCTCTTAAACATTTTGTGGAGGCCCAAGAGGTGAGACCTGTTAAAAATTTTGTGGAGGCCAAGACTGAGACTCTTAAAAAATTATGTGGAGGCCAAGAGGTGAGACCTCTTAAAAATTATGTGGAGGCCCAAGAGGTGAGACCTCTTAAACATTTTGTGGAGGCCCAAGAGGTGAGACCTCTTAAACATTTTGTGGAGGCCAAGAGGTGAGACCTTCTTAAACATTTTGTGGAGGCCCCAAGAGGTGAGACCTCTTAAACATTTTGGTGGAGGCCCAAGAGGTGAGACCTCTTAAAAATTTTGTGGGAGGCCCAAGAGCGTGAGCCATAAATATATAAATTTTTCTTATTTACGGAGCAATTCTAACGGCGGTTAAGGAGGAGGAGGAGGAGGGTGGAGGAGGAAATGGCACTTCATACAGATGGCAACTTCACTTTTGGCTGCTTTCCCCACTGTTGGAGAAAGCAAGAATACCGGGTCAAACCACTGCTGTTCATTTGATTAGCGTCAAGCCTGTCCGGCACTGTCGGTTTGACAGGCGGCTGCGCTTATCGTTATAATGACCCCCGGCTGCGCTGAACACCCTTTCTGATAGCACGCTGGCGGCAGGGCAGGCAAGCACCTCCAAGGCGTACAGGGACAGTTCCAGCCACGTGTCCAATTGGAGACCCAGTAAGTGTAGGACGCCGAGGGATCGGGGAGGACAGGGGTACGGTCTGCCAGGTACTCCCGCAACATCCGCCGATACTTGTCCCCTCCTGCTGATAGCGGGCCCCGCAGTGATGAAGTTGCCACGAGGGGGTGCCCATGAACGTGTCCCACAACCTTGGAGAGTGTCCCCTGGTGGCTGTGGGCCTGATCGATTGTTGTGGGACTCTGGAGACCCTCTCCTCTCTGCCGCCAGCGATGGTGGGTGGGAAAATTCCCATCATGTTTCTGCACGAGTTCCCTCTGGTATTCCAGCAATCGATTCGTCCTCTCCTCTACCGGGAATAAAAGAGGAGACGTTTCTTTATACGCGGGGGTCCAGGATTAGCGAAGACCCAGTACAGTTTGTTCTCCACTATCCGGACAACACGTGTGTCCCGGGAAAAGCAGCCCAGCATGAAGTCAGCCATGTGTGCCAGACTCTGAATAGCATGACCTCACTGCCCCCACCAGAAGGATCACTTGCCATTTCCTCCTCTTCCTCTTCGCCTCCCTCTCCGCCCCATCCGCGCTGAACCAATGGGCACGCACACAGCCTGACTGCTTACCCTCGGCCGCCAGCATCCTCCTGCTCTCCACAGCCACCTCACGTCCGTCCTCTCCTCATCCTCCTCATCCTCCTGCAACTGCCACCGTGAAGCAGACAAAAGGTGGTCTGACTGTGTAGCTCCGTTGCGTCTCCTCCTACCCGCCCGTCTCCTCTGCGTGCATGCGTTCTCCCTTATTGCGATGAGCGATTCTTTAAGGACGCATAGGAGCGGGATGGTTACGCTCACATATAGCGTACCTCGCTGCTGACCTTCTTGGTGACTCCTCAAAGATACGCAGTACATCGCATATGTCTGCCATCCATGGCACCTCGTGGTTGGCAAACTGAGGGAGCTGAGTTGGAGGCCACGCGTGGATTCATAATCTGGTACTCCATCAATGCTCTCTGCTGGCTCACACTTACCCCTGGCCAACATGGAATAGGTGGAATTCCCAGCGAGTCGGGCAGGGTCGCACAACAGCCGATGTTCAGGCAAATGGAGGCGTTGCTGGAGTTTTTTTTAAGCTAGCAGCAGCTACAGTTGACTTCCGAAAGTGAGCGCACAAGCGCCGCACTTTCACCAGTAGCTCTGCCAGGTTGGGGTAAGTCTTTAGAAATTTTTGGACTACCAGATTAAAAACGTGGGCCAGGCATGGTACGTGATTGAGTTCGGCAAGCTCCAGAGCCGCCACCAGGTTACGGCCGTTATCGCACACGACCATGCCTGGTCCTAGCTGCAGCGGCGACAGCCACATCTCCGTCTGCTGCAATATGGCGTCCCTCACCTCTGGGGCGCTGTGCTTCCTGTCGCCCAAGCTGATGAGCTTAAGCACCGCCTGCTGACGTCTCCCCGCGCCAGTGCTGCAACGCTTCCAGCTAGCGGCTGAGGGCGATGTTAAGGCAGAGGAGGAGGAGGAGGAGGAGGGGGGTTTATCAGAACCCATGCTGGCAATCTTGGGCGGGGGTGGTAGGTAGGCCGTCTCTGTTTGCGACCCCGTCCCCGCTTCCACTACATTCACCCAGTGTGCCGTCAAAGAGAGATGTATCGTCCCTGGCCGCAAGCGCTTGTCCACGAGTCGGTGGTCAAGTGGACCTTTGCGCTGACTGCGTACCTCAGGGCCCGCCTGATGTTACGCGACACGTGCTGGTGCAGGGCGGGGACGGCACTCCGGGAAAAGTAGTGGCGGCTGGGGACGGAATAGCGAGGTGCGGCAGCCGCCATCAGGTCGCGGAAGGCCTGCGTCTCCACAAGCCTAAACGGCAACATCTCCAGGGCCAGCAGTTTGGAGATGTGGCAGTTTAAGGCTTGGGCTTGGGGGTGACTCGAGGCGTACTTCCGCCTGCGGTCGAACGCCTGCGAGATGGACAGTTGTTGGGACGAGGAGTGTGAAGGTGCAGGCGAAGAGGCGGGGGAAGGGGAGGCTGAAGGAGAAGGCCCCAAAGTAGCCGAGGCAGAGGCAGATGTGGAGGTGTCCTGGCTGGAGGTCTGGACCGCAGTGGCAGCACACAACAAAGGGGAAGAGGCAGTGGCAGCAAGACCGGGCGCAGGTTTGTATTGCGTTTGCTCTCTCCCACTCAGCCCAGTGCTTGACTTCCAAGTGACGCCGCATGCCTGAGGTGGTCAGATTGCTCTTCTCAGAGCCCCTACTCAGTTTTGAGTGGCAGAGTGTGCAAACCGCGCTCAGTTTGTCATCCGCACAAACATTAAAAAATCTCCACACCACAGAAGTACGAGGCCTCGATGGGGGAGCTTCGCGCGACTGCCCGCTGCCGGGAACAGCTTCGGCCCTGCTGGCTGTGGCCTCACTTCTCTGTCTGGACTGTCCTCTGCCTCTGGACATCCCTCTGCCTGTGGACATCCCTCTGCCTCTGGACATCCCTCTGCCTCTGGACATCCCTCTCTGCCTCTTGCTGCCTTTTTCGGTGCTGCGCAGACCACCACCTCTCCACTGCTTTCCCGCTGGACATCACCCCTGGCCAAGTGGGGTCGGTCATTTCGTCATCCACCACCTCCTCTTCCACTTCCTCACTCTGCTCCTCCTCCTGCCCACTGGACATTCCAACAGCCTCCCTTGATGGCAACTGCGTCTCATCATCATCATCGCTCATGATAACAGATGCTGGCTCAGGGTCCACATCAGCAGGAGATGGCGAAAACTCAAGTGTTTGGGCATCACTACAAACAAATTCCTCTGCTAGCTCCTGGGATTCTTCCGGCACATCTGAAAAAGGACCCGAAAAGAGCTCCTGGGAGGGGTCAAGGGTGGGATGACTCTGTTGGCCAGGTGTGGAGGAAGGAGGGTCAGAGTGAGACTGTGTGGATGACTGGCTGGTGGACAACTGTGTGGAAGCGCTATCGGCTATCCATTGCACCACCTGTTCAACCTGCTCAGGCCTCAACAGCGGTGTAACCCGCCCCCTGCTTAACTGTCCCATAAAGGCAGGGATTCTGGATGAGCGGGATCCTGGCTGACCCTCACCAGCACGCATTGTATCCCCACTGGCTTCAACAAGGCCCAACACAGCATTTCCGCGCCCCCGTCCTCGTCCACGTCCTATTCCGCTAGCCCCCCTCCGCATTTTATTTTTTTTTGTTACAATATTTTGCCTTCACAGCCGTGAAATTATTTTGCAAGAGAACGCACAGTACAGTTGCCAATTATAAGGCCTATATATTTTTATTTTCAAGGTACACAGCCGTGTACTAACTGATCAGACGGTGTGTATTGAACACCAGGTATTTAAAATTATTTGCAAGAGAACGCACAGTACAGTTGCCAATTATAAGGCCTAGATATTTTTATATTTCAAGGTACACAGCCGTGTACTAACTGATCAGACGGTGGGTATTAACACCAGGTATTGAGAAATTATTTGCAAGAGAACGCACAGTACAGTTGCCAATTAAAGGCCTATATATTTTATATTTCAAGGTACACAGCCGTGTACTAACTGATCAGACGGTGTGTATTAACACCAGGTATTTGAGAAATTATTTGCAAGAGAACGCACAGTACAGTTGCCAATTAAAGGCCTATATATTGTATATTTCAAGGTACACAGCCGTGTACTAACTGATCAGACGGTGGGTATTAACACCAGGTATTGAAAATTATTTTTGCAAGAGAACGCACAGTACAGTTGCCAATTAAAAGGCCTAGATATTGTATATTTCAAGGTACACAGCCGTGTACTAAGTGATCAGACGGTGGTATTAACACCAGGTATTGAGAAATTATTTTGCAAGAGAACGCACAGTACAGTTGCCAATTAAAAGGCCTATATATTTTATATTTCAAGGTACACAGCCGTGTACTAACTGTTCAGACGGTGTGTATTAACACCAGGTATATGAAATTATTTGCAAGAGAACGCACAGTACAGTTGCCAATTAAAAGGCCTATATATTTTATATTTCAAGGTACACAGCCGTGTACTAAGTGATCAGACGGTGTGTATTAACACCAGGTATTTGAAATTATTTTGCAAGAGAACGCACAGTACAGTTGCCAATTAAAAGGCCTATATATTTTATATTTCAAGGTACACAGCCGTGTACTAACTGATCAGACGGTGTGTATTAACACCAGGTATTGAAATTATTTTGCAAGAGAACGCACAGTACAGTTGCCAATTAAAGGCCTATATATTTTTATATTTCAAGGTACACAGCCGTGTACTAACTGATCAGACGGTGGGTATTAACACCAGGTATGTGAAATTATTTTGCAAGAGAACGCACAGTACAGTTGCCAATTAAAAGGCCTATATATTTTATATTTCAAGGTACACAGCCGTGTACTAACTGTTCAGACGGTGTGTATTAACACCAGGTATTATAAATTAATTTTGCAAGAGAACGCACAGTACAGTTGCCAATTAAAAGGCCTATATATTGTATATTTCAAGGTACACACAGCCGTGTACTAACTGTTCAGACGGTGGGTATTAACACCAGGTATTTGAAATTATTTTTGCAAGAGAACGCACAGTACAGTTGGCCAATTAAAAGGCCTATATATTTTATATTTCAAGGTACACAGCCGTGTACTAACTGTTCAGACGGTGGGTATTAACACCAGGTATTTAAAATTATTTGCAAGAGAACGCACAGTACAGTTTGCCAATTAAAGGCCTATATATTTTATATTTCAAGGTACACAGCCGTGTACTAACTGATCAGACGGTGGGTATTAACACCAGGTATTGAAATTAGTTTGCAAGAGAACGCACAGTACAGTTGCCAATTATAAGGCCTATATATATTTTATAGTTCAAGGTACACAGCAGTAGTGCCAAATATAGTTTGGTATGTAGCAGAGCACCTAATACACCACTAATGCCTCTCTCTGTCCCTACTCCAGCAGCTATCCCTGAATACAGCAGCCGTTCTCTGTAAAGTCTATATTGTAGTAAAGCTATCACTGTACTGCACTATAGTAGCCCTGATAAGGGCTTTTAATCACGCTCCTGCCTGTCCAACAGCTAAAACCTGTCTCTCCCTTCTCCAGCCTCTGTCCCTGACTAAGTTCACGCAGCATATGCGTACGAGCAGGAAGAGCTGAGTTTTTAATATTCGAGGTCACATGGTTTTTCCAGCCAATCCATGTAGACGCCGTTTTCGCGCTGCCAGCGTGCTCAGCGTGCCTGTCATACCCCCCCTGCATGGTGATTGGTGGAAAAAGAGCGCCAGGGAAGGTGGGAGGGGAAACGAATTCTAAGTGCGCCATCGCCGTTATACTCGAACGAAATCGAGTAACGCCGAATATCGTAGTATTCGATCGAATACCAG